>CM051481.1:889234-1489234 GCA_028015225.1 Carex myosuroides
ACAAGTAATAAATAAGTTCCCTCAATTTTCTCCCTATTTACTTCCGATGCCACAAAACCCTAATTTAGGGTTTCCTTCGGAGTGATGGAGAAGTCAATAGAACAAAAATTAATATTACATTTCGACAATAACAGTAAATAGTAGTAGATAACTAACTTAATCGGAGGTAATTGAGACGGTTGTCGCACTTTCTCATCCTATCAGTTACGAAAACGAAGAAGCGAAGAAGACGAGGGTTAAGTTGACATTTCACCAGTGCCAAATCAATTCTCGTCAAAATACCTACGCTCCGCCCGCGATTTCGTTAGACGATTTCAACGTCTCCAAATCGCGACAAATCTTCTCTTCTCTCGTTTGCTTCTTCGTTCTGATCAGCCGAAGCGACGTCAATTCTCTTTCTGATTCGCGTTTTCCACTCCAGAGGAGCTTTCCAATCAGACCCACTGTTTACTAGGGTTTTTCTCGTCGAAATTCCAATTGTACGGACTTCAGGCTGTCGGTCATCTCCAATTGGCGGCGGTTGTTTCCGGTCACTAGCGGCGGCGTTTTAGGTTAAGGTATGTCTCTCTCCTCCCCCCTCCCTCTATCTCTCCGCACCTCCTTCTCAAGTTAAACCCTAAACCCCAATCAATACCTGGTCTAATATCTCGTTTTATACCCAATCAATGTTTTTGCAGGTATAATTTGGTGAATTGGTGTTTGTTTAAGTTTTTTCAACAATGTCTTCTCTGAGAAATGCTATACCTCGAAAGGCCCACAAGGAGCGAGCTCAGCCGTGAGTTGATTCTTACTTTTCACAGTGATACAAACTGAACAATATGATTGCTTTGAAATTGTGAGTACCAGTGCAATCATTACTTGATGATTTCTGTATGCTTGACAGTCAATCGAGGAAGATATTCGGGCTTCTAGAAAAGCACAAAGACTATGTTTTGAGAGCGAAGAATTTTCACAAGAAGGATGAAACCCTTAAGGTATGCAACTTTTTAATTAGTTTGGTGGAATCTTCATTATTAATGTGTTGATGTGCTTGTAATTAGCATGGATTAAGTGTTCTTGCAATTTTCTTCTTTGAATTTGTAGAATTAAGAGAAAAGGCATCGTTTAGGAATCCAGATGAGTTCTATTTTAAGATGGTTCATACAAAGATTGTCGATGGAATTCATAGACCCAGGTATACTATTTCTGTTCAGAATCTGACCGGTTTGAATATTTTTCTAAATTTTCACTAATTCTGGGTATATTTATTAATTTATAATTAACTTTGGATATTAATAAAAATGTCGGAGATTTTTGGTCCTCCGAAAGCAGGAAGAGTATTCTAGCGGTACTGTACCTAAGTTAGGAAATAAATTTGGAACCTGTTATTTCGATTCTTGATTTTTGTTGAAATTTGTGTATGAAAAAAAATTCTCAAGATTCTAATCGTTGATTTTTATTGAGATTTGTGTATGAAAAAAGTTCGTTGAGAATTCGTGAATGGATAAATTTGAACAGTTTGGGATAACATCAGATTTATTCCATGAGTTAATCTCAGCCGAATGATTTATTTATTGAACCTGCAGTAGATACAGGGGTCTTTACGATGCATGTCATATTAAAATAAATGGAATGGATCTTATTCTGCCAGATACCTAACTAGATCTGAATTCCTGAAACTGAAAACATTTGTCGTTCAATTTTTTTGTAGATGAAGGCTGTGATCGGAATAACAATTATAGAAAATAGAATTCAATTTAATAGGAAAAAACGATTAGAACAGATTTGAAATTGAATTTTACAGATAAGAAGAAGTAAAGTAGATTGAAGAATTCAATATTTGATGGTAAAAGAAAGCCCCTAAAATTCATTTAATTTACAATATATGTCTCATTCTCAAGAAAAATGGATTGCCTTCTTTCGAAAGGTAGAAACAAACGAAAAGTTTAAAACCAGGTCGAAGAAAGACGGAGACCAAGGCCTAAGCTAAAAATCACAGCGAACTCGCGATTCGGCCCACACTCGCCATTTGCCTTGAGCCGCAACTTCTCTCGTCATTGAAAAGGGAACAACAACGTAATTTCATTGCAACGAAATCAATTCTCGTCAAAAAGTTTGCCGTGATTACGGTTTGAGATTAACTCTCAGTTGCTTTGGGATTCGGGCTAGCGTAGGAGCAGTATTACTAGGCTTTGTGCAAAGTTAAAAAGAACGGTCCGGATCCACTAATTGTATAAGATTCCCTCGTCAGGTACCTGGGAGGCTGCTTGCTGAGAATTCGGATCACCCCAGGTGCCTGACTCACAAATTAGAAACCGACGGCCCAAGATCGTTATTTTAACTTGGAACTAATCGCAAAGCACAAATAATACCGACTCCCCGCCACATCGGCACACGGCACATCCCCAAATATGCACCGTTTTGAGTTAATTTGGGCCGTCCGTTTCAATTTGCTTGCGTGAGGTACTTGAGAGGATTCGGATTCGCTTGCTGAGGGGAAATAAAAATGCAATTTGTTATATACGAGTTTTATTGGGCCATGAGCTATACATGCAATTATGTATAAATTAGTTTTTTTTTTTTTAAAACGAAATGATAAATTAATTTTTATAAGTTGGGAAAAGAGGCCACCAAAACAGAACTGGCGACGGCGTTTTAAGGTCAAAGGTATGTTTTTCTCTCTCTCCCCCCCTCCCCCCCCCCCCCCCCCCCCCCACACCCTCTATCTCTCGGAGTCCGGATCCCTAATGTAACTCAATTTTTGGGTTTACAATCTCCGCCGTCTATTATATTGGAAGGCTCAGATTTAATTGGATTTCATCTCCCTGCCCAAGGGCGCTACGCCCCGTTTTTTTTTTTTCCTTCCTTTCGCTTGCTGAAGGCGATCCCCTCTGACAGGCTCACAGCACAGACGCACCATCCATATCTCTCTTGCTCTCTCGCCTCAGACTGGTGCCAGCACAGACGCGCCCCCCTCAGCTCCATCCCCGCATAGACTCGCGCGCCCCGCCCCCAGCACAGACGCGGCGCCCCGTCGTAGCTTTTCTTCAGTAAATGCCTTTATGTCTCCTTGCTTATTTCTTTCTGCTTCTCTGTGGTGCCTTGTAAAGCTTGAAATCTGAACTTTGAGAATTGTGAATTCCTCGTTGATTTTGCTTGATTGGGGCTCAAATTGCTTGATGACCTTTAAATTTAGGCTATGAATTGTTGAATAAATTTAGGGTTAGCCCTTTGTGTTTTATTTCTCTCCCTCTCCTTGGTGCCTTGTTTGGCGGGAGAATACTTTTTCATTTAGTAAGTTCGAGCCAAATTGAGCGAAGCAAAATTTGTATGAGTTTGTGACTTTGTGTTGAGCGAAAGAAAGAAAAATGATGAAAAAGAAAGGAGCAGCGCGCGCCTTTGGACAAAGGAGATGAAATCCAATTAAATCTTAGCCTTCCAACAGAATAGGCGGTGGAGATTCTAAACCCAAAAATTGGGTTACATTAGGGGATCCGGACTCCTATCTCTCCGCACCTCCTTCTTTAGTTAAACCCTAAACCCCAATCAATACCTGGTCTAATATCTCGTTTTATACCCAATCAATGTTTTTGCAGGTATAATTTGGTGGATTGGTGTTTGTTTAAGTTTTTTCAACAATGTCTTCTCTGAGAAATGCTATACCTCGAAAGGCCCACAAGGAGCGAGCTCAGCCGTGAGTTGATTCTTCCTTTTCACAGTGATACAAACTGAACAATATGATTGCTTTGAAATTGTGAGTACCAGTGCTATCATTACTTGATGATTTCTGTATGCTTGACAGTGAATCGAGGAAGAAATTCGGGCTTTTAGAAAAGCACAAAGACTATGTTTTGAGAGCGAAGAATTTTCACAAGAAGGAAGAAACCCTTAAGGTATGCAACTTTTTTATTAGTTTGGTGGAATCTTCATTATTAATGTGTTGATGTGCTTGTAATTAGCATGGATTAAGTGTTCTTGCAATTTTATTCTTTGAATTTGTAGAAATTAAGAGAAAAGGCATCGTTTAGGAACCCAGATGAGTTCTATTTTAAGATGGTTCATACAAAGATTGTCGATGGAATTCATAGACCCAGGTATACTATTTGTAATGTCAAATATAATTTACTTTTAAAAATGATACATTATGTATATTATTACTGTAGATAAGGGCATTGAAGATTTTTTTTTGAAATGCCATATATAATCTGAACCCATAGAAGGAACTTTTATGCTGGCTTCAAATGGAAATAAGTATATTTAGTGGGATTTATATTATAATTTTGCATTTATTAGGAGCGAAGCTAATAAGTACACAGCAGAGGAGCTTTTGGTGATGCAAACTCAAGATATTGGCTATGTTCTTCAAAAGCTTCAAAGTGAAAAGAAGGTTGATTAGAATGCTATTTCCGTTCTTTTGACATTTTTGTGCCATTTTCTGCCATTCCCGTTATTCAAATAATGCTTTATTATATTGTAGAAAGTTGAGAGATTAAGTTCAGGACTTCATGTACTAGATGAAAGGCCTCTAAACAAGCACGTCTATTTTGCAGAAGATAGGTACTTTTAAATTATTATTGCATAATTGTACGAGTCTGCTATACCATTGATTTTATAGTGCCTTTTTAAGTCTTACTGGTTTTGGCCTGTTATGTTGCGAAGGCTATATCCACTATTTTCTAAGAAAGAAAGAATTGCAAATGCCTGCGCTAAAAGCATTATTTCTCATTGTGATGTCAGGGAAGAGGCTAAAGAAATAAAAGCAAGAGCTGCTGACCAAGATAAAAGGCTACCCAGATTTGAATGTATCCCCGACAATATAAAACGGTAAATAAATGCCCAGAGTTTATTATAGGTTTGCAAAGTTTAGCAGAATATAATCTCAGTGGAAACTTTGAGACTAAGCTCGTTTTATTATGGGAACTTCAGGAAAACAGAAGTATCATACAAGGAGCTAAATGAGAGGAAAGAGAGGATCAGAAAGCTGGAGAAATTGTACTCTGAAATGGCATTGAAAAAGGAGTTGCAGGTTTTTGCAATTAAACATTTTACTCTCTTTTATTAAATGTTTATATCCTGAACTTAAGCTATATTAAAATAATAATTTTATTATTGTTGTTGTTGTTGTTGGATATGCAGTAAGATGTCAGATGTTTGTCTTTCGTCTTTTCTCTTGTGTTTTGAGATTGACATCCCAGTTGGTTGCATGTGAAACAAAATTACCAGCATTTTTATGTTTATGACTAGCACCAAACATGTTTTGTGATGTGTAAAGTGTAAACAACACCAACATTAGATTATGGCAAAGGTGTAGAGATATATCTCTCTCAATTTATATTTGTGTTTGAAACAGAAACCTGGACGTGTGCGAAAACTCAAGGAGGAAGAGATGACTTTTCCTACAGACAAACCTGTTTATAAATGGCGAACAGAAAGGAAGAGGTTTTTCTTTTTTTAAATTGAGCTCTTCTTGTTATTTAATTTGATTTTTTTAAGCAAATGAGCTTGTTTGGTTTACTAATCGAAGCTTTTATGCTCTTCAGGTAATTTTGGGAAGCTCTGTGCAATGTGCTTGTATCACTTGATTGATTTAAATTGAGCTTTTACTTTGATGCCATATTAATCTAGAAAGCCAGTTCTGTTGTGCCTCCAACTCCCCCCCCCCCCCCCCCCCCCCAAACCCCCTCCCCAAACCTTTTTTGTGCTACTAAGCAAATTTGAATGTAGGGATATGTATCTTGATGAAAATTTTGATTTTCAACGTGCAATTTGAATCTCTCGTTTGTGGTTTTTTTTTCCTGAATTGTTTACAAAACTGTTTTTGCCAGTGCCATCTGTATTTTCTTTTTTGATTTTGGACTCGTTAAAGTATGAAAGAGTTGATCTGAATCGTTCAGCATAATTTCTATATGTATCACACATTAAATTTTACATTTTTTAGAATAATTTTACTATTTTTGAATAGTTTAGAATCTTTATATCAGATGATTATCTACCTATTTATACAAATAGTAAAAAAAAAATTAAAGAATATAAAATTTGATCGACAAGTATATATTTTTATATGAAGATTATGTTGAGCAGTTGATATTGATTGTTTGGACTTTATAAAATTAGAGTGGGAGCCTCACTCTTAATTCAATTATATCTACAAAACCACCATGCAAAATCAGCTCGGTTCAATTATCAGTGCATAGGTTTTTGTTTGTAAAATTGATGTCTGTATGGGGTAGTATCGATTACCTGTAAAGAAATAAAGATGATGTGTATGCTGTAAACTTTGTCTAAAGTTTAATCAACCACTTAGCAGTCACTGTTAAGTTTTTCAAAATATATATATATATATATATATATATATATATATATATATCAGAGCAAACGGCTGAACTAAACACATCAAGCTTGATAACCACCTCATATTATTGCCAGAAGGGACAAACTCAAATATTAAAAAACCCATTACAGCAAAGCTAACTGAAACTTTAGAAAACTAATTTCAAGGGAGCTGTTAGTCTCAAAATTAGCCTGGGAAATACTCTTCAAGCTTGTATGTATTCTGTGTTGCTATCTGCAAAAGCAACGAGCAACAATAGCAGGATATATTTATTTCTGCAATAAGGCGAAAAGAAATGACCTAAAAGTAAGTTTTTACATCAAGAGAGCAAGTACCAACTAAGGATACTAATATTAACAAAATGCAAATATGCCTGCATTATAAGTCAAAATATGGTCCGGTACGAGTGCAGAAACAGAAGCACTCTTTACCATAGCTACACATAAACCTATTCTTACAAACATGCCCTCAAGTTATAAGAAAAAAAAAAAATCAGATGCAAACAAAACTCAGTTAGTCCAAAAGGCCTAAATATTCAATAAAATCACAGCTGGGGTTGAATTTAACTCATATCCTTCAGCCTTCTCTTCAGAACATCCATGGACTTCTTCCTGACACTCTGTTTTGTGTTTCTATTTGAGAGGCTACCAAACAGCCGATCTGGTGCATCTTTATACTTATCGCAGATAATTGACACCTTCTTATGATCCAAAGCGCCATAGTTCTTCACTCTAATAACTGGATTTATGAAATTTTCTGGCTGGTTACTCAACAAAAGATTCACCAACTGCCTAACCTCCACCAAGCAATCCGTAAAAGTTGCCTCCTTACCAATTTCGCTAACACCTGTACTTTGGTAGCGCTCCCCAGCAAAAGATTCAAGCAACTTCAAATCATTGTCGATACCAGCAACGGCATTGACATTGAAACGTTTCAAACTGTCACTCAAAAAGGCTGTCATGATATAATCTGAAACATGGCCTAGTGCACCAATTGCGACTTTGTAAAGCGCCTCTAGAGGTAGTATTTGTTGTGCAGCTGACACAACTGAGTCGAGATATACCAAAACCTCATTCATGTAGTCATTTGCATGTTCAGATACCTCTTCTGCTGTCCAATTAATGTTGGACATCTGTCCCATTATGCTGTCTAATTTGTCATTAACAAGGTATAGGAGTTTATTATATGCCACATTTTGTGAAGCCTTTAGGACAGCCTTGGCAGTCAGACCTGAATGTGGCCTCTCTACAATCCGTTTTGGGATACCACAAAGCTGTCCTGCTTGCCAGAGAAAGAAACTGTCACAGGCTCGTTCAAAAACTGATATGTTAGACCCGATTTGCATTGCTTGGGGCACACCAAAGGCGCCTCCATGTATTATATTTAATAAAGTATTGTTCAAAACCTCAATCAATAGTTTGTCAAGGTACTTCTTCACAACCTCGTAGGAATTGACAATAAAGCCCCCACCATACGACATATAACTAACCGAATCCTCTATAAAGGACCTTATGACCCGGCAAACATCTGGTACTGATGAAGAAAAGGATGCCACATATGGAAAATCTGGAATCATATCCATACCTTGTAAATTGAAAGATACCACGTTCATATTATATTCGTATTCCCTTTTTAGAACCATTTGCTCATAGGAATCGTCAATAAGGATGTCGCTAATTTGCTTCCTACACTCGGTAAGAATTAATTCATGGTACTTATCCCGGGACTTATCAAGTATATCCATCAGAGGACTGACACGGTAGCCATATCTCTTCAAAGTCGCACCTAGGAGGCTCACATAGTCCTTTATGAGTAACAGGTGACTCGCTGTGTCTAGCCGAGCAAATTGATCCTCTAGGATGGCTGTTATCTTTGCAATGGCTGTGTCCCAAATGGATTCGACCTGCTCCTCTGTTAGCAATCCACCAGCTGAGCGCAATACCCGATCCTCTACAATAAAAAAGCCTGCAACTTGTGCAAGGAAAGGCTGGTGTGATTCTAGAAAAGGTTGCATGGTTGACACTTGTAGGTCAAGTTGTAGTTGCATCAGCCGATTTTTGTGGTAGTAATCACGAAACTTTTCACCAATCCCCAGGCATGAGTAAATGTGATATGCACGGTGCACTGAGGTTAGGTTGAAATCCAACACGACAACCTCCTCAGCTTGTTCAGTTGAGTCTAAGGAGTAGACATACTCATTAAATGCAGTGGACCCAGTGCGAGACTGTTCCTCAGCCTCTCTCTGACAGGACCGCATCTCCTCATCACGCTGCCGTGATGTGGCAGTCTGGCGGATTGAAAGCTGTCCTATCTCCCTGGCAGTGGTTCTGATATAGACAAGCCAGTCATTGAACTCCCCGCATATTTTCTTCTCAATGTGAAGCTTTATAGCGGGCAGTTGCTTTGAGATGACTCGTCGGAGTGTTTTAACAGGTATAGAATGGAGGTAGTCTTTCTGGATAATGTCTAGGGTTTTCAATGCAGGGTAGAAGCGGCCTTCGGACACGTCACAGCTGCATGAAAGGCACAAGCTGGTCACATGCACACATACCTGTGATTATAAAAAAAGTAAGTACTATAATTAAAGGATAATAGAAGAGAGAGATATGAAATGAAATTGTATTTCCTTCTATATCTAATACATTGTAAATCAACAGCTTTATATAGAAAAAGGATTACAGCATGTTTCTCCTAATTACAATCTATACCAGAATAACAGAATTATGTAACAGCTTCATACGTTGGCTAACTGAATTACTTCTTGACCATCTTGTTGTCCATTTTGGCTTGAACTGGACAAGTCCATTATACTCCTATTAATAATGGATATAATGAGATAGGTTTAGCTAGTTCCAGAACTAGTGCGAGCTAACTGGTACAAGTCCAGGAACTGGTAATACAACACAACATCTTTGTAATGTAACCCTTTGGACAAAATTTGGTAAAGACATCTACCCCCACCAGACCAAACACAATCTTATCTTTTTACATGATTATACTAAACTAATGCACCAAACTTAATAAAAAAATGTTTACTTACAAACTTAACTCTCTACAGTGCTTCAATATAAGATCGCATACTCAAAACTGAGTCAAACTTTAGTCTTGGTTAGTCCATTCAGCCAAATATTGGTCAAAAATGTGTGTCAAAATGTAATTGAACTCTTTCAGATTATTATGATCACAAAACAATTAGGTAGAAACGGTGCTGATTTGATGACATAATTAAGTTAGGGCCAAATTATTTAAGTTTGTCAATATATCTTTTTCAATTTCTTAAAGCCTGCTTCACATCATTCTGGATATTTACTTTTTAGGCAATTCCGTTGCTGCCTAAGTGTTAAGTCAATTTACGGGTCCGATGTTATAGATAACTCAACAAGTTATAACTCAGTTAAAGAAAACATTCTCTTTGGGGAATCTTTTGTGCAGGTGTGCCTCTTCCTATCTTCTTCTAGTGTTATCTGTCTCTTTTTTTCTCTCTTTCTCATGATATACCCAAGCCCTAGCTTCCCACTAAAATCCTTAGTGCATGATACGAACAGTTCACATCAGAATACTATTGAACCAAAACCTGATAAAACCAAAATTAAATCAAGCTCCAAAGTTGAAACCCAATAGCCAGACACCTAAAATGGCCAAAACCCGGTAGTCCAATAAGAAAAAGCCAGCCAACTTCAAATAAACATGACTTAATCTCACCAAAACTAGCCTGTCTGCCACCTCTCACAAGAAACAAAGTTGTATATTTATGTTGCACTATATTTATTGTACACAGCAAAGCTTCATAGAGTTACTGGGACACTATAGTAATATTTAACCAAGCATTTTATAACTTAGTAAAGTTCCTGTACAGGCAGCAAACTTGTATTACCTTCAAGGCAAGTATGGCCTCAGCAACATTCCTCCTCACTGAGTACAAATCGGTCAACTCATCGAGCTTCGCAAAAAGGACGACGCTGGCATCATGCAACCTGGAATTCTCTAAAATCAATTGGCTTTTCAAATTGTCAGCATCAACCAAAACCCCTTTTAATTCGTCAACTGCAAGAATGAACTCTCCATAGTGAAGCTTACACAGCTCCTCTATCTCGCTTTCCTTATTTTTCACTATGTTGCGTAGGTGGTGTAGGAGGGCTTCAGGTTTGCCCGACTCAAATACGTGCCTCACTATAGGCCCCTGTTCCAGATGTTACAACATTAGTTTGCACTCGTACTAGCTAGTATATGTTAGCAAGTATTGTTAAAATCTCAGGTCAGTGCAAGGGGCTCTCTCTCTCTTTGTAAAGTCACAGATGAAAGAGAAATATGCATAAACACACATCAAGTAGAGATATGGTGACTGCAGTATCAATGCATAATCATTGCTGGCACCTTACAGCCATTATTAAAAGGTTAATGTGCTTTTGGAGGATTAAGTGAATTAGCTTCAGAAATAGTAAAAAAGAAAAAGAGAGAGAGAGAGAAGACAGAAAAAGTATCTCAAAGGTAATATGAAAAACCACATGGAGTGGAGTCGTTGTTATTATTTCTTTAAGATTCTACATTAATAAAAAATAATTCAACATTTGTTATACAAGGAGATCCTTGAATGGAATTCTACCATTGGGCAAGATATTTTCTTTAATAACTGCACCTTATAATAGAAAATCTAAATGCAATGGTCCCCAAAGCATCACACATTTCCCATTTTGGTCCCTATATTTTGGACTCTTGAATTCATGCCCGGACCTTTATGTTAAGAAATTTGAATATTATTTATTTAATCAAACAAACCATGTTAAAATTGAACAAGAAGAGTATAAAAATTATCCCACATCATTCGGCAGTGTAGGATTTAATATTGATGTTTAGACAGAAATTTTTGTGACAACAAAACGATACAACACGCAAAGTTTTAGGAAAAAACCCGGAACTTTCTTCAGTGATAATCAGGAAATGTGTGATAAAAAAGTACCATCTGCATAAGCCACTGGTAAAAACAAGGTCAAACCACAGAGGCTGCCGACCTTCTCTTACCAGTTTCCGCCGTGAGATTAATGCTAATAAGAAGAACATTGACACATAGTTTACAATAAAATAAATCAGACATACCACATCCTCTCCATTAGCAATGGCAGCAGCTAGGCCCGGACCAATACCACCATCACCTCCATTTTCTACCACAGCTCTCTTCTTTGGCTGTGCATGCATTTTTCTCCAGCTATGAGTAGAATATATGTAAACAAAATCTATGAATCTATGTTAATTTATAAATTGCAAAAGTATAACAGCTAAAATATTCATTTGGAAAATTTAAAAGTAGAAATTAACAATTTAAAAAAAAAATCTTCCTCTAATTTCTTAAATGGTTCATGACTAGTCATAAAAACAACAAGCCCTCCCACAGACGGAACGAGGAAGCGCCGCCCACACACACACACACACACACAAACACGATCCGATTAACCGATTGGCCGCGTTTCGCGTTTTGGGCAAAGAACGCTCGGGGGAGACTCACCGGTCCCAGTTACGCCGATTCTTCCTTCTAGTTTGTTTGTGACTGAGTGATTCTTCAAATTTGATTTTTTCGATTCCTCAAAGGTGGTATACTGGTATGCGATTGTTTATCGGAAGAGAGATTCGGGGGTGGCATTAAGCATGTATTGCTGACTAAAATAAGAAAGAATAGGAGTATGTCGGGGATCCGTAACCTCCCAGGTACCGCAGAAGAATTACCTCACTTTACGGTTTGAGATTAACTCTCAGTTGCTTTGGGATTCGGGCTAGCGCAGGATCGAGCAGTATTACTAGGCTTTGTGCAAAGTTAAAAAGAACGGTCCGGATCCACTAATTGTATAAGATTCCCTCGTCAGGTACCTGGGAGGCTGCTTGCTGAGAATTCGGATCACCCCAGGTGCCTGACTCACAAATTAGAAACCGACGGCCCAGGATCGTTCTTTTAACTTGGAACTAATCGCAAAGCACAAATAATACCGACTCCCCGCCACATCGGCACATGACACATCCCCAAATAAGCACCGTTTTGAGTTAATCTGAGCCGTCCGTTTCAATTTGCTTGAGTCAGGTACTTGGGAGGATTCGGATTCGCTTGCTGAGGGGAAATAAAAATGCAATTTGTTATATACGAGTTTTGTTGGGCCAGCTACGGTCTTTATTCCCTTTTAATTGGGCCATGAGCTATAGATGCAATTATGTATAAATTAGTTTTTTTTTTTTTTTTAAACGAAATGATAAATTAATTTTTATAATTTGGGTAAAGAGGCCACCAAATTAGAGGTGAAGACGGTATGGATAATATCCGATCTGTATTCGATCCGTATTTAAAAATTAGATGTGGATATCCGATATTCGAATATCTTGTGAATATGGATACTGATATGATTTTACGTTTCAATTATCCGTATCCTAATAGTAGATATATATCATATATTTTAATATATATTATGAAAAAATATTGGTATTCACTATTAAAATTAGATAAATATTATGAACTTTGACATTTTTTAATATTATTTTAATAAATATTCGATCCGATTTGTATCTATATCCGGCTGATATCCGATTCGTATCAGTATCCGAAAAATTAAAAAGAGATATAAATATGGTTTTACCACTATCGGCTCCATATTCGCTCCGTTTTCACCCCTACACCAAACACATCAGAAAAAATACTAAAAAAATAATACTAAAGAAATCATTTTAATATTTTTTTTAAAAGAACCATCATTTAATTCCTTGTTTTGCATCAGAAAAATAACTAAAGAAATAATTTTAAAACCAATTACTCTAACAACTTAGGAGAACTAAAGGATGCATAAACGGAACGGATGTCCGGTTCTATCCCGAACCGAAATTTCGCCACTTCAACTTCTCAACTTCATTTTAATTATCCAGACTGAAGTTGCTATATACACGTCTCAACTTCATTTGAATTTTGCTTGTGGACTAACCCACAATGTGCCGATTTTTTTTATTACTATACATGATTAAATAGAAAAATACAGAAATATCCATAATTTTCGAAATTTTTTAAAAATTCCCAAACCGTCGAGAATCTTAGCGGTCAAAAAAAAAATGGACCGTTGAAATTCTCGGCGGTTAACACATAATATCATTTTTTCCCTTTGATTTGACATTGGAAACTGTGGTCGAATGTTTGTATTTGTGGTACTCTTTATTTAATTAGAAAATTTTATAATTTTTTTATTTTTTCTATCAAAAAATATTAGAAATATTTTTATATTTCTTTGATAGATGGAATACTATCGAATTGAATTTACCAGAAAGACTCTAACAAATAATCCGGATCAATATTTTTCAGTCGGGATTTTTTGCAGCCAAAAGAAAAATTAACATATTTCTTTGTGTGTTACTGGAAAAAATAAAAATATTTTGAATCTGAGTTATTGATCCCAGTTCAAAAGTCACTTATGAGTAAATAAATAAATATAAAATAGATGGAGTACCTTGGAATTTGAATGTACTAGAATGACCACGATAATTTCTTTATTTATCCAGAATTGACTTTTAAACTGGTATCAATAACTCAGATCCAAAACATTTTTTTTCAGTAACACACAAATAAATATTTTAATTTTTCTTACAGTTGCAAAAAATCCCGATTGAAAAATATTGATCCAGGTTATTTGTCACAGTCTTGCTAGTAAATTCAATTTTACATGATTCCATTTATTTTTAAAGAAATATAAAACTATTTCTAATATTTTAATAGAAAAAAATATAATAAATTTTCTAATTAAATAAAAAAACCACAAATTCAAAGGCCACATAAACACCATAGAAAAAAAATAATATTATGAGATAACCATCGAGAATATTCTCGACGGTCCATCTTTTTTTTGAACTGCCGAGATTTCTAACGGTTCAAAAAATAATGAACCGCCAAAATTCTCAGCAGTTTGAACATTTTTAAAAATTTCCGAAAATTATGAACATTTATGTATTTTTCTATTTAATCATGAATATTAATAAAAAAAATTGGCACAATGTGTTGAGGGAGGTACGAACGTCCGTAATACTTTTCTTTTCAGCTCCACTGGCTTTTTTTTTATTCTTTAATTTGTGTTTCTTTTCTTCTCATTTCTATGTTTACGGAAACACTCATTTTATTTTTTATTTGTATTTTATAATTTAGTTTTCTTAATTGATATTTGTATCTTAAAGTTTATGACTCAATTCAATTATCTGATAATTATTCGTTTCATATTCGTATTTGTGGATTATCCTCTCCGTATCCGTATCAATATCCATTTAAGACACATTTGGTTTTTAATTTTTAACATCTATTTACTATCCGTGTTTGTATTAGTATCTGCTCATTGAAAAGTGGATACGAACTTGGTATTAACATTATCTCTCTGAATTCGCTCCGTTTTCAGGCATAGTATTGAGGTATCTAGAAGCCATAAATCTAAGATTGTATCACAATTTTTATACCACCAAAAGGATTAATCACTATGCGGATCACCAATTTAATATTCATGTTTTAATACAAAATATTCATAATTCAATCAAAATTTATTTACATATTTGAGAATAAAATATATATATATGTATATATATATATATATATATATATATATATATATATATATGAGATGAGCTATGCTACTCCATGGAGTAAAACACGTTTGTACTTCACGCCGTATTTTTATTTTGAAAGTCCAAACGACCGATCCGAACCGCTCAACATGATCTCCATATTGAAATGTGCTTGGAGACCAAATTTTACATTTTTTAGAATTTTTTTACTATTTATTAAGCCACTTTGAAAATCTGAAAATCCGGGTGAACAGTAAAAAACAGTAAAAAATTCTGGACTGCCGGATCAGTGATTTTCAAAGTGGCTTAATAAATAGTAAAAAAATTCTAAAAAATGTAAAATTTGGTCTCCAAGCACATTTCAATATGGAGATCATGTTGAGCGGTTCGGATCGGTCGTTTGGACTTTCAAAATAAAAATATAGCGGCGTGGAGCACCAACGTGTTTTACTCCATGAGTAGCATAGCTCATCTCATATATATATATATATATATATATTTGTCGAAAGGACAAAACAGAAAATTTAAACGTCTAAATTAATGAATTTTTAGCTATCTTGAAAAAAAAAATTAAATGCACTTATTATTTTTGTACTTTTATTTAGATAATTGGTTTTAAAAGTTCATATTCCGGTTAGACATAATACAAAATTATAAAATGACTACTATTCATTGTCAATATATAGAAAGCATTTACAATTAAAAATAAAAGTCAATCGTTTTCGAAAGATTAGAAAAATCGCTAGACATCCAATTAATTAACAAATAAATTAATTACACTTGATAAGTAAACAACTTGCACTTTCAGAGATATCATTAAGAATAAATATTCATGCATATTACGATGAAGATGAATGGCAAACCCAATATATATAAAGCCTTCATTTTGCAAGGCTGTAAACAAATTTTTACAAACTGAATCCTCCTTGTCCTTTTCGTGCATGTCTTTCCCCCAAAGAAATAGAAGAAGCTGATCCTGATCCTCCATTCCTCCATAAAAAAATTGAATCACATGTCATGAAAGAATTTATACGTCTCGACATCAAGCACGATTGATCTAACCGCGCCAATCCAACCCAAAACCGCAACAAGAGAGAACAGTGCTGCTATGAAAAAGTTGGCAACTCTCACGAGAAGCCGACTTAAATTAGAGTTTTTATGCATTATTCCTGCCATCAAGAAGGCCAAAGCAGGAAACACGAAATCTAAAGGGGTGAACCCGACCGCACCGCAAATGGCTACAAAATCTCCAAAAAACGGCATTGCGGCTGAGATTAGAGTTATGATGATGATGTAGACTGATGTGTAAGCAAGTCTACATAAGCATCTTTTGAACCACTTCTGTTGCAAACGAGTACTTTCTTCAAACAATGCATATGTTGGTCTGCAATATATCTGGAGCAAACAAACAGAGCAAACAAAAAAATGTTGTTAATTAATTAGCAATTTGATATCTAGATTACATTGTTTTTTTTATGGAAATTAAGGGAAGATCTTTAATATATCTGGGCCATTTGTTGCAACCATCTTATTGGATACCAATGAACAAATAAAATTCTTCTTCTTTTTATATAGTTCAATCCAAATAAATCACCAAACTATTAATAGATAAGTAACTATGTATGTGAAAAAGGCTCTTTAGCATGAGAACGCTACTAAAGTTTGAGGAACAATTGAATGACCTTACAAAAATATAAACTTCAACAATGAGATTCTTTGTGGGTAGCTGAGTATCAGGTTCTGCGGAAAGAACGAAATCAGAGAATATATTCAGAGGTGATCAAGCTGGTGAGAAGATTACTTGAGAAGGTAGAGCTAGACCTGAGAAAGTGGCTTTCTAATTGTTGATTCCAAATAGACTATTGTTTTGACAGTAAAGTGTAAATGGAGGAAATCTTATTATATCTTTCTTTTCCTTTTCCTTTTTAGTCTTTTTGGAAAATTATAAAATCGTTATTTCAATAATAAGTTCGCGGACCAATTGTCAGATAACTTTTTTTTTTTTGACAAAGAAAAAAAAAAAAACAATTGTCAGATAACTTAAAAAAGAAAAAAAAAAATCATTCTATAAACAAAGAATAAATGAAATGCTTAGTACCTGAAAGCAACCTAAAATCTGAATGACTGCAAATAAATTTGCCATTACAATGGTCCATCTTGGAACAGAAAGAGAGGATAAGATATACGGTTGGACCTGCGACCCGAAAGCCCAATAACCCGAAAAGGCCAGAGTCCAATAACTCACAATAATAATGCTATATGCACCTGAAACTCCCTTGTACATGTTTTTCTTTGCTGGTTCTCTGATAGTACTCTGCATATGGCAAGGACAAATATATCGGGACCCAATAAATATTCTATAATATGTAACTTATATATATCATTCTTCTTACAGGACTCCACACTGGGTTTTGAAACCAGTAGTAGTTGTGTGCTATTATAATTACTTACTCTTATTTTATTGATTTGGCTTGTATCATTCTGCATCACAACAAATAGTAAGCTAATGCTAAATTGGGTAAATATCACACCAATTGCTTTTATTTCCCTTATGATTGCTAACAGATGTCAGTTAATTCAAAATTGGATATATAGAGGCAAAATCCAACAAGTAGAACTTAATTGGTCCTAGCCGATTTGAGTCAACTTTCAAAATTCAGGGATCCAGTAATTTATGGCTCCATAACGTTTCAGTGGTGATTACTATCAGCGAGGATCAGGAATCCTTGCTCTCCTATACCAGAATCACTGATTCAATGACAGGAGTTTGGTAATAAATAATTATGGGTTTTTAATTCATAACCTGGATTTCAGGAAGAATGGCATCTCCAAATGAAAAGGCAATGGTACCAAGCGCGCTAAATGCTTTCAAGATCTTACTGGCAGTTGTACCCTGCAAACTGTAATTAACTGAACTCCGGTCCGTATTCAATCCTGAAAGAAAACAAATGCCGACACTTCATCATGTTTCATTAAATAAGTAGTACAATTATGTATGTAATTGAATATTCTAAAAAGTCAAGTTGGACATGAATTGATAATTAAACACACGAAGAAAAATAATCACTTACAAAAATTATAAACTGGAGCTAGTCCAAGAAAAAACGAAATTACCATCATAAATTGTGACACCAGTTGCAGTTGCAGCGAACCCAACAGTGCTAAAGGTGCATATGCCATTGAACCACCTGAGCGAATGGATATCAGGAAATTGTGACAAAATCAACTCACAAATACCGAAAAAAATAATGAAGTCCTGCAGAGTCAATTTGGCGTCATTTTGGTAGTACTTGTATACTGCCTGCCAAAATTAGTTTTCATGTAAGGCAATATATAGCTATTTATTAGCACTTTTCTAAGTTGTATTTTGGCAGGGAGAGCATTTTCTGAAGGTGTATGGGTGGTACCTTGAGACTGCTTCCAGCAGCAATTTGGATCGCAATGTTATTGCCAATTGATGCCAGTTGCTGAAACAAAGCAATGAACCAATATCCCCAAGGCCCTTCAAAATTTGAAAATAGATGCATTATCACAAATTGAACAAGTTCGGAGTCACGAAAGTATGTGTAGTACACAAAAATTAATTTGATGTCAGTACACAAAAATTAATTTGATGTCAGTACCTTATCGCAAATTTCACTGTACAATATTCTATTGTTGGTGTCAGTACCTTAGGCTGCCAAAAATTAATTTGATTTTCGGATGCAGGATATACTAACCAAATATACTATTGGCGAGGAGGCGGTATGTAGTGTGCTTGTTTCCATCCCATTTCCAAAGTGACGCTATCAGCAAGCTAGAATACCATGTTGTCAGTGTCCCACCGACCAAACAGCAAACACCTGACAGCATAATCCAGTGCAAGAGAGAATATCATTGTCCATTTCAATTGCTATTTTGTGTATTGTATATATATTAAGAAATCAGAACAGTGCCATTGTGTCCAAAGTCTCATCTATCATGGTAAAAATGAAGACACATCAAATTCTTTACTAGTGTGATATGTTAATTTGAATGAAATTAAGCTAGGGGGAATAATCTTAGAGAAGACGCATACGTTATTAGTTTTAAAATAGAGGTTGAATTTACTTTTTTTAGAGCTTAGAACGGCGCCCATACGTACCAGGTTGTTTTATTTTGAATCTTCTTGTAATTAATTAACTACTGTATCTGTTATTTTGAATGCCGAAAAGATCCCTTACATAGTTTCTTGGAAGAAACCTGTATTTTTGGACAATCAATTTATAATTGTTAAACTTCATATGTATACTATTAAGAGATTGTTTTTAAATTTTAATACTAACGCTCTTACTTATTTTCATTGTTAGCATTTCATGAGTCCTACTGTTCATCCTATTTATGCACTTAAAAGTTGAATATTTGAACGATCAAATATGTAGGTCAGAACCATATATGTGTCTCATATGTTATGTTACTTCTTCTGAAACACTGAAGTTTCAACAACAACAAAAAAAAAGATATTATTCTTTATGTGCTAATTATAGGCGAATTTTATGAGCTAACTTCAGTAGAAACAAGAAAACGGTAGAAACAATGCATCGTACCAAAGAGGCTTATGATCTTATGGGCTTATGGTGCCATAGAAAGGTATACTGGACCAAAGTAGGTGTATGCAAAACAATTATATATGCATATATCTTCACTTGCAAATTAATTGTAATCTTGGATACTGGTTTTTGTGGCACAAAACATTACATATGGAAGAGCATGGAAATTAAAGTAAGTAAAATAAAATAAAAGAAATGTGAACCGAGAGGCCAGCCGAGAGAAGCGAGCGCAAAGGGCAACGGCGCGTAAGCTGCGGGTGTGGCAATTGTGGTTGCCACATGAAAAGCCGCATGCTTCCATGTACCTCTTCCCTCTTCTGCTTCTTTTTCTTCCCTCATTCTTATCATGTTAATTATTACGGTAGCTGTAGCAATGGCTCACCTACTAACGTGCCTTCTCCGGTAAACAGAGAAAAGTCCAGGAATGCGGAAAGAATATATCGGTGGAGTTAGTTGGTCAAAGCGGCATCTTCTATTATTTGTTGCAAGTCGGGGAATCCGAACCAAATATGTCAACAAACTTTCTTCTCTTCTGACAAGGATTCAATTTGGAATCCGACAAAAGAAAAAAGGAAATTATAGAAAGGAAGTGCCAACTGCTAAAGTCAAACTCGTGTCTAAAATGGACTGGACTCAGCCCACTAATCCATTTAATTTGCGCATGGCTATCGTTTCAGCATTCTAAAAAATGTGTCATTATCGAGAACAGCTTGGGTCCGATGGGTTTCGGGACCGTCCGATCCACTTTAAGATTCGTGCGCATGAATTTTAAAGCAGACACAAAAGTTGCGGACGCGAATCTTAAAACAGATCGAACGGTTATCGAACCCATCGAACTCACTTTGAGTCCGATGGACATCGGACTCAAATTGACGTCGTCGACATTATCATGTTTAATTCGCACATGACTATTACAATGACTATCCGGACATGTTTTCACCACTTTTTAAATTATTAACAAAATAATGTTACATTAATAAAATTTTATATATTATTTAAAGATAAATTGTAAATCATAAATCAAACTAATGTAAAAAATAACAGAACGTGAAAAAAGTGTTTTAAACATATATATTAATACAACTCAATGCTATAACACATAATTATCACAACAACAAAGTAGGCACTTATCGCGAGGGAACTCCGTCGCAAAAAGTATCGTTGCGAAAAGTAGGCACTTATCGCGAGGCACTTTTTGCGAGGGAGTACCGTCATAACTGTGCTTTTTCTTTTCGCAACGATACTTTTCACGACGGAGATCCCTCGCAATAAGTGCCTACTTTTTGTAGTGTATATCATTCGGCCAGAGACGCAAGACGATCAAAGATTCAAAGAATATCTGCTACAAACATAGAATAACAATAAACTTGTTAATACATAAACCATATACTTCATGCCAATTAAAAAAAAAATGACAAAATAGAAACATGACTATATCATTCAACTAATAACATATCGATTCAGTGATTATTTCTGGAACTTCGATCTCCACATGGCAAACATTTCTTGAGTTAAAGTATCACTTCAATTGGTCTATTCATCTGTTGATTCAATATGTGTAATTAGCCCATCATCTGGCCCCTCTAGCAATTGGTTGGTCTCTTGTATTTCGACATCCAAAGAATTAATAGGCATTTCCCTTCGAATATGATTATGAATTAGTGCACATGCTGCAATTATTCGACATTGGATCTTTACCGGATAAAATGATTTTCCCCTAAGAATTGCCCATCTCCCTTTAAGAAGACCAAAACATCATTCTATGACATTACGTGCTGAAGAATGGTTTGTAGTTATAAAACTCTCGTGTTGTTACTGGTAATCTGCCACCACTCCAATCACTTAAATGATATCTTTGACCTCTATAAGGCGTAAGAAAACCCTCTCCATACTAACCTGTAGTTAGAAAAAACACAAACTTCTGAAACTTTCATGAAAAATTGACAATTTTGCCCTTACTTTAAAATACTGACAATCTTTCAGGATTGAAACTCTAGTGCAATAGGGCACCCGACAGAAAAGCTTCTATCAAGCTCAGGTAATGTCAATCAAAATTACCAGTTTAGTAGTACAACATGCTTGTGTTGTTACCACTGTACCAGAAACAACATGTACCTATTGGTTCTATTAGTAATTTGATGGTAGCACTTAGCTTTTGTTATAATTTATTAATTGTTCAGTGCTTGTTTCCAAGCTTTCACAAACAGTTTTGAGATATCCCACTTCTTTCTGTAATTATCTATTTAATTAAGTTTTGTGAAACCAACGATACTCTTCTGACTTTAAAACCTCAAATGGCACTGCTTGATTAAAATGGGAAATGAGATTAGTTTGCAACAGGTATATTATAATAAGGGCAAAACTGGTTCATGTTTATATCTAATTATAGCTTGCTTAATCAAGATCTTCATGAAAAGAAAAATAGACAAGGATAAGAGATGCATCTAATATTGTATATAGATCAGAAAATGATTCACAAGAAGGACATTCATAGATGCAAATAAGCAGCCGATAATTAATATGCTTACCATGAGGTACTTGTAATCCATTTCTCCTAACGATTGCATCACGTAGTACTCTTGAATCAGCAGCAAATCCTTCCCAACCAGGTAGAATATATATAAACTACATATCTGGAGAACAAACTCCTAAAACATTTGTGGCAACCTCTTTTTTCCTGGTACGGTATCTGGCTTTGTCAATGTCATATACATTCCCTTGAATATATGTACCATCTAGTACGCCAAGACAGTTATGTTAAATAGAGAATAATTATATTTAATTTAATTTACCATGTACTTGTTATTTTATATGATTGGTGAATTGTACAAGTACCTTGCACCATTTCCATCTTTCATCAGTTGAATCTTCAAGCATTGGTGTTGGCTTCTTAAGCAGAATATTATGGCATCTAATAATGACATTAAGCACATTACGGAATTGCCTGCTTATTGATTCTCCGGATCTAACAAATTGTCTCTTTGTTACCCTGTTTTTCTCATCATGCGCCAAAATATGCAAAAAAAATGCTACTGCCTCTTCAACTGATATACTTCCATCACATCTCAACCTCCCCACACTTGACAACAAGTCACACAGGGTATAAAAAGCTCTTCGATCCATGTGTGTATTTAATTTTTTTTTTTTTATGATGGGCATAGCATAGTTGGCAAGAAGAAAAAGTCGTAGAAAACTCGGATTGAAGTACCGATGCTTTATGCATGGCCTAACAACGACAGAAGTGCATCGATGTTTCATTACAAAAACATCAGCGACGCACTGATTTTTTTAGCACTACCCTGCTTAATTGCCAATGCTAAGTCTAATAAAACATCAACGACGCACCGATATTTTTTTAGCACTACCCGGCTAATAAAACATTGATGTTTCATTGCAAAAATATCGATGATGCACCGATACCTGCAACCGATGTAACACACGCATCCAACCAAATGCATTTGTTTAATCTTAGCCAAACCGAGTGCAAATTTCAATCCAAGTTTCCTATGACTTTTTCTTCTAGCCAACTATGTTATGTCCATCCTAAAAAAAAAAAAATTAAGTACCGGTCAGAAAATGGTCGGTACTGTATTGAAAAAAAAAATTGGGTACTGGTCATTTTTCGGCCGGTATTGAATTAAATTGGGTACCGGCCAGAAAATAGCCGGTACGGATATTTTTATAACTTCCCAGTGAATATGAGTATATTAATTAATTTCTATGAAACTTTGGATATTAATAAAAATGTCGGGAATAATAGGGAATCACCGATTGCCATGTCTATTCTCATGTATATTCTCTTTTTAGTTTTGCCAAACACAGTAATCAATTTCCAGGGAATTGTAATGTCAAGCCATTACCTTCTAAAAGCATGAACCAAACACCCTTTATGAATGTAACATTGTGCCGAAATTTTTATTAATAGAAAATACAATAAAAAAATATTGACATTGAATAACGAATTCGCGGAAATTCGAGATCTAACAAAGACGTTATGAACCATAACGTCCAGGGCACTGTAGTTGGACGTTATGGTTCATAACGTCCTCTTAAAACGATCACTAATGATCTCTAATTAACGAAAACACTGTAGCTGGACGTTATTGTTCATAACGTCCAGCTACAGTGTTTTTTTTTTTTTCAAAAAATCGCTAACTGAAGCATACCAGGAAGTAGCAAGCAAAAAAAAAAAAACAACACTGTAGCTGAACGTTATTGTTCATAACGTCTTTGTTAGATCTCGAATTTCCCCGAATTCGTTGTTCAATGTCGATATTATTTTATTATATTTTCTATTAATAAAAATTTCGGAACATTGTGACAGAAGGTTGACATCCTCATTCGGTGCTTTTGACGGAAAGCGGAATTTCATGAATATCACTTAAAATTATAAAAAAAATCAATTTTTATAATTACGTATTTCTAATTTAAATTTTAATAATTCATATATTTATTCAATCTAATTTAAATATGTATCAAATATATACTTAACATTTAAATTAGTTATATTTATAATTTTGAAAACTACACGCGTTCTCCTTGTACACTCTCTCTCTCTCTCTCTCTTCATTTTAATTATGCTATATGTCCTAACAGACCATACTCTCGGTTCTTTTCCATCGAGATCTTAAGAGTTCTTCCTACTTGGATATCATCTCCGACAAGCGTGATTGGAATGGCGTTAGAGAGGATTATATATATATTATAAGCAATTAGAAGGGGAGGTCTTACCAGATTAAAGGATCAGAAGGGGAGGTCTTAGCTAGCGCAGGTCCAACGAGATGTTAAAAGCGAGAGCATGGTTGGAATGGCGCTGGAGAGGTTTAGAATTAAGCAATCTGATCGAATGAGATATTTAGAATAAGAGAAAGGATAAGGGGTGCAATTTTGGAGCTAATTAAAAAAGACGAGAGTGATCAAAAAGCCGGGAAGGAACATAATTAGGTGCTTAATTAGATTTTATTTAATTTTTAATTACTTGAGTAAATCTGTAAGTTGTTAGAATTTAGAACGGTAAATACGTAATTATAGAATTTAGAGGGGAAGTATCGTAGTGAAATCTAATAAGATCTTTTAGAATTATAGAATTTTTAAAATTTAGTCTAGTAAGATCTTTTACAGTGTGGCATAACCGCTTTGATTTTTTTAAGATTCGTATATTTGTTGAGATTTATATTAAAAGAGTCCTTTTAGAAATCTAAATTGCTCGTGCGCAACACAACACGCAAAAAAAAAAAACTTACTATCCATCATTCATTGTGTGTTCGGATGATTAATTTTTTGTGGAAATTTAGGTGGAAAAAAAAACTTAAAATTTAAGCTGCACTAAGGAGAACTCATTTAATAATAAAATTGAAGAGACACTTTCCTAAGAAGATCTTAAGCTTGAAAAAATGCTTAAGCCATGTAGAATTAAGGCTTAAAATTTTGGACAAGTTTAAGAAAAGTGGGCAAAATGAGAACTAAGAAAGTGGTTTTAAATTTTATAAAGGAGTGCTTATTCGATAAGCTTAAGACTCTTTAAGATACTAAAGAGCTCTAAGAAAGCTTAATATGCTCCTGCCGAACACCCACGAAGTGTGTTCGGCAGTCATTCAAAAATGAAAAAATCAACCCACGAGAAAATATATGAGTATCAAATTTGTACACAAATGCATGGAGAAAAAAACACGAGGTTGGGCTAAATTTTTTTTTCCCCGCATGCCATCTCTTACTCGCTCTCTTTTTTCATCTTATCAATTTTGTTTTTATTTTCCTGATAAGTGTATTTTGTTTTATTTTTTTATTTGAGTAGAACTATTGTATTCTTAAGTTCACCAAGTCTCTTTGCGAACTCAACTCTAAGATTTATCATATTGGCTTCAAACAACGAATTCGAACTGTTAAAATCCATCTACCTTACGAGTGATGCGTCTACATGCGAAAATTTTAAATTTTCAAATTAATTTAGTATAAAGTCAAGCGGTCAAAATTAGAAGGTTTATAAATTAATTTTAATGCATTCATTTTTTGAACATTTTTTTTACCACTTGACTCGATACAAAATTAATTTGAAAATTTAAAATTTTCGCATATAGACGTATCACTCTTAAGATAGATGGGTTTTAATAGTTCAGATTCTTCATTTGTAATCAATCCAATAGGTTTTGAGTTGAGTTCACAAAAGGACTTGCCCCTTTATGAACTTAAGAACACTCTAGTTCTACTCTCTTTATTTTATGTAATTATAAATTATTTTCTTTTCACCGTCACCTTTATTTTTATCCGTGTTGTAAATAACGGTATACGCTCGTTAGACGGACGGGCTATTGCCAAGTGATTAATCAGAATTTTGCAGACAATTTTATACTTTAATTAAAGTATATGCATATACTCATAATTGATTAAAAATGATTAATTGAATTCATCAAACTTATCAAATAAACTTATTTTAACTAAGTTTCTTTGTTAATTAATAAAGTTTTGTGGAATTGTCATTTAAAGAATTTCACATAAGATAGGGAAAAGTATAGTGCATATAACAAATAAATAAAGAAAAAAAATGACCGACCAATCGGCCGTATAAACGGAAAACAAACGATTAACTAGACAAATCAGCTGATTAGTCAGTCTCATCTACAAATATTCTTTCGACAAGTCTATTTGTGACAATTTAGCCACCGTCACCGACTAATCAGTCAGACTAAACAGCCGTTTTGTGCATCACTGATTTTTACTGTTCTTTCACCATTAATTTTTTTTTTCATGACAAATTTTACTATTTATAACTTTATTTTTTTTTATAATATTAGCATATATTTATTATTAAACTTTACATATTAGAATTGATCATAATTTTAACAATAATGATTAATAAAAAATAAATTGACAACATGTCTGTAAAAAATATAATTTTTAATTAATATTTTTCTCAAATTAAAATTTATCACATTATTTCCGCATTACAATCAAACAATTAACACATTATCGTAATCATTAATTCTTGAGTATTCCAAAGATATGAGTTTTTATAAATTAATTTGTGAGTTTCCGTATCTGAAAATTTTCATTCCAGATAATCCCATAACAACATAACAAACTCTTATGTGGCACAGTAGAACATCAGACCATCGGACTCTTCGATGACCGTCCTATCTGCTTTAAGATTCGCGCTCGTAATTTTCGCGTCTGCTTTAAAATTCATGCGCACGAATCTTAAAGTGGATTGAATGGTCTCTAAAAGCATCGGACCTAAATTTGAGTCCGATGGACATCAGACCCAAACTGTTCTCCAGACAATCAGCACGCTATACCCTAACATTATGTAATCAAGACTTAGTTTTGCAATGTTGTTTTATATGTAATTTACTAGTTTACTGATAGCGGACGCAGGTGTTTTTACTTTTTATCATAATTATGCATCGATCACTTCTGTGTAAATTAAATAAAATAAAATATAAAAAATTGAAATTAATAAGACAACAAAATCATGTCTAATGTACTAACTAAGACAATATCTTTTGATGTGAAACGTTGTAGGTAGAGTGGGAAAAATGGCACGCCGGAGCCGGCTCCGTCACGGAACGGCACGGTAACGGCACGGAATGGCACGGCATGCGTGTCATTCGCGTGCCGTGACTCGCGTGTCCCGTGCCGTGACCATTCGCGTGCCGTGACCATCTTTTGAAACTTTGGCACGGCACGGCACGGCACGTGAAAAATTTAGTCACGGCACGACACGTAATCAAGCGAGTCACGTGTAATTAGGACCATTAGATATTGATTTAATGGTGAATCTTGAATAAATTAATTTAAAGTATGAATAAATGGCCACGCGAGTCACGCGAGTCACGCGGGTCACGACACGTTTAGGCACGGCGTGACTCACGTGGCGTGACCATTCGCGTGCCGTGACCACCCCTTGACATTTTAGTCACGGCACGGCACGACACGTGAAAAATTAACTTGGTCACGGCACGGCACGGCACGAGAGCAAAGTCACGGCGTGTTAGTCACGGCACGGCACGGCACGGCACGTTTTTCCCTCTCTAGTTGTAGGTTTGTAACAGCTAAAATTTATAACAAGAAGAGGACTTGACTCTTTCTTTACTATAAATAATTAAATAAGACCTGTGTGAATATATCAGACTAATACGCGCATAACAAGATTATGATATTCTTAATTGAGTAGAACTAGGGTGTTAATTTCTTAAGCTCACCAAGCCTGTTTGTGAGCTTAACTCAAATACCCATCGGATTGGTTCAAGCGATGCATCCAAACCGTTAAAACCGATCTACTTCACGAGTGATGAGTTTATTTGTCAAATTTATAAATTTTCCAACTAATTTAATATAAAGTCAAGCGGTAAAAAAATGATGAAAAATGAACACATTAAAATTAACTCATAAACCATTTTTTTTTACCGCTTGACTTTATACTAAATTAGTTTGAAAATTTATAAATTTTACATGTAAATGCATCACTCCTAAAGTAAATTGGTTTCAACAGTTTGGATGCATCGTTTAAAACCAATTCAATAGATTTTTAAATTAAGCTCACACAGAGCCTTGATGAGCTTAAGAACACCCTGGTTCTACTCTTTTTAATTTATACCAAAGATAATTGAGAGCAGGAAGAAATGTTTGAAAACTATCAGCATTGGCTAAACTTTATAAAATTTAATTTTTAATCGTTGATCCTAACTTGAATTTTAAAATTTTAAAATTTTAAAATATCCAATGAACCTTTTGTTGGGTGACTCGCCATGTTATGAAGCATGTCCAAGCTGCACTCAAGGAATCAAGCCAGAGCCCAGAGACGGTATGTATGACTATGACCTCTGCTCTTTCAAATTTGAATGGACATCAATGCTGTTTGCTGTTTAACTGAGATCGATCAAAATCAGCGGGGACCACATCCATACCATTCAGCATCAGACACGTGGAGCTGCACATGCTACTGCTCCTCCGCGCCGCCCGCATTGCCGCATTCGTGGTTCGTGCTACCCGCCCGCGTGTGTTTGCTGTTTCCGTGTACTACTCAGTGGATCCCACCGTACGAAGCTGCCTCTGCACGCTTACACGTGAACACTCGAGTTTACTCTACATCATCGTGGGCCCCGCGCCTACTCAGGGCGGTAGTCTAACCGGAGGGTGAAAGCAAACTGACCGTTCAGATTTGAATGTGTAGTCTGGATATTTATTGCTTTTCCTGTCGGGAATTCCCCAGCGACTCAACGGCTCGCTTTTTACCATCCCATTAATTTATTTGCACCAAGAGAAGAGGCCGCTTGTTAACCTTTTACTCAATTACCCCTATTTATTTATATATTTACAAGAGGAGGGCTCAAATGTCCAATTGCTTCGTGCCCTAATCATATCTCAACATTTCTATTTTCACTTTTAAAGTTCAAACAGACAATCCGAACCGCTTTAACACAATATCCACGTTAAAATATAATTGGAGATCAAATTTTATATTTTTTGGAAATTTTTTACTATTTTTTAAGATAGGTGCAAAATCATTATTTTTAGATGGTCCACAATTTTCTGAAAAATAGCTATTTTGTACCTACTTAAAAAATAATAATAAATTTTCAAAAAAAAATATAATTTGATCTCTAAACACATTTTAATGTGGATATCAAGTTGAGCAGTTCAGATCTTTTGTTTGGAATTGAAAATTGAAAATAAAAATATTAGAGCAGAAGTACGATTGAAGCATAAATCAATGAAGAATTTGAGTCGTCCTCTATTTACAAATAGAGAAGAACCTTGTCGGACTTCCTAATATTTGCGTATGTTATAGAAATCAATAAATAAAGGAGTCTCCCAACTAAAAATTCCTCTCACAAGAAAAATATATATTACAATAAGATCGACCAAAATCTTCTGAATAGTTAATTAAAATTACCGAGTTGATATAAGAACTTGGGGCAAATTTGTAGAATAAATAAATTGACTGGGTCGCTTATAAGAAGTAAACGTGTTTAGTTTAGTTAGACAGAATATTGATTTAAAATAGAAAGGAATAAATAGGGAATAAAACCTTGTATTTAATTTAATAATGTAAAAATACGAGCGTGACTTTGCAGAAGACCCATAACAAACGTACAACAGAAGTCAGAAAAGTAAAGATCCGGTCTAAACTCCCTAAAGCTCAATAATTGAGCAGCCTCCCCGTTTCCGTTTCTATCTATATAGATATAGGGTCCCACAAAGCCCACCCACGTAGCCGGTTCACATAAAGACACGTATCGGTTTGTTCGCACCTCTGGACCGCACACCCATTAATTACTGTTTCAGTACAAGGAATACTCTACTCCCACGGTAGAATTCTTCATAAACATATAAAATTTAAATACAAATGTTGAAAACGAGAGAGTATAGTTGTTTTCATGAAATCATGAGCAGCTAGCTCTCTCTAGCTGCTTTTGATGGTTGTGTTTGAAATTGAGAATTCTACAGATAGAATTTCAGAGGATGGTAGTATCCGGCGGCTTGTTAAGAGCGGCTTTTTGTTAAGTATACTTTTCGCTGGGGCCTGGGCAGTGGGCGCGACGCCGTCTTACAACCTAAACAGGCAAAGTTGCGATATAAATAACGAAACTGCCACCGGATATTTTGTCCCAACCGGGGAGAAATAATGCGTGATAGATCATAAATCTTTTAATCTTTTGTAAAAGATAATGTGCGATACAACTTTTTTGAATTTCTAGGAAAAAGGTATGTGCTCATTTATTCTGTAATGAATTCTCCCTTGTCTTTCCACCGAAAAATAAAATTACATTTATTTTGTCGTTCTTTTCAACGGGAGAATGAGACTATTCTACAACAAAATAACAGGCGCTTAAATTATTTACACTGCGCATGCAAGTAAGAAATAAATTGCTAATACCTGCTGCGTATTTATGATTCCAGCTGGTAACCACTCGTAGTACATTACAATAGGACTTTTATTTGCATACTTGTTTATTTTTGTTCCTTCATTGGTTGGTCCGCAATATAACACTACTTAAAAGCATTACGAATTTTTTTGTAAGCGGGCTTTAAATGGTAAAAACATATTTTGGAACTTGAGAGATTTGAAAGAAACATAAAGAAATTTGAACGGAGAAAGTGTGGCGGTCAAGGTTTATAATTGCAACATGCCAACAAATGAAACTTGGTCACAGAAAGAGAGACATGCTGGAGCCGCAGAGAAAAGAAGAATTGATCAAATCCTGTCAATCCCATCAGACTACCATTAATTGCGCATGTCGAAGGGCAGTTCCGTCCATTCATTCACACAATACATCGTAAAGGATAAAGGACTTTCTTGAAAACGAGCATGCGAGCTACTTGCGGTGAACATTAATTAAAGCCATCAGTACTTGGACCGATCAAGCGGCGCATAACACCAAGTCTGGAAATGTTTTTAATATAATATATATGAGGTCGAAAAAAAATAATTCTATTCTAGTATCTATCTATTATTTTTCTCGACAACATGTTCAAGCTTTTTAACATTTCGAAATTTTCATTTCTCAGTGAGCGCTGCTTTAGTTTATCTACGGGAACAGAGGCGAGAAAATGTTTCAACGATATCTAGTCTTTTTCTAAAAGAAACAAGTAGTCCGGTATAACGATTATTGAAAGGAAAAAATCAAGAAAGAGCTGTAATGCCTCAGAAAAATTTATTCGCCGATTAATAGTAGATTACAACCTCATTACTAAGATCTCAACCTAATTAAAACTGTACAGAAGGAGGAGCTTTAACAGCCCCAAATAACCCTCGTTCGAGCGAACTAAGCGACATAATTTCCTAATGAAAAACAAAGCTTCACGCTTCGCAAAAAAAAGGATCTAAACAAACACCTCGTAGATCAGAACAGATCACTGTAAGATGTCAAATCAATGGAGGCGGCAGGTTTAGATCGAAAGGAAGCACCTTGCACCTCTTCCTACTCTCCTCAGTCTCCACTCCAGGAGGCCTCAGCGCCAGATCCACAACATGCGGCATCATCACAGGTCTCCACGTGTACATCCCCCAATCTGCTGCCGGTCGCTCAGTTGCAGATGGAGCAATGGCAACGGGGCCAGCTGTCACCTCAGGCCAGGAGAAATTCGTCTTGGCCTTAGGCCCCCGCAAGCTGCGAGCCGCCTCGTCGTAGGCCCTTGCTGCCTCCTCAGCCGTGTCAAAGGTGCCGAGCCATTTTCGTGTCTTCTTCCATGGATCACGGATCTCGGCCGCAAACCGGCCCCACGGCCTCTTTCTGACGCCACGAAACCGGGTCTCTTTCTGAGGCGTATCCGGGTTGGGAGAAGCAGTGATAGTTTCTTTGGGGAGGAATAGTGTATCGAGTGCTGCCATCTAGAGATTTAATCTGAGAAAGTTCTGGATTGTATTTGTATGATAAAAGGAGAGGATGGATGAGTGAAGGAAAATAAGAGGAGAGGTATAAATAGCGGTGTGGGAGGAGGGGTGACAGTGACAGGGGTGCGAATTAATTAATCATCAAATGGGATTTAGGTTTGATTAATTGCGGAGTAATTACGAGGCGCGACGACGATTCAATTCGTCGCCTTGTGTGGTGGTGTGCGCGCGCTCGTGTGAGATCTCGTGCAGTGTGTTTGATTTATTTTGTTGTTTTGTTAGAGAAAGAGAATTCCTAATTTCCTATTCTACTTTATGGCAATTCATTTCGTTAGAATTAGATACTTTAAGATGGGAAGAAGTTACAGATGTCGGATTAAATTGTGGTCATATAAGTTCGCCGGCGTGGGACCGTATTTTTCATTATGTACGAGTTTAGGTGCTGGTTTTTGTGTGTTCGTTAATTAAATACCAACTTAAACTTTGTTTACTTAAACTAAAGAAGTGGAATTTGTGTGCGTTAGTTTCATTATTAGGCTGCTACGTGTGACACTACGAGTGGGCCCACTGGCACGCGCAAGGACGAGATTGGTAGAGCGAGAAAACGACACGAAACACACACGCGGTTCTGTGAACCAAGTACACCAATCACAACAGTCTAGGATGGATGGCTTCTTAAAGTGGGCCCCGCATCGGTTCAGGTGGAGCACACTGGACAAGTCCAGTGACCCACTATTTTCCGCGGTATGGAGACTTTTGTTCACTTGTTTATATTCTCTCCGTTGTTAACTGAGCTGGTCTCCTCTCAATGGATGCCCATACTTATCAATACTCCAATAGGCAATCAATCACAAGTCTGAAACCAAAATCTGTTTATTAATGTTTTCTGTTTTGAACCAAGTGCAGGGAAGAAAGTAGCTGTGCAGTGTGTGAATTTGTTGTCCTTTTTGTTCCCGGTGGATGTTGAGGTTTCTTGTTGTGCCATAAAGCGCCAGATGGTCACTCTTTTTGAACCAAGTGGACAGGAGAAGAGTAGTTGGTGCGTTGGTGGCTACTCTTTTTGTTCCCAAAAGATAATAATTAGTGGACGTTGATAAGTCTGCGTAATCAAAATTAAAATAAAATCGAAGCATGAAAGGGAAATGCACCGGTTTATCTTACATTTTCAATTACATAAAGTTATGGGTACTCAGCTCCCACATTTTTATTAATATCCAAAGTTAATTACAAATTAATAAATATACCCACGTTAGCTGGTTATTTTTAAAAATGCCCAAACCGGCTATTTAATGGCTGATTTTCAAATTTTTTTCTGTTGTTGTTTAAATGATCATTAAACAGTCTTTATTAGGGTACAATTAAATAGTTTGTGAGTTTAATATCATTGGATGCTGTGACAACTAATAAAAACTCATTTCTACACAGTCAATGCACAAATAGTTTTTTTTTTTTTAAATACGAGCCAATACTCAATAGATGGTTGGTGAGTTTTATTTAAAATTTTATTGAATCAAATTTAAATAACAAATTTAAATAGTTGAAATCAATTTACTTGATGGTTGATTAATAATACGTTTTTATGCAAATTTATTAATTTTAATTTTATTTAGAGTAAAATAAAACTGTCAAATATGATAAAAAATGGATGTATTGAAAATAACTTATAAACCTTTATTTATTTTTACCGTTTGACTTATAAAGTAGATCAGTTTCAACAGTTTAAATACATTGTTTTAATTCGATTTAATATATTTTAGAGTTAATCTTGAGTACATATTAGCATCGCTCATCAATTAATGAAGTCTTAGAAATGATGATGGCACGCCTTTTTGATGTGGTTCGTTCAATTAAACGAATCGGAGCACACTATTATGATTTATAGGAGGCTTTTTTCTTTCAGTTTCGGTGTTAATTTGATTCATTCATTTCAAAATCCATCAATTTATAGGACGCTTTTTTGCACACAAATTCTTTCAGTTTTGGTGTTAATTTGATTCATCCATTACAAAACCCATCAATTTATAGGAGGCTTTTTTGCACACAACTAAATTATAGTATTTATTATTATATTAAAAAATTCCTAATATCTAATAAACAACTGTAATTTTCAATATAATAAAATTATAAAAAAAAATACATATTTATATTTCATTTCAAGCAAATTAAGTACAAGTAATAACCAATTTGTTAATTTAATTTTTAATTGAACAGAGCCTAAAAGAATTAGTAGCACTTTAAATATTCGTCGTGGCTATGCAATAGCTTGGCCATTCTGTGTGCCTTTATTTGTGCATGGAGCATTTCCTATAAAATGTTCACATTGAGGGTGATACACGAGGAAACATAAACAATTGGAAAATAAATAAATAATGCCTGGGTGGAATAGACGGCGCCGGCGAGTCACACGCGCCCCCATACTTACACATCTTACACCACTGCCCAGTTTATACGACTATTCACCTTCTGCTGTCGTGGCACTTATTATCTTTAGAGGCGCAATCGAATCTCGTAGTTGGATCCGGATACTTTTATCGTAAATCCGTAATAATTTATTTTAAGTCAGGTCGGGATATTACGTTTAATATCTATTTTTTGAATTTAGTTGTTCAGATTCGACTAGAGGGGACCACAATTTGAGGATAGGTGTGCTAAATAATATTTTTATTTTTTTTAATAAAAATTGCATAACACAATATAACATGAGGAGATTCATTTACACTGTTTTTTTAAAACATCAGATTACACCTTACATTTTTAAAGTCCAAACAGTCGATTTAAACCGTTCAACATGATACATATATTAAAATGTGTTTGCAGATCAAATTTTACATTTTTTTTGAATTTTTTTACTGTTTATTAAGATTGGTTAAAAAATTCAATGGAAGGATCCGTTTTCTATATAGGATCGGGCATTATTTTTTTTAATATAGGATCTGTTTTCTATATAGGATTATGGCAGTTCCAGATGGGTACAAAAATTCAATATATAGAATCGGGCATTATTTTTTCTATATAGGTATGACCTTTTCAAATTAGAAGGATTCGTTTTCTTTAGTTCACTGCACAACACACAGAAATCGAAACGTCCAAATAAAATATGAAGCCCAGTCTGCTGTGACTTTGATTTTTAAAATTTATGTTCAAGTTCTTTAAATGTGTTAGTATTATTGGGGTTTGGTTAATCTTTACCATTTATAAAAAACATATAATCCTTATTTTATTGTTTGAAAAAAAAACCTGCATTATTTTTTTTTGTATAATATAAATTAAAAGAAATGTTCTAAGTTGATTGTATTGTTGAAATTTAAAATATAATCTATTGAATAAATAATATTATTCTACCGATGCAATTTTGACAATTTAAATCACTAGCTTTTATTTAAAAATAGAGAAGAAAAAAAATGATTAAAAGATAAGGTACTAACAAATGTGTATCGGTATATTTCCAAAAACTAAATTGACACGTCTTATCATACAAACTTATTTTATAATACAAAACATTAATTACACGCAATAAATATTTTATGCATTAATATTAAATAATCATAAAAAATATGGTAGAACTATTTTGATATTTATAAAAATATTGAGTTGTACGAGTCGAATAGTTAAATTAAATATATATCGTATCCATCATAATTTTTAGAATTCAAATTAGATATATAATTATTAATTTTACAATTATATTTATACTATGGTAAATTTCCTATTCGATACATTTATTCCTCTGTAGCTATTGCAATTTTCTTTTGTTCAAACTTCAAACCAAGTCACTCTTTTATTTTTTTAATCCAAAATACTAATAAAATATGAAGTGGTAGTGAGATGGATGAGTATACTTTGTTAGTATTTTGAACAGAAAAATATCAGAATAACTTGTTTGAACAAATAAAAAGCTCACTAGCAAGAACTAGTTTTTGGTCTAGTGACAAAAACACATGGTCTCTATATGAGAGGTAATGAGTTCGAAACTTGAATGGAGAAAATCTTTTATTGTAATAATTAAGATATTAAATAGTTAGGTGGCTTGACCTTTAATCTTTACTCAAAAAAATAAAAAGCTCAGTAGAGCTACATGAAGTAAATCAAACTTGATAAAGAACAGTGTTTAGTGGGCCTCTAACAAAATTTACCCTTTATAATAAACTTATAATTGTAAAATGAAATCAGATTCGTAATCGCCTATTAATCTAATAATGATTTGATCACGTTTGTCATCCACGCGTAAATCACGGTAAAATAAATGTACATGAAGAGAGGTAATTAACAAAATTGTTTGTGCGCAAAGGTATGGTTGCGTGCTTTTAATTTTGTAGCTTTTGTTGACTAAATAGTGGGTGTCCTGTCTGCCATTATCCATCCCTCTTCTCCCGTCCCCCTCCTTGTCTCTTTCTCCTCCCCAGGATTCTCTCTGCCTCCGCATTTCCCTTTCCCTTTCCCTTACGTTCACCTCCCGGTGACTCTCATCATCTCCTACCGGGAAATTTGTTTATATTTCAGGCAGTGCCGCAGGACGTCAATTTGGGTCAATATTGAGTTCGATGGGTTCGATGACCGTTCGATCTGCTTTAAGATTCGTGTCTGCAACTTTCGCGTCTGCTTTAAAATTCGTACGCACAAATCTTAAAGTGGATCGGACGGTTCCAAAACCCATCGGACCCAAGCTGTTCTCGTGCCGCAGTGGGCATCTACAGGACAACATCCGTATCGAAAAGGTCCTTTCTTTTCCTTTATGAATTATTTTTTCACAGATTAATAAAAATTAAAAAGTTGAGAGATTTGAAGCTTTCAAAAATAATATGAGATAAAAAGTTTAAAAAAATTTAAAACTTAGACCTGAAAGATCTATTAATGGATGGAGACACCGAAAACATAGAATAATACACCAAACATGAATCACACAGGACACAAGTTCATAATAAAAAGGAAGAAAAGAAAAAAAAAATAAACAAAAAAGAATCACAGAAGTCGGCAGGTCCCAGCCTCCGAGGCCCATTTTAGTAATTAATAAGAAATACTAGTTTTCTGGAGGAAAAAAAACAGCCTTCTCCTGCGCACACGTTATCAGATCATTTGATAAAGGAGCAAAAGAGATACGTCAGCTGACGCGAGGTGCACTGCATTTCACGAGTAGCCACGCTTGCGTGCGGGTTAACGTGCCACGTCGGCGCCTCGGAAGTCCCTATTTGTCAGGAGTTCGGATCTCTTGTGTTACTACTTCGTGTGACTGTTCGTGTGTCACTACACTATTGTGGTTCTTTTCGTGCAACCACCTATCAATTATCATAAAAAAAAAAATAAACCTATCTCTAAAATTCCACCGTGATTTTGGTTTTAATGTTTCCGATGAAGAAAATTTGTTTTTGTTGTTTTGACTGAAGTCAAAATTAATAATACATAAAGTGTGCACATATATTAAAACATTTTATTAATTATAAATTGTACAAATAAACTTTTCAATAATAGCAGGCACATTATTCATGCAAATTTATTACATCATTACAGCTGATTCTAAGGCGGGAGCTATGGGTGAAAACGGAGCGAATGCGGAGTGGACAGTGCTAAAATCATATTCATATTTTTTTTATTTTTCAGATACGATACAGATACAGATCGGATATCAGTTGGATACATATACAGATACGGATCAGATCGAATATTTATTAAAATAATATTAAAAAATATCAAAGTTCATAATATTTATCTAATTTTAATGGTGAATAACAATATTTTTTCATAATATATATTAAAATATATGATATATCTACTATTCGGATACAAATAATTGAAATGTAGAATCATATCAGTATCCATATCTACACAGATATTCGGATATCGGATATCCACGTCTAATTTTTTGAATACGGATAATACGAATCAGATATTATCCACACTGTTTTCACCCCTAGATATCGCACAGGGCGATTTGGTCCGTACTAATTAATAGTTTCATTTTCAAGGATATAGTTGGAGATTTTATTTTAAAACTTTACAATTTTTTACAACTTTTTAGATAGATCATCGTTACTTTTTGAATGATCTAGAATTTATTTGAAAAAATAATTTTTTTATCTATCTGAAAAATATTACAAAAAATAAAACAATTAGTCTTTAAGTACATTTTCACATGAAGATCATGTTGAATGGTTCATATCAACTATTAGGACTTTAAAAATAACTTAATCTATAATACAGAATAATTCGCTCAATACTTTGCACCATAACCTCATTCTTAATATTTTGTTATTCGGGACAAGTTATTTGGTGTTTGGTTGGGTTAAAATAGCTAGAATAGAGAACAAAATTTGTTTTGTCTTATTAGAATAATTTATTCTCACAAAAAGTTAAAACAAGCTATTCTAATAAGACAAATGTCAATTTTATTATTCTAGCTATTCTAAGATTGCAACAATACATACCCACATAAAAATAGGCTATTCTAACAAGACAAAAAATTTGAATTCTCTATTCTAACTATTCAACCATAAGTCCATAACCAAACATAAAACAAGCTATTCCGAATAATCTTGTTCCAAAAATAACATATTCTCACTCCAAGCAAAACCCAGAATTATGAAGCGTCAAACGCTTAAAGAAGCTTCTAAAATACGAGCTTTCTGTATTTTTTTTCAATGTTGCTCCTTGTAATCCACCAGTTTGGGAATTCAGATCACCCCGGTACCGTAATAGGGAATCTTTTACAATTACTTGATCTGGACCGTTCTTTTTAACTTGGCACGAATCTCAAAGCCTAATAATACTGCCCCTCCGTCAGTCCAAATCCCAAACCGACTGGGAGTTAATCTCAAACCGTAAAGTGAAGGGAATCTTTTACGGTACCGGGGAGGATATTTGTCCACTAGTTTGGTGACTTGGTCGTTCTTCAGGGTTGCCAATGAAATTGTTTTATTTTCCTGTCCCACTAGTATTTATTTTAAGGCGAATATAGATAAATATTTTTTTGTTAGCTTATCGAGTATATTATAATTTTTTTGTTAACTCATCAAATAAGAATACAAATAGAGAGGGAAAAACGTGCCGTGCCGTGCCGTGCCGTGACTAATACGCCGTGACTTTGGTCTCGTGCCGTGTCGTGCCGTGACCAAGTTAATTTTTCACGTGCCGTGCCGTGCCGTGACTAAAATGTCAAGGGGTGGTCACGGCACGCGAATGGTCACGCCACGTGAGTCACGCCGTGCCTAAACGTGCCGTGACCCGCGTGACTCGCGTGACTCGCGTGGCCATTTATTCATACTTTAAATTAATTTATTCAAGATTCACCATTAAATCAATATCTAATGGTTCTAATTACACGTGACTCGCGTGATTACGTGTCGTGCCGTGCCGTGACTAAATTTTTCACGTGCCGTGCCGTGCCAAAGTTTCAAAAGATGGTCACGGCACGCGAATGGTCACGGCACGGGACACGCGAGTCACGGCACGCGAATGACACGCGTGCCGTGCCGTTCCGTGCCGTTACCGTGCCGTTCCGTGACGGAGCCGGCTCCGGCGTGCCATTTTTCCCACTCTGAATACAAATATGAGCTATTTCGTGTCCATTACTAAGTAAACCTCATGGAGAAGATCTAACTCTGTTTTGAAAAATTCATTAGGAAGTAAAAAGTGGCGGAACATTTGAAAGATTAGACCTCAATCTTTCTTAAAAAATAATATGCAAATTTAATACGCGGTGACAAAGCCTCTCGTTAGTCCATGCATTCTTGTTACGAATTAATAAGTTCTCATATATATGTTGTCAGATACCGGAGCTGAATTGGGCTTTCGCAAATTCAATTTTGACTTGGTCAAGGAATCTGATGAAGAGGGAAGGGAGCTGGTCAGGAAGGGCAGGGTGTCAATGGGTACAGTACGCGGGTCGGGTGGAGACATTTTCATACCCATACCCATTAAAATTGATCTTACTCATATCCTACCCTTACCCATTAAAAATTGACTGTACCCTACTCTACCCTTACCCGTAATATTATCGGGTAACGAAACGGTAGGAGTGAATAACAGATAATACTAATATAATAATTAATTTTATTATATTTTACAAATAGAACATCAAAAACTTATTCATTTCACACATATGTAATTGCATTACTAATAAAAATAAAAATAAATATGCAATCAATTCCAACTAAATTATTTTTTATAAATCAAGAAAATTCAAAAACACAAATATCTATTCGAACAAATTCAATTATTTAACTAAATAACAAAACATGTAAATAAAAATAATATGTTTAACATATTTCTTATAACAAAAGACATACACTACTAAATAACAAAAACACATCACTAATCATTGCTCAAACTTTATTATACAAAATGTCACGCAAATCAACTTCACCACCAAGAATAATTGATTCTGATAAGGATGAGAATGCTCCATCAATTTCATTGGAAGATACATCTGTTCATAATATAGTTAAGTTAGAAAAATAAAAAAAATAAAATTGCTACGCATATAAATATGCCATATGTATCGGAAAATTGGATATCAGTACTGTAAGTCTGTAACTGACCAGATTTTTGCAGATTTTACTTTCCATTAGTAAAATGGAAATAAAACAAGAACAGAAGGAAAAATATATCAATTATCAAAGATTCAAACTTGGCAATAGAAAACCGAGCAATTTTAGAAGCACCGAAATGGAATTATGGAAGAGTAAATCTGTATTTAATTTAAAATATATAATTTAGATTTTATAATTATCCTATAGAGTAACGGGTACGAAATAGACATTACCCATACCCATACTCATTTGGTTAACAAATTTTTTTTTTATCCATACTCAATAAGTTAACAAAAAAAAAACTTACCCATACCCGCCTTATCGAATACGATACGGGTCGGGTAAACGGCTAAAAAGGTACCATTGACACCTCTAAGGGCAGCGAAATGGGCAATGTCATTTTAAATGAAGAGACGCTGACGACTGGGCCCAGATCCAATTAGAGACCAGTCGACCATTAGAATAAAAGAGACGCTGACAAGGAGGACCCATAGCATTAGAAACAGTGAAAGTAGTTAAGTTCGTTTGCCAAATAAGCAGATGAAGTCACGCTGGCGCTGAGATGTCAGTTCGCGGTTCAATTGACACATCCGTTAAGTAGAAATTTGTAATATTTTCTTGTTATGCATCGCCTATATAAGACTGACCTTTGTAACCGTTTGGAGTGTGAAATATAATCTCAATTTTGTCTCTCTTTCATTTTCTCTCTTTTCTCCATTGTTACTGAGGTAAGTTCAGATTGTCAAAATTTGTCCAAACAGCTGGTTCTCTAACTCAATTGCGGAATGAGACTTAGAGGCTACAGCGATAAGCGTCCATCCTTTGTTGCCGCTGCTGGTAAAGGAGGGAAATAAATCTGCTGTTATTCTAAAGGAATAACGGGAACTTGTTATTGCGATCTCAATTGTTAATTTTCATTGAGATTCGTGCATGATTTTTTTTTTATTGAAATTCGCTCATGATAAAATTTAAACGGTTATATCAGAATAACAGCGAATTTATTTCCGTAAAGGAGAGATCGAAGTTTTCTTATTCAATCCTCATACATCTATCAAATATTATTTGATAAAAGTTCAATTGCTCTATTTTTTAATGTTTTTTTTTATCATGTCTTCATTTTCTTATTTTTTACTAACAATAATTATAAAATTTATGTGTTAAAATAAATTTGATAGACTTGATATATGTTTTTTTTCTCTATATGCACATTAAAACTATCACTTTTTCAATTTTATTTGTGTAAATCAATAAGTTAAAAAATCAATGTAAAAAAATTATTCACATGAGTGTATTCTTACAAAAAAACTCTTGATAACAATCTAAACAAAATTGAGTTGTCATAATCTTTTACATGTGCATGGAGAAAATTATTTAGATTATATTTAACAGTTTTATTTTAACATTTAAAATTTAAAATTTAAATTATTAATATTTTAAAATAAGAGACATAATGGAGGCAAAAAAATAGAAGCATTTGAACACTCTTCATCAAACATAGCTTATGAATATATTATCTAAAATTTGTAAATAACTTTCTTAATCAATCAAATTGTCAGCTTTTGCTGACCTTCAAATTAAAAAGAATATATTATGTAATATTTGAAGAAAAATTTAATCGGATACAAACATCATTGTGTAAAGTGAACTGCTAACACACACACACAATATATATATATATATCTATATATATATATATATATATATATATATAGAGAGAGAGAGAGAGAGAGAGAGAGAGAGGGGCTAAGGTCAAAGTGGTATGACCAAGGCCTTGGTGCTACCAATTAGTTTTTGCAATTTTAAAGTTCAAATAGTCGATCCAAACAGTTAGATGTTCAATCTATATTAAAATCTGCTTGGAGACCAAATTTTACATTTTTTGGAATTTTTTTACTATTTATTAAGCCACTTTGAAAATTACAGATCCGGGTGAACAGTAAAAACAGTTCAACCAAATTCTGAACCATGTGATCAGCAATTTTCAAAGTGGTTTAATAAATAGTAAAAAAATTCCAAAAAATGTAAAATTTGGTCTCCAAGTACATTTTAATATAGATTGAACATCTAACGGTTTAGATTTGTTGTTTGAACATCAAACACTAAGATATGCCCCCGGAAGCACCTCGCCGAAATGCTAGAGGAAGCATGTTAGCCATACTATATATATATATATATATATATATATATATATATATATATATATATATATATATATATATATATATATGAGGAGGGATCAAGTTACAACAATTTTGAGTTACAACAAAGTTACAACATTTATTTTTTTCATTTTCAAAGTCCAAATCGTCGATCGAAACCGTTCAACATGATCTCCACAATAAAATGTGCTTGCAGATCAAATTTTACATTTTTTTGAATTTTTTTTACTATTTATTAACATGGGTACAAAATTCAATGGTCTGAATTTGACTAGTTTTTGTAAATACTTAATAAATAGTAAAAAAATTCAAAAAAATATAAAATTTGATCTACAAGCACATTTTATTGTGGAGATCATGTTGAACGGTTTGGATCGACGATTTGGACTTTGAAAATGAAAAAATGAATGTTGTAACTCAAAATTGTTGTAACTTGATCCCTCCTCTGTATATATATTTTTATATATATATACATAAAGTTATGCGCATCGACTGATGTCTTTTCGTCAATTTAGGTTAATTGTGCTATAAAATCATAAAACCGATTTATCTACCATGAATATTTATAAATGAAGTGAGACTATGGTACTTTGTAATGTATACCTACATAATGTGCTTTAATATAATAATCGTTGGATGTACTTTGATTTTTATCTAGTTAGCATTTTGACACAAATCTAATGCTTGCTATATTGAAACACGTACAATAGGTAGATGTACATTGCAAAACACTATTTATGTGCATCTTGTATAGATAAAATAGTTTTGCCTATTCCACATGGCACCTCAATTTTTACACAAACAAACAAAGGTGTAGTGCAATTGTTGGATGTTGCAAAAGTTTTTAAATGTGTTTCAACAATTTAGTCTTGATTTCGTCTCATAAAATTAACAAAACTGACTATCAAACTCTGTATATATGATTTACACAAGAGAATTTTTGTATTTAACTTATATCCTCAACTCCATGTTATGTAGCTTAGTTATTGCTACATTAAGATACTTTTGGAACTTAGTTATCTCTCAAACTTGATACATTGCTTAGTTTGCTTAGTTGTTTTGAATATTTTGAGTACCAGTATAGGTGTTGCAGTGTTAAAGTAGTTTACTTTGGTTGAACTGGTACTTATAATTAATGGTTTCATTTTCAATGAAACAAGCTTTTGCCTCTTTAAAAAGAAAAAAAAGTACAAGTAAGTGCTCACATAATGGGTTGGAAATTCAAATGAAGAAATCCTTTGTTATAATTAGAGGTATTGAACAATTAAATGGCTTGACCTCTAACTTTTGTTATTAAAAAAAAATGTGCCCCCATAATGCGGTGAAATATTTAAATTTATAATATTAAATGATAAGATACTTTTCTTTTCCAATATCCTTTTGTAACACTGTATTAAAAGAAAACATTAGGAATCACTCTCCTGAAAAAAAATATAGAACTCAAATATAATTTTTTCATATACAGCTTTGATGATCATGGTGCTTGTCTCTCACCTTTCAAATGAATTTTCATATCCAATTAAACCTTTTTTTAGAAAAAAAAATGTTAATATGTGAAAACTGTCACTCTGACATCGACAATCGACAAAGTGTTGTAATGGTGTCAATCAAGAGGTCATGTGATAAACTAAGATTCAAATTAATTTAGCAATAACTGCTACCATTCTTGAGCTTTTACGGACACCAGTACTGGTAAGGGCATGGGTTGCACAAAAGCTGTTCAATAAGTGCCTAAGTGAGGTTATTGCTGGTAACAAGAGTCCTAGCAGAGCAAGCAATTTTACTATCTTCTATTTCTTTTAAAACTTCAATCTGCTACATCAAATTAGATTTAAAGTAATAAGACTGTCATCCTCTTTAACAATTTGTGTTGTACTATCTAATCTCATAAACATACATGTGTAAAACAAAACCATTAGGTAAAAACAGGGCAAACATCATTGACTTTGACTCCTGGTGCGGTTGGACATTTCGCCAGTTGGCAGTGGTCGTCGAGTTGTAGGCCCCACCAGTTGACCCCTTCTATATTCTGTCCCTGTAGTGTCACATAGGCAACTATAGCCATGAATGCCACGCCGGCATCCAGACCGGCCGACAACACATAGTTGTGCCGGGCCCACCATCCCTTGTATCTTCGGTACACAAAGAAGTTGAAGACTACACCTACTAGGCCCCACATCAAGTAGTTGACAGATCGAGCCGGGGGCATACTCCCAGTAGCACCTATTAACATTTTGTTTTTGAGAAGACTAATTAGGAATCTATTACACCAAAATCGGAATACTGTTTTAAGTATTTAGTACCAGTATGGGTATTAACATGCTGTTATATATAATAAACTACGCATCTGTACCTATTATAATGGGCATGTTGATGAGCTTGATCCACTTCTTGTCAGGATACAGAGCAGACAAAATCCACACAGGCAGAGGTGCAAGTAGCCCAGCTAAGAAAAAGTAATTGATCTTGGCATAGAGACCAAGTCGGCCGAACATCCGAAGTGGGCCCACCACTCCCCATATAATGGAAGCATTGTAAAATACATCATCTCCTGGGCAAGTCCACGGGCTCCCTTCGGCCAGTGCCTTTGTCTGGTCACAGATGCCATCGACTGTCTCTAGTAGCCACCATGATGTGCCAAAATACACCGAAGAGGCAACAATTGTGCCTACTAACTGTTGATGAGATGTGTACCAACTTCATCAAATGAGTTGTTATAGCTCTTTAGAAAACACTTGTCCTGTGAGTAAAACTCTGAACAAGCTGGTTTGCTATTTCTTTTTAGTATACTAGCTGGACGAAATTTATCAGCATCTTAATTAGTTAATATTTGTTGGTTATCAGACATTGAAATTGTACTGGTGGGGTAGTTCAGTAAAAGTATATGTGCTTAATTTACTCTGTACTATACTACTATTTCGCATACAGGGTATAGATCTGAGTTCTCATCTAATCAGACTATGGTTATAGGCGTGAAAAATGAAGCTAGTTGGTTTGGTATAGTTACCAGTGGTGTCTGGTTCTTATTCCTCAAATTATCTCATATATAACAAAGCATCAATACAGGTACAGGTAGTATAACTAATTTAACAAACTTTCTTTTGTTGCCAGTTTATTCGTGTTTTGTTCTCATTAGCAGCACGTGGAGAAGTTTATTTATTAAAGAATTATCAAAATAAACTACTCGAGTGAACTGACCTGGACGACAAACATGGAGTGGGGAGGAATCTTCATGTAGTGGCCTAGTTTGAAATCTTGGAGGAACATGATTGCCTGTGACATGCTTACATAACCATATGTTTTGAATGCTACATTTGCAAGTGGTCTTCCAGGATATATGTACCCTATTATTAGCTCTGTTATCACATTCAACCCTGGTCCCTGATCCAATAGAAATTTCAAAATACTAGCACCTTAAAATATATATATATACTGGTTTTTTTAATGTTCAAATAATGATAAAAAAGGACTGACTTGATTTGTCTGCGCTGCTATAATGCCAACTGGGAGCGTGAAGAGAAAAGCAAGTCCAGCTGCAAGTAAAACACCCCAGTACGGTAACTGCAGTTGCTTGCCAAAGCCTTCACATGACAATACAGCGAGGCCAATTACTCCGACAAGCATCACCTGAAACCACCACTCTGGCACTGCCTTATAGTTCTTCTTCATTAGTCGAGTATGTATGTCACCAAATTCATCTTTAAAAGTAGCCTTTGTCTGTCTCCATATTGTTCTGTATAAAAAAAATGTTATGACAGTAAACTTGGACAGGAAGCAAAAGATTGATGAGGTCTCTTCCGTATAACAGATTAATTTTTTTCTGAACCTTGGGTAGTTGTGCATGTCATTCAGGAAAAAGACAGCCTGGTATAATGCTAATGTACTAAAAAATTTGGGATTGGAATGGTTGTGTTCATCACATATATCACAGGTCCTATAAATTTTGTGTGCATTTTTCAATACAAGAACCAAAAGGACAAGATTCAACAAAAAAAAAAAAAATTAATGTGGTCGATCTGTACATATCAATGATAGTCAACAAAAACTCTGGTAATTTTGACCTAGACAGACAGAGGCAATTCAATATTATTTGTCAGGACTTTAGTTCAGTCAACATTTACCGTCCATGAAAAAGTGCGACATGCGACAGCGTAGCAGCCAGTGTAGCAAAGCTCAAACCATATGTAAGCACAAAAAAGACACTCAAATTAATCTGTCCAATGGCATCGTATCCCTTCTGGTAAAATGTGAAGCTCCTCTCGTCAAGCACTTTTCTGACATCATATGCACTCCCATTGCTCATAAACACATGCGAAGAAATAATTGGAAATTTCTTTGCGTCGTAAGCATTAGTCCAATATGCAATTGGTAGAATAATATACACAATTAAGAAAAAACCAGCCATGATGTTGATTATAGCGAACCCGGGAGTGGCTAACGGGCTGCCCAGAAACCCGGCCACAGTTGACCAATCAAGACCGAAGGATCCAATACCGAGTCCGTATACACCCGACCCAATTTGTTGTGCAGTGACCGAGTTCTTGAAAATTAGACAGATGAATGAGATTGCAGAGATGGAAGGGAAGAGGTAGTTTGGTACGATGTAGTATGCGAAGCTTGCAATGAAAACTATGAGGAAAAACTGAAGCCTCGTCATTCCTCCTTTTGGTCTTTTCTCATCTTCATGCAATGCTCTATCGACATGCATAATATAAATAACAATTTTTTCATTAAATTTTTTATTACTATTAGTGTTTTAAAATGCGGGTTTCAGCAAGAATGCAGAGGAACACTGCATATAGCAAAAGCACATTGCGCACAAGTATGCAACTATCTTAATAAATTGTGTCTCTGCATATGTAATTACATATTTAAATCTGCATATTGTGTATCCCAGTTCTTTTTTAGACATAAAACAATTGACCGTTATGTCTATGTTACTACATAGATTGCATTTGAAACACTGAAATTCGTTGCCTCATTTTAGTTCTATCATCATATCTGGCTTACTTTAAGTTAACTATTTACTTTTTTCCTTTTTCTTAGATAAAAAGCAGTGAATTCATTGTACCAATGCCATTACCACATGATTGAATTGTGAGGTCCTGTATATGGACATGGTCACATGGCAAGATATATAACAAATATCAAATTGATGTTAAGATATGAGAAGCAGAGAGCGCAAGTGCAAACCTGAAGAGAGAAACTTGGACCAAGTTACCGGGCCACCACATGTATGGGGAATCTACCAGGAACTTTCTAAAAAGCCCAGCCCAACCATAGCCCATTAACTGATATTTCAAAGATCACAAAATATCAGAGGTACACTCTTCATGAAGTCTGAAGCTATATATGTTAAATAGCAAATTGTTAATTAATAATTATGTTTCAAAAGATTAATGATACATGATCATTGTTGGCTCTGTTCTGTCAGTGTCAGTAGTTATATATAATTGGGAGAGTCTGATCTCTCTGTCCTTCTATAAAGCGATGCTTTAACATGTTAGGTAAGAAATATATTCACAAAACTGTTCTTAGTTAAGTAAATATGTTAGGTAAGAAATATAGAGTAAAGATGTAGTCCCCCACTTTAGTCCCCTAAACGTTCCCCCATTATAACTAACTTTTTCAATCATTGAACCACCTTGAAAACGTGTAAAACGTGTAAAAGTTGAATCCAGTTTTTTTCTTTAAATACTTATCATAAGTATGAATACTATTCATACTTTCTATTTTGGGTGAATACTTTCCATATTTGAGTCCAGTTTTTTGGATTTAAATACTTGATATCTTAAGTATGAATACTTGATGAATTATATATAAATATTTGATATGTTAGGTATGAATACTTTCCATTTTGTATGAATACTTTCCATATTTGAATATTTGATACTTTGAAAAACGTGTAAAAGTATGTCATCATGGATCTCATTTGAAAGAGAAAAAAAAATAGAAAACGTTCGTGTTTTTAGATTTGCAAAATTCCTCATAGATCGTCCCAAAAATTGGTTAGAATGAATGGAGAAAAAAAAACTGCCTTGAAAAACGTGTAAAAGATGAGTAGTATTGTGTCCAGTTTTTAGAGTATGAACTTGATATCTTAGGTATGAATACTTGATGAATTAGATATGCATACTTCATATCTTAGGTATTCATACTTTCCATTTTGTATGTGAATTAATTTAATCAATGAATGGGGGACTGGTGGTGTGATCCACGTGACTTTTTTGTTGTGGTCCCCGAGGCAGTCTGACAGTGATTGAACCCGAAAAGTAATGGTCCCCAGTCCGTATGTGAATTAATACTTGAGATGTTAGGTATGAATACTTGATGAATTAACTATGCATACTTCATATCTTAGGTATTCATACTTTCTATTTTGGGACTGAATTAATGTATGTTGAATGGGGGACTGACAGTTGTACTTTGACAGTTAGGGGGACGTTTAGGGGACTGAATGGGGGGGACTGTTAGTCGATCCCAGAAATATATTCACAAAACTATTCTTAGTTGTCTTTTGATATACGTCCGTAACTGAGATTCACTTGCAGTCTGTGTGGTTGCAGCAATAAGGAATCTGATCTTTTAATTATAAAGGGGAAATTTCATGTATACCATTTAAAAACTTCAAAATGACGTATTACCCCTCGAAAATCCATAATATCATATTTACCTTTCTAAATATCACAAACCCACAAAATTTACCCAATTTATTGTATTTTCTATTAAAAAAACTCAGATTAAATTTTTAAAGTATCCATTTTAAACTTTTTAAAAACTCTAAACTTCATAATATCATGTAACTTGGTAAATTCATAATATCCATTTTTAATGCTTTTTAAAGCAGGGTTAAACAAGCGAATAATCTAAGTTTGGTACACCATGTGGTCCTGTATGGCTGAAAGAAAAAAAAAAACAAAAAACAGAGAGATTCCTTGAAAAAGACAAGTGGCTATTCCTTATTTTATGAATCTTGAATCATCGTAGCTAAAAAGGCATCCTTTTCAACACAAATAGGATGGTTTCATTTAATAGACCACAAGATTTTCCATGTCTTCTGTCTTTTACTTTGAGGGGCAGATCTGGATCTTGCATTAAATACCAAGGAGAAATGCAAAACCAAGATGAGCTGTAGTTTATATTACTTGGTACCTACAAACTACTGTTCTATTGGTCCTACCAAATTAAATTGTAATAAAGAAGTGTGCACGGATCTTAAGAAATTAATTAGATAGACCCCAACATATCTGAACTACTTGGGACTGTTTTTTTTTTTTTTTGTTTTGTTTTATCAGGCATAACCAAAAACCGTTTAATTTGAGTCAAGGAATTAATTAAGAGGTCAATAGGTGCTATGTATACTGCAATTATTTATGTACTTTAGAAAAAAAAAAGTGATGGATGTCGATGGTTGTCGACTATTCGAGTGATAGACGCTATAATATTTATATATCTCTTAGCTCCAATGTGAAAAAAAAAAATCTATCAAGGATAGTAATTAGCTAGGTATAGTTGAACTGAAGAAAAGAAGAAGAGAATGAGTTGTATTATTTTGTTTTCTTGGCCCGATAATAGTTGTCACTGTAACCATTGCCGAAATATGGCCACAGAAAACATAGTATATTAGATAGCACATGACTAAAAACTTGTGTTTTTTGGAGGTTTTTCGATGAATATATGTCTGGTTCCTTGCAGAGGTAAATAGTAATTGAGATTATATAAATTACCTGTGTGGTTTGAGTTAACATCATTGCTGCAACAGGATGCAACTTCCTATGATAGAATGCCTTGACTATTGTAATGATATTAACCGCATAAACCGAATTTGAGCCTGAATTTGCGAAAATTGTGATTAACACATGCTCCTTGAGGTTGAATGGCCCTGGATTCAGTGAGAAAGACCAATTTGTTCCTCTAATTTTGATGGCTTTTGTAGGAAGGTACTTGGCCATGAGCTTGCCAATTGGAAGAGTGACGATTTGGGCTGAAATGGAGGAGATGTAAAGTGCATTTTGCCGGTACCCAAAGAATTGGTTCGAAAATGCGAGAGCTACACAGGAAATGAAGCCAAGTACCCATGTTCGAAATGTCAATGCAGGTATAGTCGGGTCGTCAGTGGTCGATACGGTCAGTCGGACTTCCTCAATCGGACAGTCATTTGTTTCATCTGTAGAGAAGTGTTTATTTTTAGATAAACTTAACCACCCGAACCACACCAATAATGTATGGCATTTTGAACCTAATTATTAGGATACTGAGATATACAGCTTGAATGCTTAAATTGAAACTGTTGTAAGCCTTGTTATACATTGATAAAGAAAAAGACCAGACAAGAGAGAAAAATAAAATAGTACCTTCAATTGCAAATGATGCACTACTTTTTCCCTTTTCTCCAAGAGCTGTATCTTCTTCAACTGGCGCCATTATACAGCCTCTTCAATACTGGGCCAATTATAACCTCCTCAAAGCTACATCAGAACCATGGTTAAGAAAATCTAATAGAAACATTTTACCTACTAAACTGTACCGTCATTTCTGACAAGAAAGAAGCTTACGTGCTAACCGTTTTCACTTCATCATGAAGAAAGATTGAAGTAAAAGAGGAGATGATCTACTTTGTTGAACTACTCTGTAAAAGATATGGAGGTGATCAGGAGGTGGGGAGAGGGTTGATATATAGGTGATACGAGTCTGGATCCTCTGCATTACCTCACCATTTGAGTTTGAATCCGGACAATCCGACCCAAACCTCTAATGCACGGGTCCCTTTATTGTGTCAACTTTAAATATTTACGAGGAATCTTTCATTTGAATTTTGAACTTGTGATTCCGTGAAATAATATATTTTTTTTAGGATATAAAATGTTGCATTATACACTGTATTTTTTACCAATTATCCATATTCCAAAGTACCATGGGCTATTTGCCTATTTGAACAGAGTACCTGATGGGACCACTGACACCACCTAAAATAAGTTATCGTGGACCAAGACAATTAACCGAAATTTTTATTTTTACTATTTTCCCAAAAAAAAAAAAAACCCAAAACACCCCCTTGTTTCTGATTTTTTCTAATTCTACTCAGGCCGCTCCGGTGTTCTGCGGCCCCAGCTTAGGGGCCACTCAATGCCGATACGGCCCCTGACTATATAAAGGGGCCGCTGGTTCCAAATTTAATATCCATTGAAAAAAACTTTCAATCCCTTCGAGCTCGGCTAAGTTTTCTTGTTCTTTTCTAGTTTTAATTTTTAGTCTAGGGTAGTAATTAGGTTTAGAGTTTAGGGTTTAGGGTTTAGGTTTAGGATTTAGGATTTAGGGTTTAGCAATATTAATTTAGAACCAAAACTTAAATAGAATAGTACCAAAATTTAATTAGAATATGACCAAAATTAATTGTTTGAGCACCAACATTAAACTAGACCAATACCAAAATGTAATTAGCTTTATTTTACCAAAATTAATTGTTTGATCACCAAATTTAAATTAGACCAATACCAAAATGTAATTAGGGTTATTTTACCAAAATCCTCATATTTTAAGCACTAAAATTAAATTAAACCAATACCAAAATGTAATTAGGTTTATTTAACCAAAATTAATTGTTTGAGCACCAAAATTAAATTAGACCAATTCCAAAATGTAAGTAGAGTTATTTTACCAAAATCCTCATATTTGACCAAAATTATTAAATACAACATGACATCTAATAGAGATATACCGTCTTTCAGTAGGGTTGTACCATCTTCCAGTAGAGGTACACAGCATGGCCCTATAGCCACTCCGTACGAGATGTCCCAGTACATCGACGTCGTGTTGGCAGATGTTCCGAGTATCTGGGGTCACACTGACAGAGTCAGCGACTTTTTGTGGTACCCGAACGCGGAGCATCGGATTATAAAGGCTACCACTGGGGTAAGTTCTAAATTAGTCATACTTATAAAAAAAACTAATAACATCATTTTTTCTATGAATATTGAATGAACTTGACCTGAATTTTTAATTAACTACAGGGTTTGGATGCGGTTAGGTTCGTCACAACCACATGTGGCTAAAGTACCAGCCGGTATAAGGAGGGACATTGTGTGCGATGGGACTGTTTCAGCTATCCCAGATGGACGAGGAGAACCATGACGATGGCTTATCTTCCGGGCTCATTGAGCGTTGGCGTCCCGAGACGCACACCCTTCATCTCCCCAATGCTGAGATGACAGCCACCCTACATGACGTTAGCTGTCTGTGGGGTATGACTATAATTGGGGAGCCTGTGATGGGCGTCGAGTACGGGGACTTCCGGCATTTGTGCATAGACTTGCTGGGGTACTCGCACGCGGAGCTCCAGAAAGAGAAGAAGAAAGATGAGAAGATTCAGATCTCGCCCAGTACCATCAGCTTAGCAAAGTTGATGGCCAAATTCAAGGACTATCTGGATCGTCCAGATCAGGTATGTAAATTTAACCTTAGTTAATTTAATTAATATCAAATTTACTTCTAAACAATGTTCTAATTTAAATAAATAACAGGTGGTTGTTGATCAATACCTGCGCGCATATATTCTGGAGATGATTACGCATCAGCTGTTCTCAGATTCACACATAGATCAGGTGCGGCTGTGTTACCTTGAGCTTCTTGCCCACTGCGGGTAGGTACAATTGGGGTGGTGCCACTCTGGCATGCTTATATAGGTACAAAATTTATTCTTATAATTTTTTAATTTTTTCAGTATTCTATATTTTAGTATGAGTAATAAATTTGTTGTTAACACTAACATTGTACATGGGTCTTAACAATACTTGTCTGAAGAAGAACATGCATGTTGGACCATGCATGTTGCTACAGCATTGGTCGTACGCACATCTGATCGTTGGCCATCCAGTCCTGGCTAACAAGACAGATGTGCCGAAATGGGGCAAGCCCGAGCCAGACAATTGCCATGCATACAGCGCCGAGTATTGCTATATGAAGATTTGGGTCGAGTCTAGGCATGGCGCGTCACTCGGCATCACATTCTGGAGACAGGATCTGAGAGATGATCCAGAGTATGTGACCTGGGAGTCCTACAGAGAATATGTAAGTCTAATTTTTTTTTCCGGTTTTGTTGTTTGGATTGATATAAGGTTTCAATTCTGTAAATTTAGATCGAGGTAGATAGGGTACATCGGACTTTCCTTGAGGTATTACATGAGCGATGTTGGCAGCAGAAGCGTTTCTGGAGTGCAGAGGTGCCGCTCATATGTTTTCAGGTACCGTAATTTAATTTAATTAATTATCGACACTGCAACTTAATTTAATAAAAGCAAGCTAACATAATTAAATATATAGATTGTAGAGCACCATTACCCTGGTCGGGTCATGAGACAGTTCAGGCTACGTCAGCAATCTCCGCCCCCGGTACCGATCAGCGAGGGGGTGTGGTGACAATTTCATCATGCTAGGGACACCACTGTGGGCAAGAACTGGGGAGTCGTGCATGATGATTACGTGGCCCAGGGAAGATCTGCAAACCCCCCATTAGCTGAGCAGCACCGTCCCATGGATGTTGCACCCATGCAAGAATTATTTTTATAATTTGTTTCTTCACTATAGTTTTCTGATTGTAATATCTGACATTTTTGTAATTCATACAGACCTTACAGAGATTGGTACTAGGATCACGGCGCGTACACCATATATTTGGAGGGGTGTATCACCGACAACCCTCATGAGCGGGTACCAAAGCTGAGGGATCGGAGATGACAGATCCAAGGTATTATCCCCGTCGGCGCACCGTTCGCATCCACAATATGTTTAATTTTAAATTTCAAATTAAAAACTAACAATATTTACATTTGTACAACATTTATATAATGTTTTTTTCCAGGCCTTATATCTGGTGAAGAGTTGCGTCATAGCGGTAACAATGGACACGATGAGGGGCTAGAAGAGGCTCGGGAAAATCATTCTCAAGCACAATGTACCCGCAGTGTGCCAATGTGGGTATAGGATGGGCCTCGATTCTCTACTCAGGTGCGTTGGATTGGGCGGGTGTGATGCGATAGATGACATATCCAATGAGCCTGACATCTACGTTTGGTACGCTGGTGGTGAGGCGTTGTTTGCAACTGTCCAGGACGCTGAGACCGTCGATCAGGCATTCAACCGAGGTATGGAGGCATTGCGCCGAGCCACAGACGATGCCATGCCTACTCGGGTGCCGAGGTATAATTGTAATTAAAATACATAACTATGATTTTTTTTTAATTCTTGATTAACTAATTTGTAAGTTACTGTATGGTGAGGAGAGGAGCCGCTAGAGTTCAATATCTCCACAGATTTTGGCACAAAGGGAGATGGACTGTATACTCAGGATTATAGTCTGACCCAGACAGAGCCGCCTGCCTATTAGCCAAGGTATGTTTAGACAGAGCCCTTCCCGCAGTTTCCTGGGTCCTCCACACAGCATGCATCGTACCCTTCGCTTGATGATGACCCTATAGCCAGACATGCGTTTTTATTCACGCAAGGCGAGTATGGACAGACTACGGTTTTTGGTCCTGGAGTCCAGCAGACATCCGAGATTGAGGAGGTTTATGACGAGCCGGTTCAGCCAAAGGATGTCCAGGCAAAGGACGATGACTCTCCAGACTCATCAGATACTGCAGAGACGCCACTATCCAGGCGGGGTCGGGGGTTCATGAAGAAGAAGCAGAAGACGGTATTTAGTCCTGACCAATAGGTTTTGATTTGCACTTTGTTAGATGTTTTGTCAGATACTGAGACTTATTTGTTAGATACTGTCACTTATTTATTTTGTTGCTTTGTTATTTATTTTATTTGTTGTTTTGTTATTTATTTATTTTGTTCATTATATCATTATTTCTTCGTACACAAACGATATTCCAAACGAACGACATTTTCAAAATATTTGATCCTACAAACAAAAAATATTTTGACAATAAACGACATTTAAAACAAAAACCAAAACAAATAAAACACATTTCTGATAAAAAAAGGGGGGCCGCATCGGCATTAAGCGGCCCCCTAGGCTGGTGCCTGATCAGAGTCAAAATAATGATGATTTACGTAGGGTTTTGGCTTAGGTTTTGCATATTTTCTCACACTTATGTTTAATTAATTAGAGAAAAAGGCTACTGTCACCCTTCTTTATGTTTTATTGTAGAAAACAGGTTTTGGGACTATTTTACACCAAATGGAGCTAGAATCGGGTCAATCGGATCAGCAACGCTCATCGACTAAGTCCCTGTTACGGCCCGTATTGCCTAATACGGACCAGGCCTAGCATTGACCAGAAGATAGCGCTGGAAGCATTAAACCCTAACCGTCAAGGTCCTAATACGGACCGTATCACCCAATACGGTCCATATCCGAAGGCGTCTCTTGGGGAATAACTGCCGACAGCTGTTTCCAGATCAGTTTCTTAGCCCCTACTCAACCTCTACACGTCCCTCCACTCCTATATAAGGCCCCTGGGCAGAAGAATAACTTATCTTTGTAATTAGGGTTAGATTTGATTAAAGTGAGAAGAGAGGAGTGCTTGTAACCATGCCGTTCCGCGGCTAAGTTCCTTTTCTTAGGGCTAGGCAGTAAACATTGTTACTCTTGATGTTTTGATATATATATTTCTGTTGATTATGATCTCTTGTTGTTGAAACAAAATGCTTTTGTGATTTACTATCTCTTCATCTAATTTCAATGATCTAGTTTGAGTCCGTTAGGGTAGTGACAGTACTTTAATGGTAAGAGAAACTATTTGTATGAGTTAGCCTCGTTGAGATCCATTAGGTTTATGTGAAGAAAACCTTAGCGGAGAAACCATAAACCAGACCAACAAAACGCGTACCAAATTCCATCATTTGCGTAAAGTAAATCGCAGTGATTTTTGTAGTAATTTGGGGTATTTGAGAGATCAGACATTTGCGTAAGGTAAATCGCAGTGTCCTATGTAGAATCTCGGTGAAAGATCTGTCATTATTGCATAACATAAATCGCAGTGACCTATGTGGTGTCTTTCATTAAACAACAACAGGAAATCAGACGCAACAGGAATATATTGTCAATGCGGATTGAGTGGTAATGGTGTGCCGAAACCCTAGGAATTCTCATCTCTATCTTTATTTTAATTACTTTAATTGCTTCCTAATTTACATTGATCAAAACAACATCTCTCAATTTTCAGATTTCGTCTAGCCTTTCGAAAGATTGTGATTCGATCGCTCAAAGCATTGAACCAATATTTCCTGTGGATCGACCTCGAATATACTACTGGATAGGATTGTGCGCTTGCAGTCCGAACCGATAGCATTTCCGAGTTTATAAATTTTAAAAGAAACATTGCTCTCTTTTGAGTGATCAGTGCCGCATCGGCATTGTGCGGATCCCAATGTTTGAGGCCGCATAACACTAGAGCGGCCTAGGTAGAATTAGAAAAATTCAAAAACAGAAGTGTTTTGGTTTATAGTTTTGAGAAAATGCTGTATATAAAAATTTCGGGACAATTAATGTTCAGTAGTATGTAGGATTAGTGCTTATCTAATTGTTCTCTATTTTAATAATTGGTAATTTCAATTTCAGATTCCAGCTGCCCGTGATGGACAACTTGCCAAAAAAGAACACTTTCCTTCTGTGATTAAAAAAAAAAAAACTAATTTAGGAAGTTGATATGATTTTTATGAGTTTATATGCATATGAGAATCGCAATTGCTTCAGCTAAAATTGCAGTTAAAGATATTGATGGAGTTAATTTAGGTTATAATTTTTTATTTTGTTTTTACTACTCGTGTATTGCATGAAGTCCAACTAATTATGTCAATTTTTTACCATAATTACCTCAATAATATTACCTTTTTTCATTTAGGTCCCATCTGATTGGTTTGCTGGGGAAAACTGGAAACTAAAAAAACACAAATAATTTGCAATTGAATTTTCAAATTCTCAAATAAACTCAAGCGAAGAATCAATTTTTGGTCTGGTGACAAAATTATATAACGCTCTTTAAAACTTGAATTCTCCGTGTGAGAGATGCGGGTTGGAAACTTGAATGAGGTAAATTCTTTGTAATAACAAGGATAAGATTTGAGAACTAGCATTTGATCTAGTGGCAAAGACACATAGTTTCTATGTAGGAGGTTATGGGTTCGAAATTCAAATGAGAAAAATTATTTGTTGTAATAACAAGAGTATTAAATAGTTAGATGACTTGATCTCTAACTTTACTAAAAAAAAAAATAATAAGAATAAGATTTAGAAGGCAAAGATCTCTGTCTCTCTTTTAAAAACTCTAATAATGTGTTTCCTACTAATTAATCTAAAAATAAAAATAAAGTCAATGTACCACTTCATTAAAAATAATTTCCAAATTACGAAAAAAAAATGGATTTCAAATCGTTTTGTTTTGGGCGCAAATTTAATAGTATGTTTTTGGAAAAACTTCTAGTGTGCCCATATAAACTTTTGAAATAGCCAATTTTTACCAATACATAAGGTTTTGAGAAATTTTAAATTAAGAAAGCATATTTGGAATTTCTAATCGTCTATTTATGCTGACAGAAAGAACAAAGGAGCATTTGCGAAAATTGAAAGTTTTGAAGTATTTTATTTGCTAAATTTGATTCAGTTTACTATTGTTTTCAAATCATTTCTGGTCATATTATCAAATTATGTAGGAAAAAAAAAATGAAAGAATCTTATTCTCTTTCGAATTGTGTTTTTTTTCTTGTAGATTTTCCAAAGTTTATCAATTTAATTTATCATTAGGAGATTTACCAGAACTGTGAAGGGATAAGCAATTTAATTTTTGACCTCTAATAATGTGCCGAGTTCAGATGAAATCAATATTCAACTTTGATTGTACCAAACCCAACAGTAGGAATAAGCATCAATTCATACAATCCTAATGCGCCATTGTCAGAATATGATCAAATTCTTTACCTTCAGCACTAGTACAAAAACATTGAAAGTCACAGCCGTGGTAGAATGGATCATAAAATTAGGAAGCGCATCTGCTGAAATTCGAGACCGATAACAGTAATCCTGAAATCTCTGCAATCCGAATCCATCCGTCGAACTGTTCTGAGATGCGTGTAAGAAAACCAGCTGTTTCGAGATGCGTTATCGGAAAAAATTCGATAGTTGGATTCGGATTGCAGGAATTTCAGAATTACTGTTCATTGGTTTCGGAATTTCAGCTGATCCAAATCCATAAAATTATGGAGAAGTTGAAGGAGGAGATCTAGAAGAGCGTCACGTGCAAAAGGAGAGGAAGATATCATAAATAAATGACACCTCTATTTAAAATTAGAGAAATTTTGATATTACCCCATCAAAATTTGAATGGTTCCATCACATATGACCAGTTACCGTATATCTACAGCAATTCATGAACTATGAATAAATCTAATAATCAATACAAAGTTCAGGGACTATGCTACTGATTTAATGGATACAGAGTTTCAAGTGCGGATCAGGTAAGGTATCTGACGAGATCAGGTTAGATTCGAACCGTTCAAGTAGCTCCTGATTCAATGTTTCATATATAGTAACAGCAGTTTTCTGCAATTTATGTACCCATTTAGAAAAACAAATTCAGGCTATCCAAACAGAATAACGTGAGTTGTTTAAACTTGAAGAAAGAGAGGAGCAACCACAGAGAGAAACCTTTAAGGGCATAACTGTCATTTCATTTTTTATTACATACTCATGAAATGAAATCTCATGAAAACTATTTTTTTTTTATCTCGTAAAGGTGATTGAAAATAGATTTAATTCGAAACACCAATTCTAACACAATTCCAAAGTTATAATTAAGTGAGCAAGATAAAAGCATTCACAATAAAGGCTCTACATTTTTTATTTCTTGTTTATTCAAAAGGTGCGTCAATTTAAGTCTTTAAATTCGAAAATGTTCCAATATTTTTAACTTTGCAAGGACACCCTCGTAAGTCATAACTCTAATATGGCAAGCGCAACATTACACAATTTAGAAATTTGAATTCGGTGGACTGAGATTTGTGTCATGGGAGGGACCCAAGGGTGGAATACCACCTCTTGCATCCTATTCGATTCGGTGCGGCGGAGAACTGGGATTATGGTCATGTGAGGGACCCGAGGGTGGAATTCCACTTCTTGCATCCAATTTGATGCGGTGCGACGGTGGACTGGGATTATGACCATGTGAGGGACTTGAGGGTGGAGTTCCACCCCTGACATCCAATCCGATGTTGTGCGGTGGTGGACTTCGATTTGTTCCATAGGAGGGACCCGAGGGCGGAGTTCCACCTCTTGCATCCAATTCGATGCGGTGCAATGGTGGACTGGGATTATGGTCATGTGAGGGACTCGACGACGGATTTACACCCATTGCATCCAATCAAATGTTGTGCGGCGGCAGGCTGCAGGGAATTAATATGGCCATGTGAGGGACCCGACGGCGGAGTTCCACCCTTGTATCCAATCGGATGTTGTGCGGCGGTGGACTGAAATTATGGCCATGTGAGGGACCTGAGGGCGGAGTTCCACCCCTTGCATCCCTTGCATCCAATCCGTTGTTGTGTGACATTAGCATTTTTGTATGCAGCGGTCTTGCGTTTGAAATTGAAAATCTCATGAATAGAATAAAAAGTACGATGTATTTGTTGGAAGAACTCATTTTAATATTTAAAGTACTTTGTATATTATGTGGGAGGCGATCATTTATTCATGAGAGTATTTAAAGGCATTTATTATCTTAAAGTTTTAACAAGAAGTAACAAGCATATATATATATCGTTTGTTTTGTTTTTTAGTCAGTGGTTCCAACAAAATAATTCTTATTGTTATACGCGAATATTCATTTAATTTTAAATGAGATGAGGATAGGAATTAATTTGTTGGAACCAGTCACTAAACGAAAAATTTATATATTTATTAATTTACTCAAAATATATTGGATCGAATTAGTAATTAAATAATTGAAGAAGAATAGTAATTTCTTAAATTGCATTTAACTTATTTTTTTTCTTATATCAGGCCACCCTATCAATTCAACCACTTAACTATAAAACATTTTTATGAACTGAAACTTCAAATTAACACCTCATGACCACTTGTTTTATTGGCATAAACAAGTGTAACACCCGGTACAATTATTATCACAGAAAGAAAAAAAAAATAGGAAAAATAAAAAAATAGAACTCTAATATAGTTCCATCATATTTATCAGAGATAAAATTAATGAACATATATAAAATCAAGGCACAATAACCTAGCAGAACCGGGTCGGCAGGCTTTGCACTCTACGAGCTAGCTAGGCGACCAAGCCTCAGGCGGATCCCGAGGGACCGCTAGCGCTAGTTGGTCCACCAGCTGCAGGTCCATCAGACACAGTCGATGATGAACCGGGCGCATCAGCAGCAGTAGGCGCTATATGCAGGGTAGTGGTCTGCGATGCGGGGGAATCATCAGACTTTGACTCGACTTTGCCGACAAAGGCGCCAGCAATGACGAGGAAGAGAACAGCAAACGCGACAACACGGGCCATGTTTGATTTTGCAAGAAATATATAGGCGCTAAGATGAACAATCTAAGATGTATGGGAATTTAGTGGTTTCTTGGTGCAGTGATTTAATTTGGAGAGGGTATGAGAGGGAGGATTTATAGGAGAGGAGGAGAGGGTATGGAGTAGTGGTGGTGCGCTTAAAACGGTGCTTTTGTGTTCTCTTACTTTTTTGAGAGAAATCAAAATTTCAAAGTTAATTCACCTCTCTTTTTTAACTCAAATTTCTCAACAAATAAAATGAACCGTTTGTTATGAATTTTAAAGATTTCCGATCTCTATTAATTTGCCTGGGAATTTTTAAATAGCCCAAATTCTTAAAATTGAGCCGATTTAACTAAAATTTTAAGTTTTAAATTTTAAATAGCCGATTTTTATTGTTTTGATGTTGGCCGTCGGATCGATCGCTTTACTGTACATCAACTACATCTAGGTAAGCCAGGCTGGATAGCACTAACTATGAAACAAATTGTATAAATATTTATAGCCTCAAGTTGATTGATTGGCTCTAAAATTTATATTTTGATTTATTTTTCTATTTAAGTATGGATGTATTTGTCATTGGAAAAAAATTATGGAACTTAAAGAGTTTAATCTGTTGTTCTAATTTTAAATTTTAACAATTAATACAAAAAATTGATTATGACCACTTGTAGCAATTATTAAGACCTGTGTTTGTTTCCGTATCCATATTCGTATCCGCTCATTGAAAAACGGATACGGATATGGTATCAGCATTATCTGCTTCGAATCCGCTCCGTTCACACCCCTAAGTTCCAGTGAACTTTGTGTATTGTTTCATCACAGATCAATATAATATTTTTGTTTTGTCGTTCAATATATAGTTTTTCTTTCTCATCGTCTAATGAATTTCATATAACTCTTCCCAAAGACAAAGTTTATATTTTGAAATTAACAGTTAAAACTTCTTATTCGGACGACAAAACACAAGATCTAAACCAATAGTATGAGGTACGATGAGGCATTTAAACCTCTCTTTTTTCTAATATATGGTTGGAAGTATTGTATCAGTGTGGTAATATGGACTCGATTTATTAACACATGTAATCATATTCATTACTTAAATTTTATAATATTGGTTTTCTGTTGCCTGATATCTGTAGTTAAGAATACAATGAGTCTCTTTGGGCCAAATTGGTCCCTGCACCAGAGAACTAACACCAAATTCTTGATTATTGGGCCACTAATAATATCCTTCCTATCTAAAAGCAAGGTAGAAAGTGGCGGTTCTCCTCGGCACAACTCACGGCCAATAAGATACTGCCACGCGTCAAGGCTTGCCCTGTGTTTTCTGCGATTCAGATATTAACGGCCTGATGTGGTGCCGGAAATTTTGAGTTTTTGGGTTATTCCAGTTCGTCTGATTCAGATCAAGTGGCCGAGATAATTTATGATAAAAGACAACTTCAAACAATAATTAAAAGCTACAAACTTTTTGTTTAAGGAATTTCGAAAAAGGTTAAAATTTAGTAAATTACCAAATAATGGCTGGACAAGAAGCTATCATTCATTCCTTACCATTGGAGCTGTAACAACAACCCCCCCCCCCCCCCCCCCCCCCTCCTTATAAATTGTCTTCGTTTTAATTTCTTACCAACACACAAAAGAAAAAGAAAAAAGAATAATACAACATTAATTGTATCTACTGCACTGCATGTATACTTCTTCCAAATAAATTACAAAATCTTCTACTGTAGGTCCCAATTTCTACCTGAACTTTCCTTATTGTTTGCATTTTTTTTTTTCTTATTGATTGCATTTTCTTCACGCACATTATGTATATATGTTTAGATTAATCATGCCAATTTGATTTTTTGTTTGCTCAGGAAAAAAAAAATGAAGGCTCCTGTGGAGAAAGCACTGCTCCTGTTCCTTTTTGTTGTCATTTTAGGTGGTGATATATATATATTTCTTGTAAATTTAATTTTACCTTTGCATTGTGCATAATTATATGTATGCATGCGCCATGCGTATTTTAGTTTCTACCAGCTTTAGTTAGGTGCAAAATGCTCATTCCATCAGAAAATTACATGATCGGTAATATTTTTGCAAATGCAAATTACAGATGTAGAAATTGTTAACAAAGCTATTTTATTTGTATTTTCAGACCAGACGATCATTGTAAATTCTGTACCTTATGATTATTCTGCAACTACTGAGGCAAGCTCTTGTTGTCTCTTTCTCTCTTGTAGTCTTGTAGACTATAATATGTTTTCTTAGTTTAGTAATTCCAAGATAACATATACAAAATCCTCTTCAAAAAAATTAAAAACATTGTATTTTACTGTTAAAATCAAAAGACTGGTTAATATATATATATATATATATATATATAATTTGTTTTCTCAATTAAATTGGTATCTTGAATAATATAAATTTAGAAAAATGTGGTTAAATAATTGGAAGTATAATTAACATTCAGTAGCTAATTAGAACATGAAGTCATGTTTTACCTTAAATGCGCCGTAAATAAGCACTTAAAATAATGGTCAAGAACATATGCAAAATAATAGCTACCATTCAATTTAATTCCTTAATTTCCTCGTTTATAATTAGCATATATTTCTTGATATTAAGAATATTATATTTTGTTCAATACACTCTGGTATGATCAAGTGTTTCAGGAAATCAATTATTATTTGCACAGAGGTCAATAGCGAAAAATTTAAGCATGATGAAGAATAAATAATTGGAATTGATAATGAAACATATCACTAACACCAAAATGAACTGATAATGAGACTTGTTGATTATTCAATCTTTTACTAGTCGTATGACTTAAGTTAACAATGCTTGGCTGAACCACAGTGCTTGGCTGAACCACTAAAGCCGCAATACGGAGGAGGGATCTTAGTCAATCCAGAATTCAATAACAACCTCGACGGCTGGGCATCATTCGGTCATGCAAATGTCGTGCAAAGAGTTTCTAAATCAGGGAACAAATACGCTGTGGCTCTTGACCGAAGGGCGCCACACCACAGCATCTCTCAGAGAGTCGAATTGCATGGCGACAAGCACTACTCTCTTTCGGGTATGACAAATTAAATCCAACATAATATTCCAGAGATGGACATGGATGTTTTTGCCAGTACTTGTCATGTAGATTATAGAGTTACCCATTTATGTTTCATAACTAAAGTTGCCAGTACTATTGTGATATTTCAGCCTGGTTGCAAGTCGACAAGGGAAGCGCAGATGTCATAGTTTCAGTAAAGACTGCAGATGGGTTTGTTCAAGCAGGTACAATCGAGGCTCAGGAATCTTGTTGGTCCATGCTTAAAGGAGGTTTTACTGTTAAGACTTCAGGACCGGCTGAATTATTTTTTGAGGTAATTAACGCTCTTATTATCAAATATAATAAATATTTGTTTTATTGATTGCACATATATAGATGTTGATCTAATAAATTAAAACTTCAAATTAAACAGAGCAAAAACACGAACGCTGAGATATGGGTCGACAACGTATCCTTGCAACCCTTTACAATAGAAGAATGGAGAGGTCACCATAAAGAAAGCATCCACCAGGTTTGCAATTAACATAGCAAGTCTCTCAATATGAGTGAGGCTATGGTAATATGCATAGCGTGCATTGGTCAATAATATGGATCAATATCTCTATTTTTAAAGTTTAAACGGTCGATTTGAACCGTTCAATATGATATACATATGAAAATGTACTTGAAGACTAAATTTTACTTTTTTACCTTTTTTTATTATTTTTTTAGGTAGGTAGAAAATCACTTCATATAATTTTTTTAGTGATTTCTACTTATCTGAAAAGAATAGTAGAAAAATTCTAAAAACTGTAAAATTTATTCTTCAAGTACATTTTCATACGGAGAATATGTTGAGTGGTTCATATCAACTATTTAAACTTTGGAAAACGAAGATATTAATTCATAGTATGGACCAATTCTCGCTATGCATAGTACCATAGCCTCACTCTTCTTTATATACCTTTTTTCGAGTAGAAGATTGTAGAAGTTCATTAAAATTGATACTGTCATTCAGGCGCGCCGGATGATGATTAATGTCACAGCTGTAGATGGAAATGAAAAACCACTACCGGGTGTGAAATTCCAATTCGCTCAAACTAAGCCGGCATTCCCTTTTGGCACGGCAATCAACGCGGCTATCCTCAAAAACCCATTCTACCAGAAGTGGTTCGCATCCCGCTTCACTGTGACCACATTTGAGAATGAGATGAAATGGTATGGCACTGAATTCACCAAAGGACACGAAGACTACTCCGTGGCCGATGCGATGCTCAAATTTGCCAATCAGAATGGTGTCCATGTCAGAGGACACAACGTGTTCTGGGATGATCAGAAGTTAGTATCATGTTTATATATATTTTTCAAAAGACTTCGGTGCTTGCAAGTGCATTTTCTGTTTAATGCATCCCTTCTAAAAATTGAAGTCATATGCCCACAGAAAAGGAAAAACAAAAAAGATATACAAAATTTCAAATTATTGAGCACAAATTTATTCACAAGTTTCTCATACCAGTAAATTGTGCTCTTTCAGAAGTTAAATACTTATATTCCATCAATAATTACTACCAAAATGCAAAAACCAAATAAAATATCATACAAAAAACACTTAAATGGAAATCCTTGACTCCAAATTTTAATGATGAAATTTCTGTCAACAGTGCTCAGATGTCTTGGGTTAGTGCACTCCCCAAAGCAGAGCTCCAGGAAGCAGTAACAAAGCGTATAAATTCTGTCGTGAATCGGTACAAGGGCAAGGTGATTCATTGGGATGTGGTAAATGAGAATGTGCACTTCAATTTCTTCGAGAACAAGCTCAGCCCTGATGCCTCAGTAAAAATCTTCCAGGAGGTGCAGAAGCTGGACCCTAATGTACTTCTCTTTATGAACGACTTCAACACTCTCGAGGTGCCAGGTGACCCAAATGCTACACCCGATAGGTATTTGAAGAAATTCAATGAGATCAGAGCCGGTAACCCAAATGCAAAGATGGCAATCGGATTGGAATCGCATTTTGAAGTACCAAATATCCCCTATATGAGATCGGTCCTGGATAAGATGGCAACTACTAATGTGCCCATTTGGCTCACTGAGGTTGATGTGGCTGGTACCGACGCAAAGCAGGTACATTGATATATGCATGATTTTATTACTGAACAGTCTTGTTCTGCAATTATTAACCTTCTTTTCTACTCTGCTTGATTGCTGTTTATTTGAATTTTTTAAATCTTCCTATGAATCAAAATATACAATTCCCAATTGGGACAGTATGAACCAACTACTTTTACCAGGTTTGGTTTCTTTTAATCAGTGATAGTATTAACTTGAGCGCAATTTACATGAACAGCCTAGTAGGAACATATAAATTTTCACATTGCTAATTTGATTTTTGTGTGCATAACGAACAGGCCAAGTATTTGGAAGAAATCTTGAGAGAAGGATACGCGCATCCAGCAGTTAAAGGGATCGTTATGTGGGCTTCATGGACTCCAAAGGGGTGTTATAGGATGTGTCTAACTGACAACCAATTCAAGAACTTTCCGGTTGGAGATTTAGTAGACAGTTTGATCAAAGAATGGAAGACTCATGCCGTAGGGACAACTGGAGAGGATGGTACGCTCCAAGCGCACCTCGCTCATGGAGAGTACGAGGTCAGAGCAAGCCACCCGTCTAAGAATATTACCTCGGTACACAAAATCAAAGTCGATGCTGATTCTTCTGTACACAAGCTGCAGATCCACCATTAAGTATAAGCCGGGAACTTCAAATTTTGTCGTGTTTACTTGACTGAAAGAATTATAGAAAAATTAAATGTATAGAAAAAGTTAAAGATGTCCCTGAAGTATACACTGGACAATAATATCATTTGTTTGTTAAATTATTTGGTCAAACCTCGACCATAATAAGTTCTATATAATAATAAAGAAAATTTTAATTATCATGAATTCATGCATGTCTCTCTCTCTCTCTCTCTCTCTCTCTCTCTCTCTCTCATTACTCTGTGTGTGTGTGTGTGTGCGTGGACCTGGTTTGCAATTTTTTTGCATTTTCACTGAATTCATATGGATCACCTGAGTTACCTAGGGATAAAAGCAGAACATTGAACTATGAGGGCCAGCCAACTGTACAATTTTTTTTACTGGTGTATAGAGGTCAGATGTAGAAATCTTGTTTAAAATTTTGAGGGCTTAATTTTAAGAGTATCTCTATAGCTTCATTTTCCTTTGGAGTAATTAAGTTGAAATATAACATGCAAATATAGAACTTGGGGAAAAAAAATTGTATCAGTTGATTCGCCACTGCCTAAATTAATAACATGTGCCTATCCAAGAATTAATTAGTATGTTGAGGTTATGTCAACAGAATTAAGCTTACTCATTCTAATTAATTATGTTATATTATTAGAAATGGAGTATATATTATAGTGTCTAATAGAACACTGCTGATTTTTGTTCCACCTACCAACTAGCTAGCTAGCTAGGTTTGTTTGACTTTCAACTTTAATAATTAGTTAATTTCACTTAATATTAGCTAGTTATGACTATTCAATAACTCAGGTAGGTAATTAATTAAGACAAAATCTGACTACGCACAAAAGCAAATGGGGGGTGCTATTCTACACGCATCATTTCAGTTTTTGAGCGCTCAGAGAATACTTTGTCTATAATTCCAGTTTTGCCCTTAGTTAAATAAAGAAAGACTTAATTAAAAAACAGTGGGCCTTTACTCTCTGTCAGATCCCTAGCGTGCAATTGAGTGAAACGGGTCGTCTTTGACTCGGGAGGACGTCTCGAGGGAAATGAAGAGGCGGGGGCTGTTGGGTCAGAGCGGAAAGAGATGGGCAGTTTTCACATCTTTCATTTCTTTTTTCTGAAACAAATTATAATTTTAAACATATAATGCATGACTAAATACTCTACAAAGATCTATTAAGATGATATGAAACATGAAACAGCCGGAAATATAAAGCAGTGCAAAATTATGCAGGCATGTAAAGAATCAAACACAAAAGAGGCATGCAAAATTATGCAAGCATCCTAGACTAAAACAATAATACCAGCATCTTATGTTGTGATAGAAAATTAATTTTGTGACAAATTAAAGTCGACATCAAATTAAAGGCTATTCAGATAAATTCAAATTAAAGCCAACAATACTACCAACATCTTATCCAACAACATCAGTTACAAATTAAAGCCAAGTAATGACAAAATTCATGATCAACAAAACAAAACAAAAAAACTATTTTAGATAAAACATCAAAGCCAACACAATTCAACTACTACCTGTTCATGTTGCTTATTTGTTATTTTATTCCCACATATAGGAATTGACATTTAAATCAAATAAACTTGCATCTCCATGTGCATGATTTTCACGGTCAAGTCCTTTGCTCGAACCGCACTGACTGGAAGCTTCGACAAACTCAAAACTAGAAGGATCTCGTCGCGTAGAACTTACGGCCTTTCTCTTATTATTTGACTTTGGTGGACGGCCTTTAGGAGGTTGGGTATTAGGTTCGAAGAGGACATCAGATTGATTTAGGAGTTCTTTTATCCTTCCAAGAGTGATATCTTTTTTAGAAGCCGGCCATTCTTGATACTTCGTGCGAAGTTCTTCAAGCATGACACTAAGACCATCATCATGGTCATCGTTGTGTGTAGCCACATGAGCACTCAAGGTCCTTCGATCAATCCGCCACTGTGAGTGTATCAAGTCAAGAATTAGTGACTCATTTCTCCAATTACTCATTTTGTGAGCACATGGAAGACCCATAGTTTTTGCAAATTGCCCACTGCAAACCGGACTCATAGTACACAACTTTGCCTTCATGTGTTGTTTGTGTAGCTCTTTTAGAGCATAAATAGACACACGGTAAACAACATTTTTAAAAAATGAAGTATTGCAAATGTGAAGAAGATGCATCTTCTCACTTGAAAGCCGTGCCTACAAGAAAAATTTAGGAAACAACAAAGTAAGTGATCTTAAAGTTAAATAAATATTTCAAATTAGAACATAAGGTATGTGCTAATAGTACCTTAATTTCATTGAATTCATTTTCAATTACGAGACATTTTCATACGCACTTCATAAAGATCGCCGGTTGAAACTTGTAAATATTTCTTAAGTTTGGCATGTGCTGATTCTGCTCGTGAAGATGCACGGTTGCCGAAGTGCAAGTATTCATTAGTCCATGCACCAACAAACTTCTCTTTCAATGGTAGCCACACATTTTCAATATACTCCAATGCTTTCTTTTTCTCCACATAGCTTGATACAAATTCTTTCCAATATTCGTTATATTCAAGCTCAGTTGAAGAATATACAACCTTTTTCCAAAAACTCAAAAAACCTACCCAAATCTCTTCGGTTTCAAAATATTTTTTACACTTTGTCAATATGTTTTTCTCTATATGCCACACACAGAGTAAATGTTTGCACTCGGGAAAAACAATTTTAATTGCATTTATTAATGCAAACTCTCTATCAGTTATTATGACACAAGGTTGTTTCTCACCCATAATTTTACTAAACCTTTTTAATGCCCATATGTAATCCTTCTCACTCTCTCCTTTCAGAAAAGCAAAACCCGAATAAAAGGAAGTGTTAAAATTTGAAATTCCAATGATATCCAGTAATGGCATTTTGTACATATTGGTTTTGTAGGTACAATCCATAATAAATATATTAGGAAAGTTTTGGGTTAACTTTACCGACAATGGATGAGCAAAAAATAGATGAGTGAGATGGCCGCCTTCACTTAAAATGTCGTACGTAAAACCGCCTTGGGAAAGCTCTTCCAAGAGAGCTTGAATGACTGAACGACCCGCTAAATTATCTTTGCGAATTTTTGCTTTTGCATTGTAAATGGTTTTTGAGATTGCAGAAAGCTTGGGGTTAGTTTGCCGAAGAGAAGAAATAATCTGGCTTGGCGGTATTCCAGATTTGCTCATATGTTCAACACTTCTTATTTCTTCTTGCGATAGCCTACGACATATAGGATGTCCGGTTACATCAACCGAAGCTTCATGATTGTGTATGTAGTTCTTTATTTCAATCATCCATGACCCATTATCTTGTTGTTTTCCCTTAATCTTAAATGGACAATCTGTTAAACGACTTGTTGTTGTTCTTTTTCTTTGTTCTATCGAAACATTGCGTTGGTCTCGATAACAACCACCTCTATCACACCCCAAAACTACATACTTATCTTTTCTTGAGCCACGAATTGATAAACCATAGCCTCTTTCTGAGAAAAAACCGCGCGTTCCCTTGATCAACTCATCAGAAGTCTCAAAGCTCAACCTCATTAACTCAAGCTTTTCATTCTCTAAGTCATCGTTATTGATCGGCTCGTTAAGATTCATCTGTTAATAATGTACAAAATAATTCAGAATTATGAATAAATTGTGGCTTTAAGTAACAAATAAAGTAAAAAGTGTAACTCATTTTTCAGTTGTTGTACCAGCTTATATTGGTACCGACTTGTATTGGTGCAAAATTGAGGAGGGATAATTATGTACCTACTTATATTGGTAAGGATTGTTTTGTCAAGGAAACCTTTCAAGGATTTGTGTGGATTGGTTTGTATCTCACTAGAGTTTTATGGTAAATTGGGCTATAAGTGTTACATTGAAGCTCCACTAGATAACACACATTTCAATCAAATTACAATCAGACTAAGAAATGTCAAATTCTGGTAAGGTAATGATACGCTGCTAGGATTGACCAATTTAAATTGCTTACATTTGGCATTTGGATTACCAGGTGAACGCATAACTAAAACCTATGGCATCTAATTAGGTAGATGAAATAGTGCTTAGTTTTTGTTTCAAGCATTTCATCGAACACTTTAATGGCATCCATTATTGTTAGCTATGAATAGTTCAGGAGGCCCCTGTACCAAAATGGCATCCATTATAAAATAATTTATTTTTGTTTCCAGATGAAAATTAATCAAGTTTCTACCTTTAATTTGTCAAATGGCCCCTGTACCAAATTTTTTTGGACTTATTTAAAAAAATCCTGCGATAAGAACAACACAAAATTACTCCTATATTAATACCTTCATATATTTTTGGACACAGGTACCAGGATTTCCATGCAAAAATTATTCTTAAATTTTTTGTTTTTACTATTTTTTCATTTCTCAAATTCAAATGTTTTAGCTTTGTTTGTCCCTGCTTTTGAATTTGTTCTTTCAGCTCATACATTTGCTTGATGGGAAGTCTGAACTTGAACAACTCAAGTTGGCAATAGAAAATTCATCTACAAGTTAAATTCAACAAAAAAGATGAACAACTTACGTCTTTTCGTTGTTTCTCGCTGGCTGAGATCCACCGTACTAGCCAATTTCGAAGTTGCTTCCTTGCTTGTTTGGTTTCTTGAGATTCTCTTCAGAATCGTAATAACACAATAGAAGCATCAATATCCAGAAATTTGATTTCATTCCGAGTTCTTTTCCTATAAATTGTACAATTTGATTTGTTTCTATTCTTATGGATATTAGAGTTGGAGGAGAGAATCTCCGTTCCTTTCTTTAATTGAGTGAAGAGAGACAAATGTGCATTCCTTAATTGAGTCCGAAGAAAGAGAGTGTTAGGAGGGTAAAATAGGTATTAAGACAAAAAAAATTCTCTCAGCGCTAGATATCATAATTACTGCGTGTAGAATAGCACTCCCCAAAGCAAATATCTTGGATCTTTCTGAATTCCAATTAAGTTCAAAGCTATATACATACTAGCTAGCTAGCTATCATGAGAAAAGTATAACTCTTTGAAATAATTCAAAATTAGACAAGTCATCATTCATGCATGCCTCATGCCTGAGAAGTTTCAATTAGTCGTAGTTAGTTAATTATGAGTATCAATTACTGGGCTATAATTAAATAAATGATATTGAATCGATGACACGTACACAAATTAACTTTACAAATTAATTGACATTCAGTTTCAGAGGAGATCGAGGTTGGAGGGGGTAGCTAGAGGTCTATTAATTTGAACAACTAATTAAATCATTGACAACTACGTACGTACATGAGATGAGATAGCTATATATATACCGATTCGATTGGATGAACAACTGTATATATATGTTGATTGGATCGATGAATGGTCCCTGATCAACTAAAAAAATTTAGTCAACAGTATGGATATTCAAGGATTAATTAATTTATTAATTAATTGTCTCTATCTGCACGTGAAAAGACAAAATTAATTAATTATATTTACCAGACCGGACTTAACCACTGGCGCCCTTCTTACTTGGTAATCTAATATTCAATATTAATGCACTTTCTTTATATCAATGATCATTCATTATTTATATTATTTTCAAATTACTTGGAGACCAAATTTTATATTTTTTGAAATTTTTTTACTATTTATTAAGCCACTTTGAAAATTCCAGATCCGGGTGAACAGTAAAAACAGTCTGGACCATATGATCTGGAATTTTCAAAGTGGCTTAATAAATAGTAAAAAAATTCAAAAAAATGTAAAATTTGGTCTCCAAGTACATTTTAATATAGATTGAACATCTAACGGTTTGAATTTGTTGTTTGAACATCAAACACTAAGATATGCCCCCGGAAGCACGAGGCCGAAGTTCTAGAGGAAGCACATTAGCCATACTCTCTCTCTCTCTCTCTATATATATATATATATATATATATATATATATATATATATATATATATATATATATCATTATGCTAAAAGATTGCATAATCTCTGGTGAACAAAACTGACAGTTGAAAGATTTACATATAGAGGGACAAAACAGTCTATAAATTAAAAAATTTAGAGTTGGTGTGTTAACATAAAATGTTACTGTGCTAATATTAAATATCAGCATCGGTGAGGTCACATATATATGAAGTCATGTTGACGACAAATATATCCACATCAATTACAAGTTAAGAAGAATCATACCCGCCATGTCATATATAGCCCAATTTATTACCTGGGACTGCATTTTTTTTGGAATTCAAACCCTCTGACTTTCAGTTTAATTATATGCGAATAATTTGGACTTCATGCCATCTAATAAGGTAACAAAATATTTTTGCTTCGATTCGGACCATTTGATTATAATCTGCACCAATATTAATATTAAAAGGGTTCCGTGCATTTCATTTTGGACTGAATTGGCTCAAATTATAATCGAACGGTCTGGATGTAAGCGTAAATATTTTGTTACCTCAGATGATATGGACTCGATAATTTGTACACCGTTCAACATAAAATTTGAAGTTAATTGCTTGACCGTTATTAATTTATTCCGTCAATTTTTATATAGATCTGAACGAACAGTTTGAATTTCAAACTCAAATGTTGAAGTAATTCGAACTCAAATTTTGAATTACATCAGAGAATACGGACTCTTTTTTTATATACTAGTCTTTAATGCTGTTAATTAAAAATTTTTTACTTTTGATTATTCTTATATTTTGTACAACTCATCTATCATTGTACATACAATTAATCCGATGTAGATTTTTCTTTCTTTTTCATGATATCGTATATATGTAAGCTATGTTAATTAGTATGTTACAAAAATTGAAATGTATTAATGCGCGCGCAATCGTGAATTAATTAATGCTATCATTATCATTATCATTATCATTATCATTATCATTATCATTATCATTATCATTAGAGAAGTATTCAGCGCACGTGGCCAACTAAAATTCTGACAAAATTAATCATCTCACACAATGCAATCGATCATTCAATTAATAATAGTTAGTATAATGTTGATCGACCAACTAAAATTAATGAAGGGTAATATATATTACCGTTTGTGAGTTTAATGAGAAAAATAATAATTATAATAATTGATGACCTAACAGTACTATTAACATGAAATTAACATGATTAATTAACGGTACGACGGTCCATTAATTAGCTTGTTCTTAAAATATTAACAGCACTAAATTAATCTTAAAACATATAAAAAGTGATTAAAATTTCCAATTAATAGTATATTCGACTATGTACCTTCAAAAAAAATGCTGGACAAAATATATAGTTAAGACATAAAAAAATCAGAAAGACATGCACTAGGTTCTGTACTAATTACACTAAGATACAAAGTAACAGAAATTAAACTCAAACCTATATATTTCTTTATTATTTGGGAAGAGAAAAGTAAGCAAAAACATCAACCCTAGCTAGCTACCTTAAAAAAAAAAAAAAAACTTTATCTTACACTTTATCCCTCTTTAATTTCTTTCATTATTACTGATATACATATGATGAGGCTATGAGCAGTTCCTTGGCAACAAAAAATAAATAAAAATAAAATAAAACTAACTATGGGCAGTGGTTACTCGGGTTACTGGTGTAACACGAAGGTCCAGATTTCGACAAAACCATGAGCAGAAGGCTGTCTGTTTGCCACCAGTGCTCCCCTTTCAAACCTCTTGCTGCCACCACAGCTTGAGAGCTTGATACTACCAACAATAATACCACAAAAAATACAGTATATAGCAGCTGAGCCATGCTTAATTATATCGCGCTCACGTACGATTTCCGTTCCCAGCTGCACGCTTTTGTTAGTTAGTTTGTTCTTTGTGAGAAGGATATAAGGTTTTATTTTTTATATGGTTTGGTAGGTGAATATATAGGTGAAGGAATGAAACAGGAGAGGGAGCAAAATATGGAAATATATAAGCAGAGAAAGAGGCTAATTAAGCAAGTTGACATAAAGAAGTGGTCAATTATAAGTTAATACTTTTCAGATAATTTAGATGCTCTCTCTCTCTCTCTCTCTCTCTCTCTCTGAAGCAATTAATTGCTGTATACGAATTCATGTGGTGATTTAATTTCAAACAATTAATATAAGCAATTTTTGTTTTAATTTATATTTTCAATTTTACGGGCGTAAAATATTTCTCATGTTTTATCCAAAAAGGACGACCGATCCATTATCTCACATTAACTTAACAAAAGAAAAATTGGTACCACATATTCATTTGATTGAACTCAATTAAATTTGCTAAGTAATTAACCCAATACACGAATATCTATACAGTGAGTGCCACAAGTAGACTGGAAGCTAGTGTGTTTTTCGTTTTTGGTGGTCATCCATTACATACAACAGAGTTGAACTGTACGCTTGTAGCCTTGTGGTGACATCAACCAATTAATCGGTTTCATTTTACTTGTCTTAAAACTTTGTAAACAAGCCAGAGAGTGGACCCGGTCCCTAGTCCTCTACGCGGCTTTTCTTTTAGTCCGTTTCTTATATTTGAATTTGAATTTGAATTTTAGTTCACCGTTATAATATTATTAAAAGTCAAGGCAAGACTTTTTACTAGTATTGAAATGGGATCAAAATTTGCTGCTATCGTTGTGCATGAACAGTAACCCTACTATCTCTGCTTTTCTGAATTCAATTATCAAATTGTTTCGAGACGCGTGCACAGAACAGTAAAAGTATTAGAAAATGCGTATTTAGTTGGGATTTATTTATGAGCACATCTTACACTACAATTAATAACACTGCGCAATTAGATCAAAAGATACGGGAGAAGGTACCAACTACGTACCAACTACCTACCAAGTATACTTTTAAAATTGGAGGTGATTACTTGATAAAAATGGGGAATATATATAGACCAGTTTAATTAATTACGAAACTTAATTAATAGAGTTTAGTTACAAAAGCAGTGGACTGAAATAAGAAGCACTGAACATATTCTAACTTAGATTGATGGGTTCATTTGGTTAATTGGTTAGGTCAGGTCCGTGTCCGTGTCCGTTGAAGTTGGCCCGTCCAATCTAAGTTGGGCATGCTGCAGATGATTCAAGCGACTCAAACGAGAAGGAGAACACATGAGGTTGGCTTCCAGTTCCAGAGCAGCGAACACCTCCCGCTCTCAACGAATCACCTAATTATCCACTATTAGTTGAGGAATGTCCCTCTACCTCTCTCCCTAGACAGTTAGCATTCTTTTTTTTCTTCTATGTCCATCTACTTTCCTCAAATTATACAAGAAATCTAAAAAAAAATACACGCAATTATTTTGTATTATTAATTATTATTCAAGCAAAAACTTAAATTAGCTCCAAATTGTTACACCCAGCTAGTGCAAACGGGTTAGAATCACAATATTAGAAGGCAGTTCTCTTTTATTTTGCTTAATGGAATTAACAGACAAAAGCCCCAATTTTACTATTAAGTGACTGTAAATTAAGTTGAAAAGTGTGGAGCACTTGTCGGGTCGAGTCCGACATTGACAATTTGACATAGACCAAATGCTGCTGCTAGTCTTTACCAAAAGGCACAATTGGTGTACCAAGTACCAACTTACAAAAACCATGAATGAAATTCTTTTGGCGGGCAGCGTGTCTCAGTGGCCGGTCAAATTTCTATTCACTAGACCAGACCGAAACTAGGAAGTACTAACCTTCACTTGAGTTAACCTTGCCCGTCATATACGCCAAAAGACCAATATAATTAATATTTAACAAGAATTAATTAATTACATAAATGCACATCAAAAGATTCCTGCATGCTTTGTCGTATTAGGTTAGAGGAAGAAATCAAAACCACACTATCATTCTCTTTAGCAAGTTGTTTGTTAACAACTAGCCTAATTAAGTTGACTGAGACAGCTTTGTACCCAACTTAACCAACAATTTTTTTTATTATTATGATATCATATAATTAAAATAGTAAATCAATAATCCATAAAAAATAATTAAGTTTTAAAGCTTTTACAGGTGTCACGTCATTAACATTCATTCATTTGAGAAACATGGGCACTTTGGAGGAAAAGAAACACGAGACACTTCTCTAATAAGCGATGACCGGTTCATCGTCTCATTAATAATACGACATTAGAAATTGAGTTTTGGAGAATCAACTGTTAGATGGCATCAGATAAACCCAGTTTTATTTAATGTTTATTGGCGTTTGTAATTAAACTTTTTTATCAATATAACTGTTGCCGGCAATTTACCGTCAACCATAAAAAAAAAACATTCATTCATTTAATTTCATTCTCTCTTATTGTTTATTATATTATCGGATGGCTCATATTGTATCCAACTATCTCTCCTTATTTAAGAGAGTTAGTATCTCTGCATAAATTTTCATGCGATTAATCATAATACTCTTCATTATATAAATTTTTAGAGTTTTGAAATAATATTTATTTGATATTGAAAAATTATTTGATCCGTAATTTTTTTTATAGGAATTATCATTAGTAATATTTAACTTATTTTAAAATAAATATTATTCTTTTGGAGATATGTCCGAGAAATAATTCTAATATTAATTATACATATTGTGGTTTCGGCACAAATACAGGTTATAATTTGCAAATAACTATTTGTTGAAGCAAAAATGGTAATATGCCTTTTACCAGATTTTAAACAGAAGGATAAATAAGCGGTTTTTATTCGTAATGCTTATATATCTTTTATTTAGCAAAAAAAAAAAAAAAAAAGCAAATTGGTTGCATTTTTACACGCCATATTTCGTGTACTTAGTACATATTTATTTTTATAATGGTCAAAGATGGTTTGTTAATTTTGCAATATTAATATTTTTAGTAAACACTTTTTAATCCATTTTAATCTATTTTTATCCGTGCGAGTGCGATTCATTCTAATTTCAATTTGTGAGGTGAAATAGTATTTTAATATGATTTTTCAAAGTTTTTGTTGTTCAATCTTTACATCCTTGCTGTAATTAGAAATTACAAATTCTAATGTGGCATGCAATTTGAATCAAATTAATAATTAAGCTTACGAAATGAACAATTACAAAATGATCGGAACATTTACAAAATGAAAGACAAAATTAAATTAATGAAATTATTCACCAGAAGACCGCTAACATTGTGTTATGTAATGGAAGTACAAAAGAACTTGGACCTATTTCCATGATCTAAAATAACAAATCATCCCTAGCTAATTATTAAATTGAAGAAACGAATCAATTATATATTCACACTTAATTTGTCATCCTCTTTCCTATATATGTTCAGCAAAATAGATAGATGAAGTAGATTAACAAAATTTAATTACGGACAGTGGCCGCCATGGTTGCTCGGGTTGCTAGTGCAACCCGAACGTCCAGATTTTGGCCCACCTTTCGGCAAAACCATGAGCAGAAGGCTATCTGTTTGCCACCATTGCTCCCCTTTCAAACCTCTTGCTGCTTCCACTGCTTGAGAGCTTGATGCTGCCAGTAACAGTAGCACAAAAAATACAGCTGATATCTGAGCCATTTTGTATATAATTCCCCTTGATGATCTATTCTCAAATCAAATGCTCAAAAAATTGAGATATATATATGGATGTAATGTAATGAAGCTAGGTTTGTATTTGTGATGTGTTTGGTTTGGTTGGTGATGGCCGATGGGATGCAAAAGGGGAAGGGGAAGGTGGTATATATAAGAAGCATGGTTTGCATGGATTTTGACAAGTCTAACAATTAACAATTAGAGATTTTGAATTTCTTAATGTCTTATTTTGACTATGACTAGTTTTACAAACTCTACGCGCGTTGTGTTTGTGCTTGTGCTCCATTTGAAGGGAGTGGAAATGGTCAAACTCCGGCGTTAGTACGAGATTACCTTTTTTCGGATCTACTGTGGCCATATCATTTATCGTCATACCTGTGGTGGATATTCAATTCCATCTTCAATATGGCATTTCCATTATTGGAAAGAATTTATTGACCATGATTTAGTACGTGCATAACTTGCAATTAAGCATCTTAAATAATTTGGATAGATATTCAGCAACCAATTTTGAAAAACACTTTGCATCCAAACTATTATATTTTAGTTTAGTCGTTATTAGGGGTGTCAATGGTACCCTTTTATTTCTCGAGATGCTGGTACCATATCGGTACCAGCCTTGTGCTGTTGTGATCGGCCATGGCAGGAGAAGAAGAGGAGGAGAAGAAGGGAGGGTATTTTAGTCATTAATTATTTGGAGTGGCAAAATTACATATTAATGAAGTTTGGAATGGCATTTTTACAATTTCAAATTTCGGGATGGCATTTTTACAATTTGAAGGTTTTGGAGTGGCAAATAATCAATTTTCCCTTATTTTTAATATTAGTATATAGTAATAAATTTAACATCTTGCTGCTTGTAAAGAAGAGTTGTTATAGAAATAAAAAATTCGCTGTCAAAATTCTTACATAGTAAAAAAAGAACATATAGCAAACAATGAATAAAAAATCCAAATCAGAAACCTTCAAGGTCTTTATGATCCATCTTGCTTTAATTAAGTATTACAACAGTTTAAAGATATTTTATAATAAAATACTTATAACACGCAAAAACAAAAACACCCTATTTGTATTATTAAAATTTAATAGTTCAAAATTAATTTATCATGTATTTCCATGACTTGAAACTATTTTTATGTTGCAATCATTTATGCAATTCTTAGAAACACAAGTAACTTCACCAAAAGAAGAGCTATGTGGGGGGAGTACAAGAGAAGAGCTGGCACTGTTTTGTTTTCTAATTCTAAGATTTTCTATAACTAATTTCGTGTAGTAATTTGTGCTTTTAGTTTTTCTAGAGCACATGCGAACAAAAAAAATGTCTAGGGCATCGGAGGAATTTAAATTTATATACACTTGCCAACTAATAATAGTGTATATGTAGAAAAATATTTACATAACACCTAACAGCACAAATAGTTGTAAGGAAATGAACCGTAAAAGATCCTCATATGCACTTATTTGTCGGAGGCTGACACCCTTTCTATAATTTCAATATATTCTCTGAAAATCTTCATATGCAAATATTTTTGTTTCTACTATTTATATTAAATTTTTTACAACATAACTCTTAATATATTTAAATTTACGCTAAAGTAGTTACTGAAAATCTCCAACCCTTGATGTTTATTCCGTGTTAAATAAAATAATTAATTATTATCTACTTAATTTGTCCATATAAATAAAATAATTGAAATATAAAGAAAAATGCCATATTAATTCTAGTTGTTGAATGTACCACAATATTAAATGTACGATAAATTTATATGAGAATTTTGACCATAATATATAATAAATTAATAATTCCTACAAAAAGGAAAGAAGACGGCGACTGCCATTAGTGGAAAAGCGAAGCTAATTTATTAGCTAAAATTCACCTAAGACTTGGAAGTCTGGACACACGCTTAACGTTTAGTTGGACCTTGGAACTTGGAAGTTGGAACCTTCAAAAATCAAAATCAACGGAGAAAAATTACATTTAGACCCCTTCTATTTGAAAATTTACGAACATCTCCCTTTCTTTTTTTTTGAAGGTCAGTTGGCAAGGAGCCTTCTGACGATATATTAATAATGAAAAAGTTATTTACAATCTCCCCACGGGAGTCTCACAGTCTCATATGACCAATATTATAATATCCAATTACGGGATCATTATTTGACAAATATTACAATGTTCTTTGCGGATCATAAACTATAATTGTTGTGCAGAAACACATGTTTGTAATGTGAGCTTGGCTAACAAATGTTTGTGGATTTTCAAATTAAACATTTAGGGGGAATTTCAGGTATACCCCTCAAAAACTTCAAAAATTATGTATTTCCCCCTCTAAACTTTAAAATTACATATTCCCCCTCTAAACTTCAAAACTCACAAATTTACCCATTTTATTGTCTTTTATATTAAAACTCATTCTAAAATTTTAAAATACCCATTTTACCCTTTATTAAAAGCATATAAAAATCTGTCATACTTAAATTTGAATCTGAAGGGTTCCTCTACCGTCCGATCCGCGCGCATCGCATTAAGATCTATGCACATCACATTAAGTCTAGCATGCACGGATCTTAAAGCAATTTCGATCTGTCGCATCGCATTAAGATCTGTGCATGTCGCTTCAATATGCGTGTGTGTTCGCATCAAGATTTGTGCCAATCTTGCGCGTACAAATCTAAAAGCAGTTCGAACGGTAGATGAACCGTTCAGATTCAAATTTGAGTCTAATGGGCTTTATATGTTTTTAATAAAGGGTAAAATGGACATTTTATAAATTTAGAATGAGTTTTAATATAAAATACAATAAAATGGGTAAATTTGTGAGTTTTTGAGGGGTATCGTGAAATTCCCCCAAACATTTAAATAGAGATATCTGCCAAAACCATTAAACGAAATCCTGGAATTTAATTCCAAATAGAATATATCTGGCCGGGTATCCATTGGATAGGCCTTGGAAGGTCCAGATTGTCCAGCTTATATCAACCGGTCGAGATTACTGGTGCTGCAACAAGCTGTTCGAATGGGAAGAAATACAGTCGGTCTCTAATCCGACAAAGACCATGACTCAAAAAATTGCACAGACAAGGCGAGCTCTTAACAGCTGGGCCCAATTGACCTACAAAAACAAAGACACCTACTTGAAAAGATCAATGTGGGTAGTCCAACAGTTCGACAGAGCGGAAGAATCACGGGCCCTTACCGCATCAGAATTTACGTTGCGCATTCGATTAAGAGGTCGCATCTTCAATCTCTCAAAAGATAAGGAGGAAAAATGGAAGCAGCGCTCCAGTGCGACTTGGCTTAAGCTTGGAGATAATAACACCCGTTACTTTCATGCAGCAGCCAACGGCCGGAAGAACCACAACTCAATTTCAGAAATTCGAACTGGCAATAATATACTGCGCGACCAACAATGCATAAAGCAAGCCTTGCTAAACCATTACAAAAACCTCCTCGGCTCACCACCGCTTCGCGCCGCGACTTTCGACCTCTCTGGAAAAGTTGGCCCCCGGTTAACTACACAACTTTCTCACTTAGATGATGACATCTCAGATGAAGAGATCAAAGCGGCGGTGTTTGCAATGCCCAAAGGCAAAGCAAGTGGCCCTGACGGCTTGCCAATTGAGTTTTACCAACACTTCTGGGACGTGATCAGCTCTGATTTGATAAGGCTCGTTAGATTCTTTTACAATGGTGGTCACCTAGCGGCAATCAACAAGGCGACAATCACCCTGATCCCCAAGAAAGAGGGCGCGGTGGATATTTCAGATTTTCGCCCGATTAGTGTCATCAACACATCAGCAAAAATTATTACTAAAATTTTGGCAAATAGACTCCAACCGTTGCTTCAAATTTTAGTTAGTAATACGCAAACAGCTTTCATTAAGGGCAGGTCAATCATGGAGTCATTCCTGGTCGCTAGAGAGTACCTAAACTACTGTCAAAAGATGAAGATCCCCTCAATCCTATTCAAAGTCGATTTTGCTAAAGCTTTTGACACGGTGGATTGGTGCTTTCTGACGAATTTACTTATCGAAAGAGGATTCCCTCCTCGGTGGCTAGCCGCTACACTGAATACCCTGACCACTTCGGCCTCGACACTTAAGGTCAACGGTTCGATGACATCCTTCTTTACACATAAGCGGGGTCTTCGTCAGGGAGACCCGCTATCACCTTTACTTTTCATATTGGTGACAGACTCGCTAAACTGGTTTATCCGGAATGCCATCCCGACAATGCATACACCGATGTTGGTTGCACCAAGGCCAATTCAGTATGCGGATGACACTGTTATTGTGACAGAAGCTCACCCGTTAACACTTAGAGTTATTGCCCGTATTTTGTTCATATACGAGAGCTTAGCCGGCCTCAAGATAAATAGGCGTAAGAGCACTTTCGTGCCCATCGCTATACCGACACAGCTCACAACGGTCATTCGGAACATCATTGCCTGTTCTCCCACGAACCTGCCGTTAACCTACTTGGGCCTTCCCCTGACATATAAACGGCTGTTAATCTCAGATTTCCAACCAATGGTTACTTCGGTACGGTCCCGGATGGCTAGCTGGACTTCGGCCATGCTCTCCTATGGCGGCCGCATGACGCTTGTCAAATCTGTTTTGACGGCACTACCACTACACTATATGCAGGCCATGAAACTTCCCAAGGGCGTGATCGATCAGATTGATAGAGCACGAAGAGCTTTCTTATGGAGAGGCAATGGAATATGCAGAGGCATTAATTGCTTAATCAATTGGCAGACAGTGTGCTCGTTAAAAGCAAACGGAGGCATGGGTATACTCGACCTAGAAGTGCAGAACGATGCTCTCCTAACCAAATGGCTATGGAAGATTGACAGGGACTCTGGCGGTCTATGGGCACAAGCATTATCGCTATTATACGGCATCATAGCCACTACACAAATTCAGGACATCCCTAGCCTATCGGGGTTTGTCAAATCGCTACTCACCTTATTGCCATTCTATAGGGTGTCAATAGAGCATGATGACCTGCTGCCTATAATGCATTGGAAGTGGACAACGCACGGTAATTTTACAACTTCCTCGGCCTATTTCCTTTTGCACGACAGAGGAGTACGATGCCTACAAAATAGTACCATATGGAAATTAAAGGTACCTCAGAAGGTAAAGACCTTTATTTGGATACTATACAAGAATGGCCTACTAACCCAACAGGCCCTCAGAAACAGGGGCTGTCAGGTCCCTCTCGGGTGTCATCTCTGCCAGGAGACGTGCATCGAGACCACACACCACCTGCTGCATACGTGTACATATGCAAGAGGGTTCTGGAGGATGCTACAATTTAGATTTAATTTTCAAACATCCACACGACCGGGTGAAGGAGTGGTGGACGTTTGGTGGGAGGCGAGGCGCCGCATGATACAGCCGGCAACCAGACTGTGGGACGCGATCTGGGCGTCGGGCTGCTGGGCCTTATGGCGCGAACGCAACAGGAGACTGTTCACGGCTAAATCTAAAACTATACCGGAACTAGTGAGTTCGACGGCTATGGAAATCAACAAATGGAAAACATCCCTGTAATCACTCGGGGGTAGAAAAACTCTACACTGGGTAGTGGATTAGGGAATTACTATTTGTAATTACTATCTGTATTTATATTATCTTCATTATCCCTGTAAATAACTTTTTTCATTATTAATAGAATCGTCGGTTGAGCCATTGCTCACTGACCTTCAAAAAAAAAATAATTAGGAGTTAGTATTTTTAATAATGACCTAGGCTTTGCTTGGCTTGATATTTGACCACCGAGATCTACCACGGGTCAATCCAATATATATATATATATATAGAGGAGGGATCCAATTACAACACTTTTGAGTTACCACAAAGTTACCACAACCATTTTTTTCATTTTCAAAGTCTAAATCATCGATCCAAACCGTTCAACATGATCTCCACAATAAAATGTGCTTGCAGATCAAATTTTATATTTTTTTTTGAATTTGTTTACTATTTATTAAGTATTTTACAAAAACTAGTCAAATTCAAACCATTGAATTTTGTACCCATCTTAATAAATAGTAAAAAAATTCAAAAAAAATGTAAAATTAGGTCATAGAAAATACTGATCCGTTCCGATCTAATATCTGATATGTATTCAAACATTAAAACAAATATAAATATAGTTCTATATATCAGTGTCTGTTCCGTATCCGATCCGTCTTCACCCCTAGATGAGTACTGTTAGTGCCACAAGCTTTTATCAAATGCGACTATTTATGGATGAATCACCATTTGGAATGGGTATGCATGGTTAGATCTAACATTATATATATTCACAAAAAGAAGACGTAAAAAAGCCGAGAGAAAGAATTAACCCTATATACATACTAGATACCCCCTTCCCGCAGTTCCCGCAGAGGCTTTGATATAATTAAGACGTTTAAATTCTTCCGGAGCCAACTTATTTGACCTATCTATCTATGCTTAAAATATTCTCCCTCAGCCTTGACATGCATATTGTGTTCAAGCTTTGCTGCTAATTAAACCTAACTTTCCTGCTAGCTTTTTCATCCATCAAGGCTTTATCGATCTCTCTCTCTCTCTCTCTCTCTCTCTCTCTCTCGTAATTCGTCAAAACTCTTTCTAATATCTTCCAACTCAGTTTCGATCATGAGCATTGGCCGATGCATGCAAACTCATGCTCTTCTTCTCCTCGCTTGCAAGCTCAGTCTCCAATTCAACCTGTTTTGAAGACTACTCTGTGTAGTCTTTCTTCATGTCAACAAGCTGCTGCAAGCGACTTCGTATTGGGTCTACAATGAACCCATTCTCCTCTAAAGACTCAAGGCAGGCAATTTTCTCCTCAAATTAAGACCTTCGCTGCAGTGTGAATCGAGAGCCTCTGGATTGAGTCTGACAGTATAGAATATGTCATCATCAATCCAAGAGCCTCACCTTCCCTCTTGTCCTTGCACTCACTGCATTTGAAATAGCACTATCCATTTCAAGCTGTAGACATATATACTATCTCGTACATTTCTATACCGGCCGGTCAGGTACAGATCCTAGCATGCATATGTTACTTTTTGGCTAAATTTTGGAAATATTCATTTAGGTTACAACATCAAGTTATGGTTGAAATGATAGTAAACAAAAGTAACATCAAGATGGGTACAAAATTCAATGGTCTGAATTTGATTAGTTTTTGTAAAATACTTAATAAATAGATAAAAAATTCAAAAAAAATGTAAAATTTGATCTGGAAGCACATTTTATTGTGGAGATTATGTTGAACGGTTTGGATCGACGATTTGGAATTTGAAAATGTAGAAAATGATTGTGGTAACTTTATTGTAACTCAAAATTGTGGTAACTAGATCCCTCCTCTCTCTCTCTCTCTCTCTCTCTCTCTCTCTCTCTCTCTATCTAGAGCAAGACTAGGGTGTGCTAGGCTCACCAAGGGGGTTTGGTGAGCGCACCTCCAAAAAGTGCATTTTCAAAGTTCAAATAGTCGATTCGAACCTTCCAACGTGTTCTTCATATTAATATGTGCTTGGAGACCAAATTTTATATTTTTTGAAAAATTTTTACTATTTTTTTAGAATTTTTGAAAATCATCAGCTTTTCATTAAATAAAAAAAAATTCAAAAAACACTGATTTTTCAAAAATTCTAAAAAAATAGTAAAAAATTTCCAAAAAATGTAAAATTTGGTCTCCAAGCACATATTAATATGAAGAACACGTTGGAAGGTTCGAATCGACTATTTGAACTTTAAAAATGCGTTTTTTGGAGGTGCGCTCACCAAACCCCCTTGGTGAGCCTAGCACACCTTAGATTTGCCCCTATATATATATATATATATATATATATATATATATATGAGTGAGGCTATGGTGCTATGCATAGCACGGATGGCTAGTGTACTACGGCTCAATATGGTACTTTTTAAAATCCTAAAGGTCGATCCGAACCGTTCAATGTGATAACCATATGAATATGTACTTGCAAACTAAATTTTATATTTTTCCAAATTTTTTTACTATTTTTTTAGATAGGAAGAATTTTGATGGTCCAGAATTTTCAGAAAACACTAATTTTTCTACCTATCTAAAAAAATAGTAAAAAAATTCAAAAAAATATAAAATTTAGTTTGCAAGTACATATTCATATGGATATCACATTGAACGGTTCGGATCGACCGTTAGGATTTTAAAAAGTACCATATTGAGCCGTAGTACACTAGCCATTGGTGCTATGCATAGCACCATAGCCTCACTCTATATATATATAGATATATAATAAATATCCGATCCGTATCCGTCTAATATCTGATATGAATATAGTTTTATCACTGTCTGTTCCGTATCCAATCCGTATCCGTCTTCACCCCCTAGATGAGTGTTAGTGCCACAAGCTTTTATCAAATGCGACTATCTCACCTTTTCAATACATTTCAAAATTTCAAAATCTAAATTGTATATTTTTTATTTTCATGAGGAACACATCCGAAGAAAATCACTTATTTTGGAATTATTTTATATTAGATCAAGTGGATAAATGGACTAAAATCAATTGATAATTGCTACTAATTGAGATCCATTTCTATATTTCTATATCATAACTTCCCGTAGAAGCATTGCTTGTGAAAAAAAAAAAAAAACAAGATGAGCGAATTGAATTTTGATGTCTAGATTTGGCGGCAAAGATTAAGAACAATGTCAAACATTTTCATCAAGATCCCGTCTCAATATAATCAGAAATAATTAAAAAAAAATACCCAATTAATGTTTAATACTATATTTTTAATTTTCCTTCTCGATCCTTCCATCCATTAGAATTTCATTCGAATCGGTCCATCTAAATTTGTTCGTCTTGAATTCAAAATTTGCGCAAAATTATGAATTGATTTTTGTTAAATAATAAGACATTAACATCTTAATAGTATGTACTTAAAGTTTCTACTTTTTTGGTTTCAAATGGAGTTGGGATTTGTATAGGTCTTTTAAAATTTTAAAAGTCAAAGAGTCTTATATGTTTTTCTTTGAAAATTATGCAACAAATGTAACAACCAACTTGTATTTCGGTTTTTGATGGTTCATGACCTAGGCCGTGAATATAACAAGGTTTCAGGCCCATAATAGGCCCATCATATAAATTTTCTTTAATATATACGTAGTTAAAGTAAACTGGATTAATTTATTATTATCCGGCCCAAATGTTCCTGGACCAGGCCTTCATTTTTAATCACATCTATTGGCCCAGTTTCACTTCTACGTACGATCACAAATTAATTTGAAAGTCCAATTGATTTTATTTCTGAAAGTACTAATTGACGAGTAGAACTAGGGTGTTCCTAAGTTCACCAAACTCCTTTGTGAACTCAACTCTAAAACCTATCAGTTTGACTTTAAACGACAAATTCAAACGGTTGAAATCCTTCTATTTTACGAGTGATGCATCTATATTTGAAAATTTGAAAATTTTAAATTAGTTTTGCGTAGAGTCAAGTGGTCAAAAGGCGTCCAAAAATGAATGCATTAAAATTAATTTATAAACCTTCTTATTTTGACCACTTTACTTTATACTAAATTAATTTAAAAGTTTAAAATTTTCACATGTCCGTAAGGTAGAAGGATTTCAACGGTTTGAATTTATCGTTTGAAGCCAATCCAATAAATTTTAGAATTGAGTTCACAAAGGGGTTTGGTGAACTTAGGAACACCCTAGTTCTACTCCTAATTGACTTGTACAGTTGTACTACTATTGCAAATAGAGTTCACCTAATTAAATTACTTTTTCTTACCAAAAGCTTTATAATTAAAGCTCCCTTCTGACAATAGAAGGTGCACCCTACCTCTGTCTAACCTTGACTTTTTGTTCATCTTCTTTTCATCCTTTTAACCACATAAAACAAGTACTTGCTATGATTTCATGAATAAATTAGTAATATACAAACCACACAAAATAGTTGCTTGAGTCTTAAGCTTAGCATCAAAACTTGCCGTATGCTCTCAATCTGATCAAAGCCCCTCCAAGTGGCAACCAACAGAGATATAGATGCTTTGCTTTATATGGAATAAAAATCCAGCCAAAAGATGAACTTTAATCAAGTCATACCTCACATAATTATATTGACTTAATCTTTAATTAGTCATCCTAATTAACCATCAGTCCATCACTATATATATATATATATATATATATATATATATATATATATATATTGTTATCTATAATTATGGCATACATATTAATTTCAAGCTAGCTAGATATATCCTGCGCTAGATGAATTAAAAATTAATGATACTTTAAGCAAGCTTTTTATGAAGTCGGACGTAATTAATTAATTCAATACCTTTTTCTTACTTATCATAATCGGTATGATAGCCTTTGGCAACTATATATATATGACATGCTCCTGATCTCACCCGTCCAAAATCTAAGACATGTATAAATAGACTTAATTAGTTTAAGTCATACTATCAAAAAATTTATATAGGTAACATATATGCATGTTGATCTTTATTGGGAAATTAACTATCCTTAATTAGAGGACATATATATATATATATATCATATACCCAACATTGAGACGTGTGCAATTCTCAGTTTCTAATATTAATATATATACACCGGTGATGTTTTGAAAATTTTGAACGGTCCATATAATTGGTTTTCCATTAAAATAACTCTCCTCCACATCGTACCTACTGGGAAATTAAACTTAGGACTTCACCAAATCTAATTTATTCAATGTTTGATTGACAATTGCATTAATTTACAATGAATCAAAATGGAAATATTGGCTCCCCATAGCCATAGGTGTTAAAAATTAAAGTAGGCTAGTGAAGATGTATGTATGTGTGAAATGGAAATATATCTGCTATTATTCCTTTGGATAACAGGACCCTGTTATTCCTCATCCAGCCGCTCAACTTCGTTGAGATTCGTGTATGAAAAAATATCTTTGTTGAGATTCGAGCATGAAAAAATTTGAATGGCATATTTATTCCCGTGTGAAATGCCATGTCGGTTTATTAGTTAATAGAGGATCCGTGCCTGATAACTGACAGTGAGACAGATATATGGATCGATAAGTAGGTACTGCATGGATCAATTTCTGTTCAGAGAATCAGAGACCCAGCTTCTGCCCCTCCAAGTTAAAATCTGGAAACCATTCTAGCTATATATATATATATATATATATATATATATATATATATATATATATGTACCCTTTCTCTCTTGCTATGTATGCAAATGAAACGATTCCATTCTCCGCACCCGTCTCTCTCTCTCTCTCTCGACCGATCGACACCTCAAGTTGAGGGGAGTGTTGTCTGATTCGAGGCCCTTCCTCTCTCTCTTTCTCTGTATGTATGAGGTCATGAATGGCCTCGGACCAGGCTTCATTCCCCCCAACTCATAAAATGCTTCACAAATTAACCCCCTCTGCCGATCGAACCACCTTATAGCGGAATCACAAACCTCACGATTTGATGCAGTTTAATTAATGAAGAGCTAGCTCTTTTGATCCATTAATTATGTATGGGTAAGGTAACATTTCTTTTCTCCCTTGCAATTTCTTTTTGTTTGTGTATTTGCATGTTAGTTTATGATGCCACACAGAGACATAAGCAACATTTATTTGTCTTAATTAATTTCTAGAACTAACTTGATAGCTAGTCCCTGATGGATAAAAGTTGGAAGAAAATGTTTTAAGCATAAATATCTTGTTCTGCTGTTCATAATTAACTAGGTAGTTATAATAACAAAATATATATTAATTTCTTCTTAATTTCTTCTGAGATCTAGCTGTGGTTTTTGTTTATTTCTTCTTCCAATTGATCATTTTTAGCTGTACAATTAATCTGATATTCTTAAAAATTTCTTAGAATTTTCTGTCTTTCTCTCATTCATGCCTCACCGTATTATTCGAAAAGAAAAGAAAGTTGACGCTTTGATGTTGATCTCACGAGATATTTTCAATATTTGATCATGAATAGATTGCTTTTAAGTTTCTTTCTTGGAAATAAGTTTTACTTTTACAAGACTATGACCTAGCGCTCAAAGTGGTAGGTGGAACTTGTACATCAGGTATATATAATTTTCTTTTGATTAATTTATACCTTTAAATAATTTATACACGCCTTCATAATTTGTTAATTTTCTCAATCCTAAGTAATGCCATATATAGGATTTATACCTTAGCTTAATTTGCTAGCTCACAAAAGGATAATTAGATTTTGTTTGCAGTACAAATGAATAAATTTGGACATTAATTAACTAACATCCTAGCTTGCTTCTATGAATTTAAATAAAGTTCGTTATGTAAATATATATGGTTCAAGATCGAGTTTTACAGATTATCTAATATTTAATTGTGTTTAGGTTTCTTTAGTACCAGAAAGGTATTCTTTGACTAGTCAACAATTCTATCCCTGCTCGTCAAAAAATAGAAAAGCTTTGTAAGCTTTGTTTGTGCATGCAATATCCTATTGTGAACACAACTAGCTCAAAGTACAGTACTGGTACACATCACCACAATGCATCTCATGATTGTGTTCTGCGTGTAAAAATGTTGCTGGCGTAAACTCAACCCCCATCAATTAATCATAAGGTAACATATATATTACATTATTTAATTTTTTCCAATTTTTCTCATTTATACTATCCATATATGGTTCAATTTGAAATGATCGATAATGGATTAAAAATGAGATAATTCAGATTGTTATTTGTCTTACAGGAGTAGTTAATTACATGCAGCAGATCGACGGACTTGCTTCGTCCATTAGTTAATGATAAACAAAATCTACAAATTAAAAGATTTGGCCTTTTTACATAAAATTAATTTGTTTATTAATTTCTCCCTAATTTGCCTACGAGCTATATATGCCACAAACAGGCCAAACAGTCCTTTACATTAGTTCGTTAATTAATTGATAATTAAGCTATATTAATTTGTTGTTATTGTTCCATCAATTAGTACGTAGGCCATACATGGTCTTAATCTAGGCATTAATAAGCTGACACATTACACATGCAAATATGCATATGAGGGTAGAAGAATTCACATCCAGTGCATTACTTGAAAAGGGAATTAATCTTTTATAATTATTGGATCCGGACCGTTCTTTTAACTCTGCACGAATCTTAAAGCACCATTTTTGACAAGATCTGAAGCCGTGAAGTGGTGGGTCTACTGCATAGAATACTTGTGTGAGGGTAGAACAATGAAACAATGAAGGCGAACAATAATTAACAACCAAATGGGCTTGATACACAGACTCCGGTGGCAAACAAGAGCGCGTTTAATATGTAGCGAGTCACGAAGGGAAAAAAAAAAAAACTTGAATAGTTCTTTCCATGATGCTATCACTCTTGCCTCTTGCTAACTGTTACTCTTTCTTTGCAATAAATTTTTTATTTATTACTTGGTAGGTTTTTATATCTTGTTGCTCATAGGTGTAGGGGTGCAAACGGATCAGATATTATCTGATTGTATCTGGATCCATATCTGAATTTTTCAGATTCAGATAGTCGAATATGGATAATTTGTTTATACGGATACGGATAATTTGCAGATATGAATAAGGATATGAAATATACGGATATGAATACAAATTCGGTTTTAATCTGGAAAGCGGATATGGATACGGATAATTATCCGTATCAGCAAATTTTAGTATTTTCGGATATTTGTTTTTTTTTTTTGGGTTATGTCTTTTCAACTTTCTATATTTGACTGTTTTCAAATTTCAATTCCCACGGTTCTCCCGACTTCTACTGCTATTTTATTGCTAGTCATATTCAAACTTGCTGTAATCATTAAACATAATCAAATTTCGTAATGAAATTTTTTGAGATTCTACTGCTATAATTAATTCTACTGTTATTTTTTTCTTAATTCAATTTATTGTTTTATAATTAGTATAGGCATTAACTTCATGTTATCTTTTAGCAAATAGTTACAAAGGTCACTTGATCTGAGTAACTCTCTTGTAAATACTTTTTTATCCCAATATATCTTAGTGGAAACTTTCCACTAACCTTCAAAAAAAAAACTTCATGTTATCTAAATAAGCGACACAAGTCATTAATAATTTTTGGGATTCAAACGGGTCAAATTTGATTTTACTTTAAATTTAGATATTAGTTTCAATTATTATTTTAATTTCAGATCGTGCGACATCGATTTTTTTTAATTACGTACTTTTAGAGAGAATGTTTTATTTGTTAGTATATTTTGATTAAAGATATGGTTATGTTGATGATGAGTTTAGTTAAATATATATATAGAGAGAGAGAGAGAGAGAGAGTTGGGTTACGATACATTGCAATGTATAGACCATCTTGTGCATTGGATGGTAAATTGTTGGATTCAAAATTCAAACAGTCGATCCAAACCTTTCAACGTGATATCTATATTGAAATGTTCTTGGAGACCAAATTTTACATTTTTCGGAAATTTTTTACTATTTTCTTAGAATTTTTGAAAATCGTTGTTTTTTATGATCCAATTTTTTTTGAAAAACAACGATTTTGTACCCATCTTAATAAATAGTAATAAATTTCCAAAAAATATAAAATTTGGCCTTTAGACACATTTTAATATGGAAAACACATTGAGCGCTTCAGATTGAATTTTTGGACTTTGAATTCAGTGATTTAGAGTCCAATGCACAAGAGGATTTATACATTGCATTGTATCGTAGCCCAACTATATATATATTGTAACTGCATAATAAGTAAATTATATATTTTTTTTGAATTAGGAATTTGAATTATATCTGTATATGTATTTGTCTATGATAATATCCCATCTGTATTCGTATTCGTTTAATATCCGATATGTATATGTATCCAACTAATATTCAATACGTATCCGTATCAAAGAAAAATACAGATACAGATATAATTTTATCCCTATTTGATCCGTTTGCACCCCTACATAAGTGGATGTTGTTATGCATGATGTAATAGTAGGTTAGGTAATATTAATATTATAGTGGTAAAACTTTTTGGTTGTTTCTGTTTTAATAGAACTCAGTGGCTTCTGCTACTTCTCCCAAAAAAAAAAACAGAGAAAGAAAAACTTGAATTGTTTATTTCTACAAAAAAAAAAGTTGGTAATTAATAGTCGGATGTAGGTGACTCGCCACATCTTGCTGTGGTTGAAACAACCACAGAGGATCCAAGTCTATCCAGGTTTGCAGTTAAACTGAACTTGTACTCAAAGGAGGTCCAGAACATGCATTTGATGTGAGTGAATCTGATTGGTCGGCATCTAGGCATCAATAGATAAGGTGGGGGTAGTCCGGGGACCAATCTCAATTTTTATCATGATTTGGCCCCATGCTATTGCTACCTAAATTATGTCATGAAAATATAACATGCCATTACCTATAATAAAAAAAAAATTGATAGTTTTACTTTTAAATTTTAATAATTATTTTATTGATTGTTATGATTGAGAAAAAAAAATTATCAATATATTCCTTCTTACCCAAATTATGTGCTATTTTCTTTCAATATATATGGTAGCAGTTATTTTTTATTAGTTAATATATAGTAGCAATTCTTAAAAAAAAAAAAAATTATGGTGCTACAATTTTTTTGGTGACATAAATTTTAATAATCTTCATTCTGTATTCAATTTAAAAATCTGAAATTCAAAATACAAATTCGTTAGAAACTTGAATATAAAAATATTAACGCAAAAGGTTAATGTAGTCTAGTTGTATACTAACTCAACACGGAAGGAGCGGCTACTTGTCTCCAAATTATCTATCTTTGGTAAATCAAAGTAGATGTAGCATCATGTATCTCAGTCAAAGGGAGAAGGGAGAAGGGAGAAGGTATCATGACCTGGCATAGTCATACACACTCTTTGACCAGTCAAACACAGAAAGCAAGGGAGAACAAGATCTTCTCTAAAATGTGCAACATGAATTTCTGCAATTCAGTTGTAAGGTTTGCATAACAAATTTGGTTTAGGCGGGTGTGAATTGTGGTCTATGTAACATTTTATTATACCGATACTGTTTCTCATTTCCATTCATGCAGGGTGGATTTAAAAGGGGTTCAATAATGGCAAAGTCCTTCGTAGTTCAAAAAATTAAGTTGTTAATTTCATGTATAATTTATTTATGCTATTTTTAATATAATTTTATAGTTTGTCATATCTATTAATAAAGCATTTGTTTAATTAAAGCAACAAATACATCTCGTTTTTGTTGAATATTACTTTTATTAATTTTTGCCCTCGTTGTAGTAATTTTTTTATTCGGCCCCCCCTGCATTCATGCATGAATATATATATTTACATGGAATTTCGTGATCTCGAAGTCACGATTTGGAACGATGGACGCAAAAGAACATAATCATATGGGAATAATTATTAATGCTCCATTCTTACCCTTGTACTAAGAACTTTTTGACTAAAATATACACATTCCTAGTTCCTAGATATTTCTAAGGGAATAGTGTGAAGAGAAGAAAATTACAACTACGATAGATGTAAGGTGTGCATTATTCATCATAAGTTAGGCATTTGGAAAAAGGTGCATTTGCCAATTAAAGTCCAAGATACGGTCTCATGTGGACATGCATGTATTAGCAGTTTTCTTTTTATCATGGCAGAGAGCACGTGTGGAACGAGATTATATTCGGTCCAAATATTAACCTATTACTTTCAAAGAAAATATAATCTGCACGTCAAGCTCAGATAATTATTATATACTTGGAAGTCCTAATCTCTCTGTTAAATGTGATAATAATTTCAAACATTTTAAATCATTTCGATAAAAAAAATTAGGATACCTTTTTCCCATTCGAAGTGGAACAAAATCTACAGAATCCCGTATCTTATTATTTGAAGGTGTTGTGCAGTTGTTTGATTTGGGCCTTGAAAAGATTTTACAAAAACTTTGATAAACTTTTTGAAGGGTCCTAAGGTTTCAGTTTCAAGTTCTGAGTTCGATAAATCAGAAAAAAAATTATGCAACATGTACTAAACCGAACCGAACTCTAAGATAACAATCTGAACAACATTACCCAGAAAAGGGCAAGAAATAATACAAAAAAAATGGCAATACAAATATCACCTCCTAGTATAATATGTCGATCTTTAATTAATATATAAGATTTATTGTGGTTTTCTCATGGGCCCCCTCAAACATGGACAAAATATCCTTAACAACATTCCTAACAGGTACACAAGAGAAGCGGTCGGTGCACCCATTAACAAGCAAACCTGAAACAAGAGACACCATACAAGACGCCTCACTTTCTTCAAGTAACTCGGTCCAAAATGAATAATCTTCGTTTATTTTAGATTGTTTCAACAGATCTAAAACCTTCTCTAAATGGGCTACATTTCTACCCGCTCCGCAACCAGTTGCCGTAGCAGCACCTACTGCATTTGCAAGCATGAGGGTTTGAGCTGCTGGCAAGTTATGCAGAAACCCAAAAGCTATGGCTGCCGTGAAACTGTCCCCACACCCAACTGTGTCCACTAACTCAACCTGGTACAAAATTTGAATATAGTTAGGTTTGCAATCCCAATAATATGGTAACTGACTGCATTAGATGTCACTACCATTCGGTTTAACACTATAAACAAGGAAAACATGGGCAATCTGCTCATTTGCATTAACTTATTATCTACACTAATTATGCTACTCTGCAAAAATATATTAAAATCTGGAGATGGAGGTGTCAAAATGCAAGCATTGGAAGTTTCAAGACAATTAAAAAGTAGAGAAAAAATAAGGCAAAGAAAAAACCTTAAAAGATGGTGCACAAGAAACCATGGAGTTGGTAATCATAAGAGATCCCTTGGAACCCATCTTAATCACAACCCACTTTGTCCGAGAACTGTTTTTCAGCAACTCCTGACCAGCCTTTATCGCGTTCTTTGTACCCGTTAGCGACTCAGCCTACCACACAATCAAGTTGCTAAAGATCACATATACATATCATTCATGATGAAATTCAAGCACATAATAGATTTTCAAATTTATCTTGGATAAATAGACTAGAAAACCCCAAAGAAACACAATGCAAACAAAACCAAAAAAAATGCAAAACAAAATGCTCTTTCCAAAGTTCCATCATACATTCCAGTACAAGGGCGAGTAAGTTACCACTTACCAGAATCAGCTATGCTGATCTTTAAGTGCCACAATTAGTCCAATGAGGAAAACTTAGACTCTCTAAAGTTGCAGAATCACCAGAAAAATGCAATTGAATGCAATAACTACATAATAAAGATTGAGAAAAATAACCTCATCCGAAGTTAAAAGGAGAACATCACTTAGCCTGAGAGAGAGATCAAGTGCTCTTCTCTCATCAGGCGTACCATGAAAGAGAGTACTGCCACGTGGACCAGGGTCAAAGAAAACAGCTGTGCCAGAACTCATTGCACATTCAATTGAAGAGACTATTACATGGGGGTGTAGTTCGTCAAAGGCATACCCATTGCAAAATAAAATTTTTGATTCCTGAATTGTGTTTCTGACTTTTTCAGGCAATTTCTTTATCCAACTAAATGCTGGCTCTTCACTAAAATCTGCACGGCTAATATAACAACAAAATAAAAAAAAATTAACAGTAAAAATATGTACTTTCAATTTTCTGAAAGTTATGGTTCTTATAATACATTACCAAAGTAGCTCCTAATGCACCACAGGTATCATATCTACATTAGCCAATTTCCTTAGAAAAAGACCCATAATCCGGAATAGGCACCGTACCTGGTAAGTTCTTACGTACCAGCCAAATATTTCCAGAAATCTCAACTTTCTGTGCTAAAATAACCAAACAATAATTGATTGGTGTCTATATAGACACCAAATTAAAAAAATGGTGCCTTCTTACTAACTGGTAGGGTAACTATTTTGAGAATAAAGGTTCAGTACCTACAAAAGCCATGCCGCTGGAAAGGGTCAACCAAGACCCAACACAAAAGCGTCTCGTAAGCATCACAATATGCTTCCAAATCAGTACCATCCATCATACCGACTGAGCCAATATGCTCTTCATGTAAAACTTCTAAAAGAAAATTGCCATAAATTTCTTCACCAACATGGCCTAGGGTAACACACTTCAACCCTAGACGAGATGCAGCTATGACCAAGTTACAGTTGCCCCCCGCCTCCCAAAATTTCTACACAAAAAAACCATTACTAGAGTTTATTGATTTCAATTAGGAAGCAATTAAGGAGACTAACAGCTGCCATGGTATGCACCTGATGCAGCACCAGCTTTGACATAGCATTTGGTACTGGACCTGACATGGATGGGAATTGGTACCCTAGAGCACTACGTTTGGTATTAGGCCACATTAGTGCATAGCCATCGGCTGAGATAAGTGTCTTCAGAAAAATATTTCGATTGAGGTCCCAAATAAGCTCTCTTCAACAAAAATTAAACAGCAATAAGAAAGCAAAAAAAATAGATACAGAAACTTCAAATAGAAATCCACCCCCCCCCCCCCCGCCTCCCCCAAAAAAAAAAAAAATTTAGCACGTTTTTTTTTTCTTATACTGTACCCAGCTGATAAACAAACTTTTCTTTCCCTTGGCCCTGAATACAAAAAGAGGAGAAACTAAAAAGAAAGGGAAAAGTATAAAAGAAATCGTTATACCCAACGACCCCGCATCCAATAAAATGGAAATCGAAAGAACCTGAAAACCTAATCAATCGATCAAATCGTACAATGAGAGGTACAACTTTTTTGTATAACAGGCTATCGTTCCTATGCGCTACCAGACAAGCTTATCAGATATAAAATATTCTGGCATCGTCGTTACGTAGTACAGGGAGAGTTATATCTAACCATCCAAGTTGAAATAAATCAAAACATGTAATACAAAAACAAACCTTATCAGGAGGAGAAGAGGCCAGTTTCTCCATATAGTTCTTTCTTTCATCTCTATTCGCTGGAGGTAAGCTCGGTACATTTAACACAATATCCACACATAGATTTCCTAATGTGGCAAGATCTGCAGCCTTCTCCGAAACCAATCTCTTTGACGCCTCGAAATTACCATTCAAGCTGGCGTGTACACCGGAGAGGCGGATAGGTCCGGCGACGTAACGGTGTAACACCGCTCGCCGCCGTCTCCGGGGGAGCTGGAAGACGTGCCCGTGACTGGAATTAGAGTTACGGCTTGTGACGGGGAGACTTGTTAGGGTTTTGACGAGGGACATGCGGAGAGGTTTAAGGTACCAAAGGAGGTGCAAGGACGGAGAGAAAGAGAGAAGGATCTGATTCGAGCGCTGTTTTTTTATTTTTTTTTATTTTATTTTCTCTTTATTCAAAAAAGGGTGGATTCTGTTCTTATCGGTGCATTTTGTTCATAAGGTCATTTTCTAATTATATCTTTTGTACTTTTTAACAAAATATTTTTTGTAATAAGGCTTCGGTATCAATTTCATGTTATCGATAATTTAAGAATACAATCTCTCGGGCGGAGAGTAGAACTAGGGTGCTCCTAAGCTCACCAAACCCTTCGTGAGCGCGACTCAAAAACCTATCAAATTGACTTCAAACGACATTTTTAAACCGTTAGATGTTCAATCTATATTAAAATGTGCTTGGAGACCAAATTTTACATTTTTTGGAATTTTTTTACTATTTATTAAGATGGTTTCAAAATCGCTGTTTTTATTAAAATTCTGCACCATTGGAAAACAGCGATTTTCAAACCATCTTAATAAATAGTAAAAAAATTCCAAAAAATGTAAAATTTGGTCTCCAAGCACATATTAATATAGATTGAACATCTAACGGTTTGAAAATGTCGTTTGAAGTCAATTTGATAGGTTTTAGAGTCGCGCTCACGGAAGGTCTTGGTGAGCTTAGGAGCACCCTAGTTCTACTCCTCGGGCGGATATCAGGATTGTGCTAAGTCAACTCATAATTTTAAAAAATTTAATTATATATATTAAAAGGGTTTGTCTATAGTACATCAAAATTGTTTTGACTATAGTACAGTGAATGGTTTTAATTAAAATCTGACATTTAAATGAATGTCTCCCACTTTAATTATTTAGGGATAGAAAAGTCTTTTACCATGGTCCGTTATCTCTTTTTCACGGAAATAAGACATCGTTACATCTCTTTTCTCCTTCACTCTGTTTCTTGCCGCTTCCTCTGAGGGTCTGATTGGAACACCAATTCTCCGACCAAAACGCAAATCGCATCGAGTATTCTCTTTCACCTTATTTTTACTTTTTTACTGGTGGTTCCCTGTTAAGGTATAGAGTAGTATATTTTTTATGCATATTTTTTGTTTTACTTTGGATTGATTTGAAGTTGAGAAGCCATTTACTTTGGATTAATTTTCTAGTTATTTCACATGGAATTGAGTGATTTGTATTGTATTTTTAGTGTTTGAGATCAATTAAATTCTCGTGAAAGGATTATGTAGATATGGCAACACCATCTGTTTGATGAAATGCCAAACTGAGAAGAAGCCCGTATTCTTCTTTATGCTGTCTAGTCAATGTGTAGTAGCTATGAACTACCTAGTTTTAGTACTAATGTTGGAAAGTTTTTGTTATTTTGTGGTCAAGAAAGCCATTGTTAGCTGAGACCAAAATGGGGGAATTTACTGTTATATAACGGGTACTGGTACCAAATGTAACTGCTACTTCTTTCTTAATGAAACATGCATTAATATGCCTTATTTCCAAAAAAGAAAAATACAATTTAGTTTTGAATGTTCTCCATACATTTATATGGTTTCTCCATACATCTATATTAACGGGTACTGGTACCCATATAGTAAGACACTTCTTTATATGGTTTCTCATGGGAGAATGCGCACAGCAAAATTTTGCACCTGATCACAATTGGGACAGATGCATATGAATACATTCGGCTTCTCCACACAAGAAAACTCGGAGCCGTCAGGAAAACAGTATTCACAAGCAATTTTACTGTTAGCTCTTTTACTGTCCGGATGGGCCACAATTTGAACAATGGGGAGATTTCATGCTTGTTGAAGCTGCAATGGTATCCATCTCTTCATTTGCCTTTTCTAAGTCAGGAAGACTACCTTTACTAATTTGACGTAACATGTATAAATAGTAAGTATTAGTAAATAGACACAGTAGTAAAATCGGGGCTGATTCAAGCAAGAAAGTGTACCTATCAAATATTTCATCATCAGAAAATAGTCTGACGAGACGAAGAGCGGTATCAACCCCGACACCCAGTACACCATGCAAATCATGGTCGGTGCCAACCAAAAGTGCAACGGCTATCATTTGGTTTCTCTTCAGCCCGAGACCTGACTCTATATCTGCTAATATAGCATTCAAATGGTTCCCGTAACAAAAGCAGAGTTCTCTTACAAATAATACGCACAACAAAATTACACAAACGCCCTTGGTTTATGGTATTCCAAAGAAAAATAACCACTTTATCTAAAAAGAGACAGAGGAATATACTATATTACTAATTACTAATTGTCTCTACAATAATCTTTTACTGAAAAACAATTTACCAGCATCACATCTTTCTTTTCATAATACAGATTGCTTGTTCTGGATTTTGGATTTCAAAGGGTGCTTGTCCCAGTGAATAGAAGACAAACCACTTGCCCTCGATCATCTTTTTTCTGATCTTCTCTGTGTAATTGTAATTCTCAGGGCAGCTTTACAACACAGCAATTATTTGATTTTTATCTCACAGAACATGCTAGGGTGTTGGTTTTAGACAGTAATAGAAGGAATAAGAGGAAACAAAGGACCTAGAATGAGAATAATTTAATTAAAGATAAAATCATTTGTACAAGAGTACAAGACACATGTTGAGGTTTATACCAGAATTACATTGGGTTGAAATCATTAAGAAACTTATCATGTTTTTATTATTTATTTCTCTTTCTTTAGCATATCAGTTAGTGCTCAAGTCAAGTAAGAATGACTTTTCAAGTACCAATAAAAATCGCACACGTCACTCCCAAACCCTATGCACTGTACATGCAATACTGCTACTTATTGAGACCGTAAGTGCAACATTAACAAAAACTGAACTCACCTTGGAATTAGATCAGAGGGACTTTATGACCAAATTTTTTTAAATAGCATTACAGAGTCCACAAGGTTCAACAGTAACATAGAGTAACAGGACTTGCTAGCTCTGATCTCTTCATCCATCTTAGCATATCACTCTGCAAAAATGATTAGAAATAAATAAGTTATAGCTTCATGCTTTATACAGTTTTATACTTATAAAAATCAAAATGTATCTGAAAAAGATTCAAAGTATTAAACACACAGAAACCACTGCCCTACAGGCCTTTCATATATACCAGTGACAAGCACAATATGAGACCTGTATAACAAATATGACAAAAAGAATGAAATGAAACGTTTTTTTTGTTGTTGTTGAGGCTCATAATTAAAATTTCAAGATAGAAGTGATATTTTCTGATTTAGGGACACATGACAAATAGGAAAGAAGGACAAAGTTATCAAAGCTGAATACATCCTTCAATTCCTAAGGTTACCATAGTGATATTAACTAAAAATGATTATATAGTATTTACTATTTACCTTAGCTCCATATTTACAAAGACACCTTTGCGGAACTCAATTTTCCTCAGTAGGTGCTCGCACCAGCCATCGCTGACATGAGGTCATCAAAGCTCCACAATTCATTCCCCACCACATCCAGAGTGACATCACCGCCATCCAACAACCCATCACCCAGAAACCCATTAACAAATCCATCAGTGGACCAGTCAGGGCTCCCATCCAGATAAAATTTCAGATATGAACTAAGATCAGAGATGTCATCAGACAGGTCAGGGACAGTTTCATTTCCCATTGCCGGAGCCATGTTTTGTGCAAATCCAAACCCTGTGTTATATCCAAGTGAATTCGCAAACTGGTTGGAGGGGTACATATTCATGTCTCCCATTGGACCCACCTTTTCTTTGACAAAGTCGAGTTTAGGGAGGTAATGGTTGGGGGCCACCGGCAGAGAGATGGGGGCTGCCTTGGGGGCCTGAGAGAGCATTGTATTGGAAGAGTTCTGAACCGGTGGTGGGGCAGTGTCGTCAGGGAAGTTGACCTTGGCCTTCTCACCACGGATCCTGCAAGCACAACATGAAAGATTATCAAATTTAGCTTTCTCTGTACTTACACTAGAAAATCAATAGATACATAAAAAATACAAGGGCTAAAAAATAAGCTAACCAAACTGGAATGTGGGGAAGGGAGGGGAGTCGAGGCAAAGCCAGAGGTTTTTGTCCTTGCGCAGAGCGGCGAGAATGGTCTTTCCGATGAGAGCAGACTGGAGATCGGAGGGGGAGACGCCATCGATGACCTTGGGTTCATCGCCCACGGAGCACTTGAAGATCCTATTACCCAGGCTACGCTGTGATTTGGATATGGCGGGCGAGTTTCTCTCCGTCGTGCATCGTCGTCGAAGGTCTCAGAGAAACTGGAGGGAAAGACGAAGAGGTAAAAGTGACATGCTACCGATGGGAATATTTTTGTCGAAAAGACTATTATACCCTTTTAGCGTATAATCTGTATAACGGAGTCAAAACGGAGAGTTCAATTGACGATTTAATTTACACCGTTGAAAGATAAAATGAATGATTATAATTTAATTTAATTTTACTGTACTATAACCAAAATCAATTTACTGTACTATAGACATCCTCATATTAAAATTTAATTAAATTATTACTTTTGTATATAGTTTAACTTTTTCGTATAAATATGTACTTGTAATTCAGTGGTTAGAGTTTCACTGGATGTTTGTGAGGTTTTAGGTTTAATTTCTATGACCACATTATTTTTGTCTTCTTACATATTATGTATTTTATAGTTTAGTTTTCTCTATTTAAATTTTCTAATTCTGCCCCAGCAATTACTTAACTCGTAAATAGCCGTGATTTTTATTTTTACCCAAAAAAAAATTTATTTTAATATAAATAACCAGGTTTTTAAAATATTTTTATTTCTACCCAAACCGCTAGGATTCCTGGCGGTCCGAATTTTTCATTCGGACCGCCAGGATTCCTAGCGGTCCGAATTTTTAATTCGGACCGCCAGGAATCCTAGCGGTCCGAGGTTTAATTCGGGATAACCCGCGCCCGTGACTCTTCTTCTCCTTCTCTTCTCTGTGTCTCTCTTCTCCTTCTCTTCTCTGCGTCTCTTGTCCGCCAGAAACAAAACGAAAAAAAGAAAAAACGCCGAGTCTCCGCCAGAGAGAAGGAAAAAAGGGAAAAAAGGCTGCGCGCCCCTCCGCCTCGCCGCCACTCCGCCTAGCCGAATCTCCGCCTCTTCACCGCATTCTCGTCGATTCATTGTAAGTTCTCAAAAAGTTTCAATTTTTCGGTTTTTAGCCTTGTGGCTGTTGGCTGTTGCCTATGTGGCCTTGCGCCTTTTTGATTGTCCCAAGATCTGTTACCTTGACCTGCGGCCTCGTGCCTTTTCTGTGATTGAGGCCTTCGTGCCGATACGGTTTTAGGGTTTAGGTTTAGGCTGTTGGCTGTTGCCTTGTGGCTGTTGCCTTGTGGCTGTTGCCTTGTTGCCTTGTGGCTGTTGCCTTGTGGCTGTTGCCTTGTGGCTGTTGCCTTGTTGCCTTGTGGCTGTTGCCTTGTGGCTGTTGTGGCTGTTGCCTTGTGGGTTGTGGCTGCTGGCTGTTGCCTATGTGGCCTTGCGCCTTTTCTGTGATTGAGGCCTTCGTGCCTATACCCTTTACTGTGACTCGCGTGCCTTGCTGCCTTGTACTGCCTACGGGCTTGAAACATGCCAAAAAAAAAAAAAATTTAGATTGTAATTTAGATTGGATTTAGATTGGATTATAATTTAGATTGGATTTAGATTGGATTTAGATTGTAATTTAGATTGGATTTAGTTTATTTTTCTATTGTAATTTAGATTGTAATTTAGATTGGATTTTCTGTGTATATGCCTGTCAAATATATATTGATCTAATTTAGATTGGATTATTAATTTATTTTCCTATATTGTAATTGCATTTATAATTTTGTTTGTTTGCTTGTGTTTAAATTATTAATTTATGTGGCATGCAAATTTAAGTTATATTAAGTTATTTTTGTTTTCATGCAATTTACATGTCAATTGGGATTAATTCGTTTATGTGTTCACTTATGTTTTATAAATATTTTAGATTAATTCATTCTTGTTATATTAATTTATGTATAAAGGATTCTTTACATATTAGTGATTCAAAGAAGTTAGAATTCCATATTCATTTACTTAGTTAAAATAAAGTTAGAATTGCATATTCTCTTAATGAAACGGACTGGATTCAAAATAGAAAACAGACAAATAATTATATTTTTAAAGTCTAAACTTAGGAAACACATAAATTAAAATAAAGCTCAATTTCGTCTTAGTTAAAATTTAATCTATTAGTGTTATCATTCCTCATCATCCCCGTATCATTACCTACAAATAACTATAATGGTCACGTACGGTTTTTTTTTTAATTTTAATTCTTTCTAGACACAAAATTTTATGCGTACATTAGATTTTAGATTAATTGAATTAGTTTATCGTTAATTAGATGCCGAGAGAAGTAATTGACATTGTTGAATAACAAAATTTGAATACAGAGTTCTATAATTACTTTCAATTGGTGCGTCTTCACTAAACACTAGAATAAATAATTAAAATATTTACAAATATATATGTTGTTCATAATCTTCATAATCTTTATTTATTCTTTTACTGTAAGTAAAGATAGTTAAAATTTACTAAATTTTTGGTATCCTTGCAGGGTCCTGCATACATGCCGACACAGCCTGAGCATCATGAGTCTCCAGAGATCCAGTCTGTGCAGGATGACAGGATGAGTTTTAGCCTTGCAGACATATATGCCGACACAGCCGCCTCCCCGCCACCGCGTCAGCCGTATTCAGAGATGGGTCACGATTGGGAGGCCTCTGGTAGCCGGACTCAGGCTGATTATGAGTCCCAGTTTGTGACATCCATATTCCATACTCCCACGCCACCACCAGCTACCGACGTGGCCTCGGATCCATGGGATACAGCACTTACGATGAGCAGGCAGGACAGCCTCGAGGATCATATTACACCAGCTCGCGCCGCGCAGGCAGGACAGCCTCAGTGGGAGGATTGGCATGAGCGCATATTCAGTAGAGAGAACAGGGGTAGACCACCTCACCGATTCTCCCCTTCGCAGTACGATGGATAGAGGGTATATTTTATTATGTTTTAGTTTAGTTGTGCTATGTTATGTTTTATTATGGTAGTTTAGTTTAGTTTAGTTTGGTAGTTTTAGTGTAGTGTAGTTTCGTTATGTTTTATTATGTTCTATGTTTTATTATGTTCTATTTTTTTTCTATTATGTTTTATTATGTTCTATTTTTTTGTAGTGTAGTTTATTTATGTTTCGTTATGTTTCGTACAACAAAAAGAAATAACATCCATTGACGATCATACAACATACTATTTCAAACTTAATATAAATAACATCCAGAAATAACATCCAAAATATAAAATACAAACTTAATATCTGCTTCAAACGATCATACAACATACTATTTCGTCTTACCGGTCTTGAACGTACATGGAACAAAATCATCGTCCGAGGTTGACAATGACGGCTCGGTAACAACAGACGACGTGCTAGCCTGAGTCTTAGCCTTAGTCTTAGCCTTACTCTTCGTCTCAGGCGTCTGTACATCATCTTTTTTTTTTCCCAATCCATAGCCGTAGGGGTTTTCTACAAAATCATCATCAGATATGTCATTTGTACGACAATCATCAGCAGATCCTTGCACACATTTCCTAGACCAAATTGGACAGTCCTTTCTCTTCCTTCCGCAGCCCCAATTGCATTTCTTTTCCTCGCCCTTTCCTCGATTGTTACTGTCCATCCTCCTCGTCTACAAAGTAAAATACATACAAATAAAGTTCATACAAACCTCAAAGTAATAAAATAAATCCCCAACTGCAACATAATAAAATACATACAAATAAAGTTCATACAAACCTCAAAGTAAAAATTCTTCACAAAATAAAGTTAATTCCTACGACTCCTTCTAAAAGGAAGGCCCCTGAGCCAACCAGTTCCCCGTGATGATGTGCTCCTTCTATCTTGTTGCACTGTTTCGTCTTGCCGGTTAGCTGTACCGGACGGTCCTGCTTGCGCTTCGTTAGCTGTACCCGATGTGCTCGTCCTTCCTAATTGAGATGTGCTCCTTCTAGCTGGTTGCACTCCTTCTTCTCGCTGGTGTGCTGTATCGGATGGCCTTGCGCCAGATGTGTGATACCTCGCATATTTAGTCTATTTTAGGCCTGTTTTAGTACCAGATTCGTGCCATAATTTACCAGAATCATGTGCATCTCATTGTTATATCTTTAGAATTTGGTACTGCTGAGTGTTTGTTTGTTTTCTGCAGGTTTGGAGCAAAACACACGAAGAAATGGCGATTCACATGATGAGGTACGGCCCTTACCAGGCTTGGTACGGGTCGGACCTTACTTAGCCATTTTCAGCTCTTCACGCCTGGTACGGCCAGGCCGTACCAAATTGGTACGGGCCGTACATGAAGGCGTCCTGACAGATTCAAATTTGGGCAGGGGCTATTTAAGGCGGGGAACTCTCCAAATTTCACATCAATTCCATTCCAGATCCATTTGAGAGCACAGTAAGAGAGAGAAAGAGAGCTAAGGAGCTAGGAGCAATAAGGAAGGAAGAGGAAAGAGGCGAAACTCGACGGATCTAGCTTCCTCCTCTCGATCCCTTCGATCCATGGCTATCTCTCTCCCTTTTATTGTATTTTTAGATATTATCATGTGCTGTGAGTAGTTCTTTTAGTTTCTAGGGTTAGAGATTGATTCTTGATTTGTTTTGACTTTCTTTGACTTGTACTTTGTATGAACTCTTTAGTTTGATTGATTGTGATCTTATTTGCTATCTTTTGCTTTGCTTGCTGTGATTGTTGTATGATGTCCCTTTAGGTTTAGATCGAACCTATCAAGGTCATGTGATCATCTCAATCTCTCATCCAAATCAAATGCTTAGGGTAGAATAGTTCGAATTGAAGCCGAGAGGTTGAATTCTCCTCTAATCGACAGATTAGAGGGTGCCTTAGACCTCCAATCAACCAGCTAGGGTAGATCTGTACCAATACACGAGAGTTGAGGTGTAGAAATCCCTAAAAGGCAATCAATTGCATTCCAACCTAGATCTTGATCCAACAAACGATGGTTGAGGGTTAGGAACCTTAGGTATGATCAATTGAACCTTTCTAAAGAGTTTAGCACAAGGTACCAGCAAGGAAATGCATTCACTCGAACTGGTAGGTTCTGTTCTGGGAAGCCAGTACGGGTCTTACCAGGGTGGTACGGCCTTGCCTTACCAAGTGAAGTACGGCCTAGCCGTACCAACTTGGTACGGGCCGTACCACTAGAGGCAGATCAGAGATGAAGTCTGAAACCCTGGAAACGCCTTTTATCCATAATCAAAACACAATTTACATTTCTTCTAGCATTTTATTACATTGTTTGAATTGCTTGAATTGACCTTTAGGAAATTAAACACCAAACCAAACCTTTCTCACTTCTAGTTTTTAATCGAGTTAGGTAGATTCTAACCTAGTAATTGCCCGTCCCTGTGGATCGATACCCGATTATACTACTCGATAGGGGTTGTGCACTTGCGACCCTTACTCGTGGAGTGTAAACGCGGTTTTAAAAGGTACGCCCTCAAGCGTACCGAAACTTGCGTTGCGCTTCTGCGCGAACAAGTTTTTGGCGCCGTTGCCGGGGACGGTAACCAATTGCCTAGTTAGATTTTACCTTACTTAGTTAATCTAGATTTTATCTTGTATCTTTCTTGCTTTTTCTTATTCAAAATCACTAAAAACTGGCTTTTGAACCCCCCCCTGCAGGAAAATACAGGTTGAAGTACAATCTGAGAAGCAAGGGCCCACTGTTCGATCAAACTCCTCCAGACTCAGCCGAGACTGCTCAGCCACCCTCTGGTACGGCCAGGCCGCACCAATCTAGTCCGACCCGTACCGATTCAGGCACGGCCAGGCCGCACCAATCTGGTCCGACCCGTACCAAAGCACCTGAACCTGAAGAGATGGCTGGGGCAGAGGACGAAGCTCGATTCAGAATGGAGGCAGAGGCCAGGGAAAGAGAAAGGCGAGAAGAAGAAGGCCGACTGACAGACGATGATGAGGATGTTTTCATGCCTCGAACGCTGCGAGAGTTCAACGTGCCGAGAGCTGGAGACGTGCGAGGTGCAATCCGGCTGCCACACATTCCAGGACAGCAACCGAACTTCAATCCGGGGGTTGTCAACATGGTGCAGCAGAACACCTTCCACGGACTCGACCACGAGGACCCGCACGCTCACCTCCAGACCTTCCTCGAGTGCATCACGACCATCAAAACCAACGGTGAGAATGCTGATTACACCAAGCTTGCTCTATTTCCTTTCACTCTTAGGGATAAGGCCAAGAAATGGTTAGGATCTTTGCCTAGGGACTCTGTTAGAACTTGGAGGGACTTGTCCAAATTGTTTCTGACCAGATTTTTCCCTCACAAGAGGACAGCCAAGGTAAGACATGACCTGACCAGCTTTAGGCAAATTTTTGATGAACCCCTGAATGAGGCTTGGGAAAGGTTTAGAGAATTGCAGTACTCTTGTCCACACCACGGTATACCCGACTGGCTTTTAATTCAAACGTTTTACGACGGCCTGAGCGAGAGCACACGTGCTTACGTGGACGCTGTTGCGGGAGGCGCGCTGATGTCAATGGAGCCTTTAGAGGCTATGAACTTGATCGACAGCATGGCGCAGAACCAGCAGTGGTCCGGCCGCGACACGTCGCGCCAGCGAGGAGGCCAAGGAGGTAGCCAAGGAGGTGGCAAGTACGAGCTCGATCACATCACGGCTCTCACCGCCAAGATGGACGCCATGCAGCGGGCGATGGACAAGCTCAGTGTCAAGGCAGTCGAACAGCAACCCCAAGTCTGCGTCATATGCGGAGACGAGAGGCACGCATACGAGCAATGCCCACTGGTGCAACAAGACGAGGAAAGTGAGCAAGTCAACTCTCTCAACAACGAGCCTTCCTTCTTCCCACGACCTCCCTTCAGCCGATCCTACTCCAAGGATCCGGTTGAGCAGCAGCACTGGAGGCCGAACCAGAACAACCCTGCGCCTTTCAACAACTCTTCGTTCAGACCCCCCTTCCACAACAACAGCTTCCAAAGGCCGCAATACAACAACAACAACAACTGGAACAATCGGACGAACAACAATGGAAACTACCCCCCTCAAAGCAACAACGATTGGAGAACCCAAGCTTCGAGCAGCAACAGCAACAATGGCAACAGGAGCTTCTACCAGAACGCTTCCTTTCCCAATCACGGCAACCGAGCAGCTCCCTCTGACCCCTCAAAGTCAATTGCGCCTGCCGAAGTGAACAACTTCACTCACGAGCAGGGCAAGATGAATTAGATGATGTGGGAGCAGATGCAGAGCATGACCACTCAAATGGCTGCCCAAAGCAAGTTGCTGGAGCAGCTGAGCCAGATTGTCACCTCAAGCCACTCTCAACCCGGGAAGCTTCCGTCTCAACCCGAACCAAATCCAAGAGAAGAGGCTAAGGCGATCACTCTGAGAAGCGGGACCCAATACGACGAGCCACCGATGCCAAGTGAGGGCACAGTTGATCCGATTCTCGATGCGACACCTGACGCGACCCCGACCCCTGTGTCAATTCCACTGAAGGAGGTTAATCCAGAACGAGCTGAGGTCGTCCAACCTCAAGTGAGTGCAGACTGCACTAGCTCGGCAAGACCTGCACAACCTCCATCCGAAGCGTCAGGTAGTCAAAAGAAGAAAGGTGCCGAGAAACCACCTCCATACCGGCCACCTGTTCCATTCCCCCAGAGATTAGCTGAGACGAGACTGAACGAGCAATTCGCCAACTTCGCAAACGTCATCAAGCAGCTGCAGATCACCATCCCTTTCACCGACGCTTTGACCCAAATGCCCACCTATGCCAAGTTTCTGAAGGACATCCTTTCCAACAAGAGAAGCTTAGAGGGGCACGCGACAGTCAAGCTGACGGAACAGTGCAGCGCAATTTTGAAAAGCGAGCTACCCCCCAAATTGGACGATCCTGGAAAGTTTTCCATTCCATGCACCATTGGGAAGGCGACAATCAAGAAAGCCCTGTGTGATCTAGGAGCGAGTGTGAGTCTCATGCCACGCACCATCTATGATCGCATAGGAGTGGGGGAGCTCAAGCCCACAAGGATGACATTGCAGTTGGCGGATTCTTCAGTCCGACTTCCACTTGGTGTGGTGGAGGATCTGCCAGTTCGAGTCGGGAAGTTCTTCGTGCCCGTCGATTTCGTCGTCATGGAGATGGAAGAAGATAAGGAAGTCCCAATCATCTTGGGGCAACCTTTTCTGAGTACAGCTGGCGCGATAATTGACGTGAAGCAAGGCATCCTGACTTTGAACTTTGGAGGAGAGAAGGTGAAGTTCCAAATCGACCGCGCCATGAGATATCCGTCACGATCCGAGACGTGCTTCCGGGTTGACAGGACAGAGGAGTACTTGGCCGATCTGGTCCAAGACTACCTTCTTGAACAAGTCAACAACTCGCTGCGCCAAGACGCTGAATTCCTCTCCAAGTTGCCAAGCGAGGCGAGCGAGTCGATTTGTGCAGCGGATGCGTTTCCTGAGAATCTGGAGGATCGTACATCACACTCTGAGACGAGGAGTGGAGCGGAGCCTGCCAAGGCCGATGTCTCGACAGCACACGAGTCAGATCGCCCAGATGCGACTCGTGTCAATGATCAGCCTGAGCGTCCGATTCCCGAACTCAAACCTCTTCCAACCAATCTCCGATACGAGTTCCTCGATCCAGAAAAGTCTTGTCCTGTGATCGTCAATGCGAATCTGAACCCCGATCAAACCGCCAAACTGCTTGAGAAGCTGAGATTTCACAAGGGCGCGATTGGGTACTCGATCAAGGACTTGAAAGGGATCAACCCAGCTATCTGCTCACACCGGATTCTTCTCGAGGATGATCACAAGCCGTCTGTGGAGCACCAGCGGCGACTCAACCCCAACCTGAAAGAGGTGGTGAAAAAGGAAATTCTCAAACTCCTGGATGCAGGCATCATCTATCCCATCTCTGACAGCAAGTGGGTGAGTCCCGTTCACGTGGTGCCCAAGAAGGGAGGCACGATAGTGGTGAGGAATGAGAAAGACGAGCTAGTCCCTACTCGTGTGGTGTCTGGGTACCGCATGTGTATTGACTACAGGAAGCTCAACAATGCCACGCGCAAGGATCACTTCCCACTTCCGTTTGTCGACCAACTCCTTGAAAGGCTGGCGACTCATTCTCATTTTTGCTACCTTGACGGGTATTCAGGATTCTTTCAGATCCCCATTCACCCGAACGACCAAGACAAGACCACTTTCACATGTCCCTACGGTACATTCGCATACCGTAGGATGCCATTTGGTCTGTGCAATGCACCTGCCACCTTCCAAAGAGCCATGATGGCTATCTTCTCCGATTTCGTCGAGAAAGAGGTTGAGGTCTTCATGGACGACTTCTCTGTCTATGGGACCAGCTTTGACTCATGTCTAGCCAACCTCTGCAAAATCTTGGAGAAGTGCGAAGAAGTCAACCTAATCCTCAACTGGGAGAAGTGTCACTTCATGGTCCAAGAGGGAGTCGTCCTTGGACATGTGGTGACCTCAAAAGGGATTGAGGTTGACAAAGCTAAGGTGGAGGTGATCGAGAAGCTGGAGATCCCAACAAACGTCAAAGCTGTGCGAAGCTTTCTGGGACACGCTGGCTTCTACCGCCGATTCATCAAGGACTTCTCGAAAATCGCGAAACCATTGACCAACCTGCTCATCAAGGACTCTGATTTCATCTTCACGCAGGAGTGTGTCGATTCGTTTTGCCGATTGAAAGAAGCCCTTGTCTCAGCACCCATCCTGCAGCCTCCAGACTGGACCTTGCCATTCGAGTTGATGTGCGATGCGAGTGATTACGCTGTGGGAGCGGTTCTTGGGCAGCGGAAGGAGAACAAGCCATGTGCTATCTACTACGCTAGCAAGGTGCTAGACCCTGCCCAGATGAACTACACAACAACCGAAAAGGAGCTTTTGGCTGTTGTGTTCGCTCTCGACAAGTTTAGATCCTATCTGGTTGGTTCCAAGATAGTGATCTACACTGACCACGCCGCACTCAAGTATCTGTTGAGCAAGCAGGATGCCAAACCTCGCTTGATTAGGTGGATTCTCCTCCTGCAGGAGTTTGACATCGAAATCAGGGACAAGAAAGGAGTCGAAAACACCGTGGCTGACCATCTGTCCCGGCTTCGCTGGGAAGATGAGGGCTCTGGTAGCCTGCCAATTGATGACTCGTTCCCTGATGACCAATTCCATTCGATTTCTGCCATGGAGGTGATCCACTCGGTTGGTACACCGATGCACGCGACTCATGCGGTGCAAGATCGAACGTTCCATGCAACTGACCGAGTGAACACCAAGTCAGCGCCCTGGTATGCAGACATTGCGAACTTCCTCGCCTCAGGAGTGCTTCCTCCTACCATGTCATACCAGCAGAAGAAGAAGCTGCGATCGGACGCCAAGTTCTACTTCTGGGACGACCCTTACCTCTTCAAGATTGGCGTTGATGGCATCTACCGACGATGTGTGCCATACGATGAGACGCGCTCCATTCTTGAGCACTGCCACTCCTCAGCCTACGGAGGACACGCTTCATCCTCCAAGACTGCTTCAAAGGTCCTGCAATCCGGCTTCTTCTGGCCTTCACTTTTCGGAGATGCTAGGATCTTCGTTGCAGCTTGTGACAGGTGTCAGCGCACCGGGAACATCTCCAAGAGGAATGAAATGCCTCTCCACTCTATTCTAGAGGTAGACATCTTTGATGTCTGGGGCATTGACTTCATGGGACCGTTTCCACCCTCTTGTGGGAACGAGTACATCCTGGTGGCTGTTGACTACGTCTCCAAGTGGGTGGAGGCAGTGGCGTGCAAGAATGCGGACTCCAATGCAGTGAAAAGACTGTTCACTGACATCATCTTCCCTCGCTTTGGAGTTCCAAGAGCCGTCATCAGTGATGGTGGCAAGCACTTCATCAACCGCCAGTTCGACAATCTCCTAAGTCGCCATGGAGTCACTCACAAGGTGACCACTTCCTACCATCCTCAAGCCAACGGTCAAGCCGAGATTTCCAACAGGGAGATCAAGTCTATCCTGGAAAAGACCGTGGCTCGAACGAGAAAGGATTGGTCGTTCAAGCTGAGTGACGCACTTTGGGCCTACCGTACAGCCTTCAAAACTCCGATTGGGATGAGCCCTTTCAAACTGGTGTACGGAAAGTCCTGCCACTTGCCCGTGGAAATTGAGCACAAGGCATACTGGGCCACACGGGCCATCAACATGGACTTGCTCTCAGCTGGAGAGAAACGCATCCTTGACTTGCATGAGTTAGAGGAGATGCGTCTCAATGCCTACGAGAACGCGAGAATCTACAAGGAAAGGACCAAACAGGTTCACGACAAGCGCATCATGCCTCGTGAGTTCCACGAGGGAGATCTGGTCCTCTTGTTCAATTCTCGACTTAGGCTCTTTCCAGGAAAGCTGAAGTCCAGGTGGTCCGGTCCATTCCGGGTGAGGGCAGTGTTCCCATTTGGCGCCGTGGAATTGGAAAGCAAGGAGGGGCAGACTTTCAAAGTCAATGGTCAGCGTCTTAAGCACTACATTGCTGACCATCCCCAAGAATTGCGAGTGAGCTTGGATCTCTCCGATCCATCTCAAACCAAAGCCTGAAGAGAGAAGGTCGAGCTCGAGACCTAAAACGAGCGCTCCTTGGGAGGCAGCCCAAGCCATTTTTACCTGTTTTGCATCTTAGGAACAGATAGACATGCATTCATTCTTCTGCATTGCATCACGAGCGGCTTGAGAAGTCACGAGAAAGAGAAACCAAAAAAATTTGAGGTTGGTACGGCCCGTACCAATTTGGTACGGCCAGGCCGTACCTAGGTCAGGGACGCGAACCGATGCCATAACTGCCGCCTTTTTCTTTTTACACCCCCGAACCCGCACCCCTTCGCTTCCTCTTTCTTCCCAGCCGTACCTCTCTCCTTCTCTCTTCTCTCTCTTCTCTCCCTCTCCATTTTCCCTCCCTCTCCACCCTAACCGAGCACAAGAAGCACAGGAGCACCGGAGATCAGCGCACCACCAGCACCTCTTCGGTCCGACCCGCACACCTCTTCGGTCCGACCCGCACACCTCTTCGGTCCGACCCGCACACCTCTTCGGTCCGACCCGCACCTCCTTGCTCTCGGTTAGTGCATTTCTTCAATTTTCTTTGTTTTCACCCATTTTTCGTGCATCCCTCTCTTCTTCTCTCGGTTCCACCCTTGCTCTGTCAAACCCTAGCTTGGTACGGCCCACCCGTACCAAGTAGGTCCGGCCCGTACCGACCTCTCTGAATTGACACCAAACTGGTACCAGTTGGTGCGGCCCTTACCAGCCAACACCAAAACCCTAAGTTAGGTACGGCCCGTACCAACCCGTGCGGCTAGGCCGTACCTACCTAGGTCAGGCCAGGCCGTACCAACTTGGTCAGACCAGGCCGTACCTACCCAGTCCCACCCTTACCACCCAACGTCACGAACGTCTGCACGCGATGAGTCGACATTCCTCTCGCGCCTCCGCACCCTCTGACGACACCATCCCTTCCATCACTGGCCAGCCAGACGACGTCCCTCCTACCGCCGCCCCCACGTCATCTCATCACTCCCACCAGAGTGCGTCCAGGAGTGGCTCGAGCGCTTCTCGCCACTCCAGGGAGAGTGCAGCCAGGTCTGGCTCTCGCCAGAGTTCTTCACTTCGGGACGCGATGGAGCCCATCTACTACGAGGGTGAGACCACCTCCAGTGGCCATCAGTCCGTCTACCGGAGCCCACAGCAGAGCCCCTCCTACCATCCATCTGCCGATCAGGACCAGGGCTCTGACGAGGCCTCTGACCAGGCCTCCGTTCCCGGCTCCGATCACAGCTCCGATCACAGCTCCGACCACGCCTCTGACTCCATGGGCACCGATACGGCCCTCTCTGATGCCACTCAGCGTGCCGACGCATACGCCGAGCGGTACTTCCTCATTTCGACCCGTCGGCAGCTCAAGAACTTCGAAACCTTGCTGACGAAGACGATCAACAATACGAGGATTGTTGACTTCTCTGCTCTTCAGACACTGGGACTGGCGGATGAGTTCCGCCGCATCACCACCCGGGTCGGGATCACTCCAGCCTTTTGGGAGATCGCCCAGAGGGGATACAAGAAGCTCACCATGGAGTTTCTTTCCTCTCTGGAGCTCAAGTACTCGCGGAACGACAACCCGTTCATCAGGTTCCGCATGCTGAGTGAGACCCACCGAGTATGGCTGTCTGACTTGAGGGAGTGGTTTGGCTTTGAGCCGAACCCGACTACTGATTCCCTCTCTTTCTCTGGGGAGTTGACGCGCGACACCTTCTGGCAGCTGATCTCTGGCGCCCCAGCCGGGTCAGCTTTCAACAAGGAGTACAAGCAGCTCAATGTCCCACATCCAGTCATCCGGGTCCTGCTGCGTATCCTCGGTTGCACCATCTTTGCGCGTGGCGAGACGTTCGCCCGCGCCAATGTTGAGGATCTGCAGCTGGTGGATCATATGCTGCGCCCTGACAGCACTCTCGAGCGGCCCGATCTGATGCTCGCCATGATCCACCACTGGATCGACATCCAGAGACAGCCCAAGCCGGGTGGCACTGTCTACATCTCTGCCTACGTCACTCTGATCGCCGAGCACTTACACCTCCAGATTATCGGCGACGAGGAGTGCAGGAGCTCCCGATCTCTCTCTCTCTCTCAGTTCTGCACCTACAAGTTCATCGAGTCAGCAGCAGGACGCGATGGGCGAGGTGCTTGGGCTTGGCGCATGCCTGACCAGCATACCAGATATGTCATGCCTTTCCCGGTCACTCTCTCCTTCACTGACCGGAGCACTTGGTTTTTCCGCCGTCCGCCCCGCGTGCAGCCTGCCCCTGTAGCCCCACCTCCACCTCCTCCACCACCACCGCAGGGCGATGAGGACATGATCGATGCCACCTCCTCTCCAGTCCAGGCTCCGTTTGAGCCGCTGCATCCTCTCTCTCCTCATGTGCCACCTTTCCCCAGCCCGGCTCCCCCCTTCTTCGAGCAGGTACATCCTTCACCCTTTGGTGCAGGTACCTCATTCTATGGAGCTGGCCCATCCACCTCCGCCTACGCTGCTGGCCCATCCACCTCCGCCTACGCTGCCGGCCCCTCCACCTCCTACAGTAGACCTGTGTACCCCCCTCCTCTCTCTGAGCCCACCATCCAGGATGTCTACCACCTGATGTACGGCATGCGTCAGGAGCAGGGTGTTGCACTCTATGAGCAGGGTGCTGCCATTCGTGAGCAGGGCGCCATACTCCATGATCTCCAGCGGCGCGTGACTGGGATAGAGGAGCGGTTTAGCGACTGGCTCTGGTACGACCACCCTGAGGACTGATCAGGTTCGCTCTCTTTTCCCCGAGCTTCTTTTATCTCTTTTATCTCATAGTCTTGAAGCATTGAGGACAATGCTCAGGCTAAGCTTGGGGGGATTTGCATTTGCATTTAGGTCATATTTACTTTATCGTTATTTTTCTTACATTTTTTCGTATTTTCGTGCATTGTTAGGTGAAAATTTGCGTGAATTGCTAGAATTGAGAATAACTTTGAAACAATTTGGTTGTGATTAGGATAGACCTGAGTGAATTGGAACTAACCCATGATTGGTTATTGAACTACTTAGGTTGAGATGTTTTTAATAATGGAAAAGATGAAACAAACTTAGAATTGAATCGAACGAGATTATTCGAAAAAACTGAATTGTGCCTTTAGGAATTGAGATTTTCAAATTAAGAAAGTTTGGAATATCCATTGGTATGAATGAATACCAATGGATGTGTGTATTCATGGTGTGAGCAAACCAAAAAAAGAAAAGAAAAAAAAAAAAAAAAAAAAAAATGAGAAAAAGAAAAAGAGAAAACAAAAGAGAAAAGATGGAGAAAATAAGAGTACTGGCAATAAGCCTCGAATGGGCGCCTTTGAGCTCGTCTCCCAATTAGAAATAAAGAAAGAAAATTTTGCTCATACCAACACACTTCGTTCGCAACTTTCTTACCCTTAAGCTTGATTCAAGCTTGGGGGAGGGCAAATGCAAAGAAAAATCACTTTGAATAAAAGCAATAATTCGGAAAAAGAATGAAATTGATTCGATCAAACCTAGGTAATTAGTCTTTCCATTGTTAGAAGCATCTCAAAATAAGAAGTTCAATTGACTAATTGTTGGAGTGAATCAAGGTTTACAAAGGAATGTTTGAATTACAACCGAATCGATTCTAGAAATTCTTGACTATAGCACACTCACGTAGGTTTTCACATTTAGACTTGTATCTGCATTTAGATTTAGTTTTCCAGCACTTTCACCCGAGTTTGAAACTTTTCGCTTGAGGACAAGCAAAGGTTCAGCTTGGGGGAATTTGATACCTCGCATATTTAGTCTATTTTAGGCCTGTTTTAGTACCAGATTCGTGCCATAATTTACCAGAATCATGTGCATCTCATTGTTATATCTTTAGAATTTGGTACTGCTGAGTGTTTGTTTGTTTTCTGCAGGTTTGGAGCAAAACACACGAAGAAATGGCGATTCACATGATGAGGTACGGCCCTTACCAGGCTTGGTACGGGTCGGACCTTACTTAGCCATTTTCAGCTCTTCACGCCTGGTACGGCCAGGCCGTACCAAATTGGTACGGGCCGTACATGAAGGCGTCCTGACAGATTCAAATTTGGGCAGGGGCTATTTAAGGCGGGGAACTCTCCAAATTTCACATCAATTCCATTCCAGATCCATTTGAGAGCACAGTAAGAGAGAGAAAGAGAGCTAAGGAGCTAGGAGCAAGAAGGAAGGAAGAGGAAAGAGGCGAAACTCGACGGATCTAGCTTCCTCCTCTCGATCCCTTCGATCCATGGCTATCTCTCTCCCTTTTATTGTATTTTTAGATATTATCATGTGCTGTGAGTAGTTCTTTTAGTTTCTAGGGTTAGAGATTGATTCTTGATTTGTTTTGACTTTCTTTGACTTGTACTTTGTATGAACTCTTTAGTTTGATTGATTGTGATCTTATTTGCTATCTTTTGCTTTGCTTGCTGTGATTGTTGTATGATGTCCCTTTAGGTTTAGATCGAACCTATCAAGGTCATGTGATCATCTCAATCTCTCATCCAAATCAAATGCTTAGGGTAGAATAGTTCGAATTGAAGCCGAGAGGTTGAATTCTCCTCTAATCGACAGATTAGAGGGTGCCTTAGACCTCCAATCAACCAGCTAGGGTAGATCTGTACCAATACACGAGAGTTGAGGTGTAGAAATCCCTAAAAGGCAATCAATTGCATTCCAACCTAGATCTTGATCCAACAAACGATGGTTGAGGGTTAGGAACCTTAGGTATGATCAATTGAACCTTTCTAAAGAGTTTAGCACAAGGTACCAGCAAGGAAATGCATTCACTCGAACTGGTAGGTTCTGTTCTGGGAAGCCAGTACGGGTCTTACCAGGGTGGTACGGCCTTGCCTTACCAAGTGAAGTACGGCCTAGCCGTACCAACTTGGTACGGGCCGTACCACTAGAGGCAGATCAGAGATGAAGTCTGAAACCCTGGAAACGCCTTTTATCCATAATCAAAACACAATTTACATTTCTTCTAGCATTTTATTACATTGTTTGAATTGCTTGAATTGACCTTTAGGAAATTAAACACCAAACCAAACCTTTCTCACTTCTAGTTTTTAATCGAGTTAGGTAGATTCTAACCTAGTAATTGCCCGTCCCTGTGGATCGATACCCGATTATACTACTCGATAGGGGTTGTGCACTTGCGACCCTTACTCGTGGAGTGTAAACGCGGTTTTAAAAGGTACGCCCTCAAGCGTACCGAAACTTGCGTTGCGCTTCTGCGCGAACAATGTGCTCCTCCTACCTTCTTGAGTTGTGCTCCTTCTTCGCTGGGTAGTACCTGAAGGCCCTTGCATTCCAACCGCCTCCGTTCCTGCCAGTACTTCTCCCATTGCCTCCCTAAACATCATAGTTGCATTTTCACGGTCTGCTGTACGGCTTCTGGCTGTGCTTCGCCGCGGCCCTTGCGATCCACTCGCCTCTGCCATAACTCGCTCATTCTCTGCTACATTTGCTGCGTTATGAGCCTCTGCAGCCCAAATATGTTAGTTAGTAAGCTATTCAACGTTGGAACCGAAAATAATTAGGAATGGATGTGACATACCTCGCCTCTGCCTGTCAGAAGTGGAACGGCGAGGACGGTGCCCCCGTCGCCTACCTTGCATTTCATCCATGGTCATATCTTGCCGGATGTGTTTTCTCCTACCACGCCGTATCCAATCTCTATTTGGCTCAATTTTAGGGGTAGTGGTTGCAGGCCAATCTTCAGGATTGCCATAAGGAACAAACAGTGCATTCCAAGTACTCAGAAGGTAGTCCACCCTATACCAGTGGGCAACAAATAGGTTGGGTGACCAGTTCCTATTACGACAAACCGCTAACACATGAGCGCACGGAATCCCAGTTAATTGGATACCTCTGCATGTACATTCCACTTTTCTCTCTGGCCCGACTGTCACGATATACTGGAACCTTCTATGAATAATTGACATAGTTCCATCCTGCATTTGGACCACTGGAACATATTCATTTGGGCCCGTGACTTGGTAATTACCTTCGCCGTGCGAGTATGGGATGACATCCATTTTTGTAGCTTTCTCCCACCGTTTGGCGAGCTTAACATGTACCCGTCTAGAAAAAGGCTGTTCTGCATTGCTTTGCTCCGTCGCTGCCTCTCGCCGTTGAACAAACCACCTGTTGCACTTGGCGAATGTCTCCTCTACAAGTGCAGCCACGGGCAACATTCGGCTATCCTTGAAGACAGCGTTCAGGGACTCAGAGCCGTTTGTTGTCATGATACCAAATCGGTACCCTCCATCACAGGTCTGGAAAATTTTTTCAAAATTTGACGGCTCCATGACATCATCAGGACGTACTTTGCCCACTCTCCTCATAAAAGCATTACACGTCGGATTTTGCTGCAATAGAACAAAGCAAAATTAGACAAAATGCATCTAAAAGAAACAAAAATGATATAAATTAGACAATATTAGACATACCGAGCAAAAATCTTCGAACATCTCTTTCAGCCTTCTTGGCTTCTTCTTCCTGGCTCCTTGTTTGAACCTAGTTCCGTACCATTTGTCCTTCCCACACGCCTGGACCAGGTTATCTGCAACATGTTGGATACAATACCTGTGCACAAAATTATCCCTATCCCATCCGTATTCAGGTTTCAATGCAGCTTTGATACCCTTGTGTTGGTCCGATATAACACATACGAATCTATTCACACCAATCACATTAATCCTAAGCCAGTGTAAGAAAAAACCCCAGTTCTCTTCATTCTCCGTATGTACAATTGCAAATGCTAGAGGCAGCAATTGGTTATCGGCATCATAGGCGCAAGCCATCAAAAGTCTGCCCTCATACCGCCCAGAAAGGAAGGCTGCATCTATACTGATCACCGGCCTTAAGTAATCAAATGCGGTAATGCATGGTCCGTAAGCCCATGCCACGGCCCTGAATTGCTGAACACCTTCTTTGACCAGTCCTGTATTTTTATCGATGCTCGGACTTGTCCGAAATTGGTATTTTGAGCCGGGATTCGTGTAACATATCCCGTTAAGCAATAGTTTCATAAAATTGTACGATTCTTCCCAACTCCCAAATTGCCGGGCAACTGCAAGCTCACGACCTCTCCAAAGTTTGTTGTACTTCGGGGTTATACTGCCAAACCTAACCCTCACGCAGTGTGCCACACTCCGGATGCTCATAGTGGGGTCTTCCTTAATGCCTACCTCGATGAGGTCTGCGATAATTGATGCCGTGAGTTGTGCATGGTCCGACCTTTCAAACTCAGATTCGCATGTGTGAGGCGTGTCTTGCTCAGTTATCATCCATGTATCTCCGGCATTTGTTGCTCTTGCCTTCAGTTTGAAACGACAACTCGGAGTGCTGCATTTAATTTCCAACCGGGATGTGTCACTTCTCTTCGTATATATCTCCTTGTTCTTGTCAACATGGTACTCTCTGATCTTTTTCGTCAGTTGCTTTTTACTTACGAAGTATTGGCCTTTTGCAAGCTCACTCCTGTACTCAACCCGACGACCATAGTAAGAAATATCTGCTTCTCGGAAAGCAGATGTGTCATTGAAGTTTACAAAAGGGTGAGTCTCACCGCGGCCACCCAACGGCATATTCTCTCTATTCTGCCTCACAGTGGGCTGTGTGTATTCTTCTTCTTCATTTTCTTCATCTTCTTCATCTCCTTCATCATTAATGTCACATTCTTCTTCCCCCAATTCATCCCCAGTTTGCAGATTCTCCTCCGGTATCTCGTTTATAAATTCAAATTCCGACTCGTTTGGATCTTCCTGTACTGGTGGCGGTCTGGGGTGAGGATTTGGTTCAGGCCCAGGTAAGGATGAAGGACCGCCATACATGGATACATGTGGGATAAAAGCTGGAGATTGGGGTGAATTATTGTATATTTCTTGTTCCGGTTCTGCTACAGGCATTACGATAAAAGGAGTGTGTGGTTCATTATCTTCTTGATAATGTTGGGCAGCCGAATTTTGGCCTGAACTTCCGGCCCCTGACTCTTCGCGAATTCTGCGTGCAAAAACTTCCAACAATGATTCGCCAGACCTCAAAACCTGCGCTATTAGACCTCTCAATGCCCCGTTATCTCCCAGTGTGATTTTGACATACTTTCCTGCGTGGACCAGTCGGGCCTGAATTTGTAATTGGCAACGATTCCTATTGTAGCCGCTCGCTTCATAAATAAGCGATTGCAACTGCTCAAATGAGAAATTTTCATCAACCCAATACGTATTTGCTGCAGGCTTGGAGTACGTACTCCATACTGGTCAGTTATGAACTTTCCTCCAAAATGTATTGAAATTGCAATAGACATGGCCAATAAACTACATTCATAAATAACAAATATTTGGTCAGTTTACTGATTTCAATTGTGAACATTTGTGAATAGTTGTATATGAACAGTAAATGTGAACAGTAAATACGTATGTGAACAGTAAATGTGAACAGTAAATACGTATGTGAACAGTAAATACGTATGTTGAACAGTAAATACGTATGGAAATACGTATGTGAACAGTAGTGAACAGTAAATACGTATGTGAACAGTAAATACGTATGTTGAACAGTAAATACGTATGGAAATACGTACGTGAACAGTATTGAACAGTAAATACGTATGTTGAACAGTAAATACGTATGGAAATACGTATGTGAACAGTAGTGAACAGTAAATACGTATGTGATTAACAGTAAATACGTATGTAATTAACAGTAAATACGTATATAAAAAAAATACCTGACAGCAGACTCTCTGTCTCCTCCTCCTTCTTCCTCCTCTTCCTTCCTTCTTCCTCCCTCTTCCTCCCTCCTCTTCCTCTTCTTCAGCCACTGAGTGTTTTGCTCTTCCTCCCTCCTCTCTTCCTCCCTCGTACTTATAAGTTTTCAAAAAACAAAATCTACCCAAACCGCTAGGAATCCTGGCGGTCCGAATTAAATATTCGGACCGCTAGGAATTCTGGCGGTCCGAATTAAAAATTCGGACCGCTAGGAATCCTAGCGGTTTGGGTAGAAATAAAAATATTTTAAAAACCTGGTTATTTATATTAAAATAAATTTTTTTTTGGGTAAAAATAAAAATCACGGCGTAAATAGCATCACTATTTTCAAATATATGCAATTCAAACACTTTAATATCTCTCCGAAGTAAGACTAGATTATTTTTATTCTGGAGGGAGATAGAGGTTACTTTTTTCTATAAATTAAAATTTTGTATTTTTATCTTTTAAAAAATTTAAATTTAACAAGAACTTATATTAATAGTTTGCTTTATAAAAAAATTACATAACACTTATTTATTCAACTATTATAATCTCAATTTTTATAATTTTGTCTCTTATTTTATTCAATTATCAACAGTCCAACAATTAGTTGAGCTCTCATTAAATTATCATATTTCCAATGCTTACAATCTGCATGAGATTTGACGACAAGGAATTAGCATCTTACATTTTCAATCTCATCTCTCTTATTTAGGTTTCAAACATTCGACCTCTCACATCATTTGTGTTGTTTTTTTATCACTAGATTAGAGACTGATTCTTTAACATTTTAAAAATCTATAAATTTAACTCTTTTCATATTAGTTTTGCGTCTCCAATTAGCCTTGTGATGCAAATTTTGTTTTCATTTCATGTTTTAGAGCTATGTAATCTCTGAATGATATGAGATTTTAATAAGAATTCAATAGAATTAATGAAATAAATTCAACGAAATAGATTTGGAATGAAATTTTATTAATCTACATGAAAGTTGGATGAAATAAAATTCAGTAGAAAGATTTTGTAAAAGAACTTATAAAAATTGGATGAGATAAAAGAACTTAGAGTGAGGCTACGGTGCATAGCACGGATTGGGTCCGTGCTACGGCTCAAAATTTGACTTTTCAAAATTCTAACGGTCGATCCGAACCGTTCAGCACGATTATAAAATGAATATGTACTTGCAAACCAAATTTTACATTTTTTCGAAATTGTTTACTATTTTTTCGAAAATCACTTGATCTGAACATTCTGGACCATCCAAAAACAGCCTATCTAAAAAAATAGTAAAAAAATTCGAAAAAATGTAAAATTTGGTTTCAAGTACATATTCATTTTATAATCATGTTGAACGGTTCGGATCGACCGTTAGAATTTTGAAAAGTCAAATTTTGAGTCGTAGCACGGACCCACTATGCATAACACCGTAGCCTCACTCAAGAACTTATATAAAATGTTCGACATCAAGAAAAAATAACTACTTTTTGTGTTATAATAGAAGGAGAAAAAAAAATAGGTAGAAATAGCTATTCACTTCTGTTAGTTCAGGGTTGGACATTTTTATATATTTTTATTTGAATTGTTAATATTTTTATCTATTATTGACTCAAATTTTGCTTATACCACTGACTTCTGTCAAATAAAATCGTGTTAAATATAAAGGTTTTTAACACTATTCGGTGAGGAATTTCATCTCATTCTAAATCTCGTTGAATCTTTTTCTTTCTTTTTTTTTTTTTGAAAACTTGGTAGTGGCTACCAAGATTGTATATAGATGTAATTATAACAACAGTTCCTACATTATTACATCAGTACATGCTTTAATTAACTATTTTCTCTTATTTGCTGCACCCCAAAGTGCTGCATCTTCAATTGCTCGATTTGCCACAATCCAAGTTGGTAGCTTAGAACTACGAAATATTACTTCATTTCGTTGTCTCCACAAAGACCATAGGACTGCCATGAATGCCGTAGTCCAGTTGTTTATGCGCTGCCCGGTTTGCCGACAGTAATGGTGCCCCGATGCGACCCATGTCGATTCAACCGAGTGTCTGCATTGTACCAGAACCTGAAACCGACCCAAACTCGCTGAGCACTAATACATTCAAAGAACAAGTGATGAGCTGTTTCAAATGGGCATTCATCACACATCACACATCGCAATTTGCAATTTATGCCCCTTCTTTGCATCACCTCATGTGTCAGAATGCGATCTTGGAGCAACAAATAAGCGAAGATTTTCACTTTAGATGGCGCTGCAGCAGACCACACCTCCATGAATGGCCATACTATCTTCCCTGCCGATATTATCAAATTGTAAAAAGAAGAGGCTGTGTAAACTCCAGTTGCACAGTTGCAGACCATCTCCATATGAGCATATCATCATATTCAGTTAAGACCGGAACCGTACCAGTATAGAAAGACAGAACAGGGTAGTGTACACCTCAGAAATAGCATCATGCAGCGAAATGAGTTGCGATTGCGGTCTCCTTTGCCTATCTCTAATGGATCTTATAGGGCCCGAACCCCAGTGATCATACCAAAAGGAAATGGACTTGCCACTGCCTACTTCCCAGCATGTACACCATTGGAACCGCGCCTGCATCTTGAGCAGTTGCTTCCAGAAAAATGAGCCATTAACTAGCCAAATCGTAGGACCTTGTCTGTTTGGTCGGTGAGTTCTGATTTTGGTTATAATCGAGCACCATAAGGAACCCGGCTGAGTTGTCTTCCACCACCATCGAAGAAGAATTGAATCATTTCGTAGTTGCAGGTTAGGTACTCCCATTCCGCCAAATTTTGTTCGGGTACAAACAATTTCCCAATTAATCAGTGGCACCCCCCTTCCATATATCCCCTGGTGATTTCCACCAAAGGAAGTTCCTACAAACACTTTCAATCCTTCGAATCACCCATTTCGGTAACGCGAAGCATGTCATCAGATAGATAGGCACACTACATAGTACCGAGTTTATTAGCTGCAACCGGCCACCCTTAGAGAGCAACTTCCCATGCCACCCTTCAACTCTGCTTTCTATCTTCTCTAACAGGGGCAAAAAATCTGGTCTACAAGGAGCTTTAACAGAGAGAGGCATGCCCAAATAAGGTACTGGCATTTGTGTCTGTGCACAGCCCATAAGGCCATAACACTAGCAACAATCCAAGTTTGGTATTGGTTTAAATTCAAGTTTGGAATCTTTTTCATTTCTCTTCACTCGGTCATATTATCAAGCCTTCACCGCAAGCGAAAATTCTCTCTCGCACTTCACCATAAGCAATTTCATTTCAATCAAGAGCAAAAATCTTCAATCAGAAGGCTTAATTCAAAATATATATATACATTTTAACTGTCAATATAATTTGTTAGACAATTGCAAACACTAAAAATTGACATGGATTTGAATTTTGAAGAAACGAGGTTCCTTGAATTTATTACTGACGTTCTAAAATCTGTTAGAAATTCAAAATAATTAAATAAAAATAACGAGATTCAAATATATTACCCTACTTACTATATTATTATACTTTTAGTGATAAATAATCACATGGACAATGATTTTGCTCGTCCGAAGAAAATCATCCAGTGCAGAATTTACTTTTTTTTACGCTAAAAAAAAAAAATTTCTGTACATTTGAAGAATTAAAACTGCATGAATTTTAAATTGTCAAATAATAAACCCTATACGGGGCAACAAAAATAGACGAAATTTCTTAACACCCTTCTAATTGCATTCGAATCTTACTTGAATTTTCTAAATTTTGAAACAACAAAATATATGCGTACACAAAAAGATTTAAACACTTAATCACCCGACATTTTTATTAATATCCAAAGTTTAATACAAATTATTATTTATGCCCAGAATCTCATCCAATTTCGAAAAATGCCCAAGCCGACCAGAAAATGGCCGGCTTAGGGGGTATGAGTAAGCCGGCCATTTTCTGGCCGGCTTACTCGTTTTTTTTTTTTTTTTTTTAGAGACACTATGAAGAGCAAAATAATGAAATTTAACACTGAAAAAATTTGAAATTTTTTGTTTAAATTATTTGATAGATTACTTTTTTGATATATAATTAGCATATTTATACTAAAATACACTAGATTACTGAAAATTATGTTGAATTACACTATATTAAGTTAAATTACACTAAATTACATTACATTACGCTAAAATACGCTAAATTACATATGAATATAGACGATATCTTCACTGAAAAGGCGAAAATGACGGTGAAACTTCAAACGGCCATAAAACGGCGCTCGAGTGTCCAATTTCAGCAAATGACCACTTTTCGGAAAGCTTGCGAAAATGCGTATGCATCCGTGCTAGCAATGCTGGATTCCAAAATTCAGAATTGCCAAAAAACAAAGGGAAGAGCCTCAAAACTTGAGTTGAAGTTTCCGATTAAGATTTTCTTTTCTATTATTCAATCCAAGTAGCTTAGTAAATTAGTTACATAATGAACTTGTAGAATACCAATTTTTACTATTTTTGGAATTTTTTTACTATTTTTTATAATTCATGAAAGATGGCACAGAATCGGTCTACTTTAGCATAATTTTGCGTATTTCAGCGTAATTAGCGAAACTATTGTAATTTAGTGTAATTCAACATAATTTATTGTAATATAGTGTAATTCAACATAATTTCCAGTAATCTAGTGTATTTTAGTATAAATATGCTAATTGTAAATCAAAAGAAGTAATCTAACAAAAAATTTAAATTTTTAGTGTTAGATTTTATTATTTTGCTATTCATAGTATCTCTAAAAAAAAAAAAAACGGGTAAGCTGGCCACAAAATGGCCGGCTTACTCCTACCCCCTAAGCCGGTCATTTTCTGATCGGCTTGGGCATTTTTCGAAATTGGATGAGATTCTGGGCATAAATAATAATTTGTATTAAACTTTGGATATTAATAAAAATGTCGGCTTAATCACGGATGGCCAATCCTTTTTACTAAAGTGGGAAAAATGGCACGGCGAAGCTTGTTCCGTCACGGAACGGGACGGTACTGAACGAGACAGTTATCGTAAGGAACGGCACGACACGTGTGATTGTTACGTGCTGTGACTCACATGTCGCGTGTCTTGACCATTCGCTTGCCGTGGCCATCTTTTGAAAATTTGGCACGGCACGACACGTCACACGAAAGATCTGGTCATGACACGGCACGGTACGGTACGTGGTCACGCGAATCACGTGTAATTAGGACCGTTATATCTTGATCAAATGGTGAATCTTCAATAAACTAAAATAAATTATGAAAAATAGTTAAATGTGACCAACTGTGACAAACATGACCATTCACGTTTGGACACGGTACATTTAGGCACAACACATTTGGACACGGCGTGACTCGCGTGCCGTGACCATCTTCGACATTTTGGTTACGGTACGCACGGCACGTGTGACTGTTCACTTAATCACGGCACGGCACAACACGAGACTATAATCACGACGTATTAGTCACGGCACGGCAGGTTTTTACCACTCTACTTTTTACCATGAAATTAAATTACTTTGAATTGTATAATACTTTCAAAAGGGAATCTAATTGGATTTCTGTGTACAATGCAGATAGCAATATTATAATATTTCCGTATCGGATTTAATTTTGGAATCATCTTTTTCTTAATCTAATCAAAGGCTTTAAAATATAAGTTATTATCCTCGTGCTGCGTGACCGACGATGGATTTGTAATAATAAGGGAGCTTTTAGTGCGAATTTAATTTTTTGCACGAAGCATGAACAAATTTATACCGTTAAAAACGGGAACTACATTTGGGGCTACCCTAGAGATGATCGGAACCGTCAAAATATACATATACAGATCCAACGAACTAACCAGTACAAGTTTCGATCTCACATGCGGATCAGGGAATGGGGTCGATCCGATGAGTACTGGACCAAATTCGGTCCGATTCCAGTAAGAACCGTTAGCATTAAGATTCGTATGCACTCAATTCGAGCAAAAATTAAGTTGTTCTTGATGCAAATTAGACGACTCTAACCTTGCATCGGACCAAATTTGGTCCTGTACGCATTGCACCGGATCCTGCTCATGTGGATCAGTCATTCGGATTCAAATCGCGAATAAATCCAACAGGTGTTTGGGCTGCACCTGCGCGATAGAAGATCTTGGCTATTTGAATGCCTCCAAATTTGGAAAAGAGAGAGAGAGGCGGGCGTTTGCACAAGCCCAAACCATTCCACCTGTTCTCTCTCCTTCTCTCTCTCCTCCATTGGTGAGCTCCAATCGGTACCTGTTCTCTCTCCCTTCTCTCTCTCCTCCATTGGTGAGCTCCAATCGGTACCTTTCTCTACTCCCATCTTTTTTCCCAAATAACCCTCTGAATGTTTTCTTTTCCTTTTTCTCGATTAGGTTAATCACCTAGCTTGGATACTTCTCCTTTTTATTTCAAATTCGTTGCATTATCTAATCGATTACGAATTTTTGACATTTTTCGCACAGAGCTCGCCCCGAATTAACACCATGGTCTCGAAAAATCGTGCTAAACCGTTCAATTTACCTCCTGGAACTCTTTCCCGTTTGTCAGCAGCATGCTCTGAGTGGTGTTTGATAATTTTCCTCTTCATTACCGCCACATTGTCGCATCTTGCTTGCAAATTCGCTCGTTATTTCAGATTACAAGCACCTTGCGTCTTATGCTCTCAACTCTACACGAGATCATGGTTCAGTGGAGATTCAATCTGTGATGCGCACAAGCTGGAGATCTCCTGTTTGGCATACTGTCAGAGACACAACAAGCTCGGTTTCGCTCAAGATTTCTGCCAGAGGTGCGAGGTTTCATTCCCAAACTCGACTGAAGAAGATTTAAAATCTGATCGAGGAGAATGTTTGTGCTGTTTTCGGAAAACAGGGAATGCTCGGATTCTACAGAAAGTGAAAGGGAAAGATAAGGTTAGTGAGAGAAAGGAGCAGCCTTCTGACATGACAAATCTAATTGACTTGGAAGAAAAGGGATACCGTGAGCTGAAGACCATGTCTGATTCTGAATCTGAATACAAAATCAGATCAGATTTCCCGAAAGGTTCAATGCATACCAATGCAAAGAACCCATCTTTCAATATTGGTGTCTCAAATCGGAAGGATGCGGTCTGTGCAAGTGTAATTCCAGACAAGATAATTCGTGGAAATCCAGATATGTCCACCAATTCTATGATCCATTCTGACAAGAAGATTGGTTCGGCGGAGTCAAGTGAGATGGCATCGTCTCATGCCAGTATCGGTCACGGTTTGGAGGATATAAGTTGGAACCATATTGGCACAAGTGGTACTAGAGGTATCAGTCTCTCTGCCTCATCTCGATCTGTCCCTCAACCGGCTATAATAGAAGAAGCGGCAAAGGCCAAAGGTACTTTGTTTTTCTTGTTTAATATAACTTCCATTATGCATGTTCATGCTTCTCTAGAACTAGCATCCGTGTATGTTGCAGAGAAACTCCTGATGTTCATAGATGCCATTAGTCGAATATATCACGTGCATGTAAAGTCAAATGAGTCTTTGACCAGTTAATTAGAAAAACAGTCCACACCTGACTACAACAACCGGATACTATACAAAAGCAATGTAGGTATCAATGTGAACAAATAAACATATATTGAAGAAAGAACACCAACTTCAAGAAATTCAGTTTGCTGTAGATTATCATCATACCAATTTTCACCATACGACAGATAAATATTACAAAACTTACATTTGTACATGCTCTCTCATGTTTCTCTTTCCTCAAGTTTGTCAGTGCCTCTCGATTTCTACATCATGAAAACCACATTCTAATTTTCTTTCTCATGAAAGGAAATCAACCATACACCAAAGCATGTATTACTACAACCTTATACAAACACTTCACCTGTCATCTAAAACCATGGTCTGGATAGGATCACAGATACCAATATACAGGTGCGACAACAATTGCATATCTTGCTTGACACAACATAATTGGGGGCACAAGTAATAATGCTTTTTGGCAACACCTCGCCAAGGGTAGAGAAATTCTATCTGGGCCGTTTTGAGAATAAACCTAATAATGTATGCATTAAAAAAATATAATAATAACAATTTCAATAATATAGAATTACGGCAGTACCTCGAGTGCAATGTACTAACCAATATGATTGCAAAAGAAGGCAAAAGATTAAATCATTTTTGCATTTTAGATAGGTAATGATGTAAACCGATGATAATTACTTTACGACATGTATATATATATTTTTCCTTTTTTACTAATCCACTTTTCCTGCAGATATAGAGGAAGTTGGTGATTCAGATTGCATAAAGCCAGCTCTCCTTGAAGCAAGCCTAGCTACCTCAGAACCCAGTCCCCCAAAGCGTACCCCATGCCACATTAGCATTCAGCGGGTCTTAAGCAACCGTGCTCCAGTTCAATCCCCTCGCCCCTCTGAAATAATCTCCTCCAAGAGTAACCCTCGAAGCGAAGAGGAAGTTAAAACTTTCATATCCCAAATGTCTACCCCACGGGCCCCCCGTCCCAACACCTATTTTGATGATACCACTAACCGGCGCATATCAATGTCAAGCGTGGATTCATATGAGGTAGACCTGCTTGGAGATATTTCAGGGGAGATCACAATGGATGATCTAAAATCCATAATCCATAATTTGCGCAAAGAGTTGGAGGCTGAGAGGAGTGCCTCGACTGTTGCAGCTAACGAGGCAATGAACATGATAACCAGGTTGCAAAAAGAGAAGGCCGAGGTTCAATTAGAATCATCTCAATATCTTAGAATGATGGAAGAACAAGCAGAGTACGACCACGATGCCCTTGTGAAATTGAATGATTTGTTGACTGATAGAGAGAAGGAATTGCTCGATCTCGAGGCAGAGGTCGAGGAGTTCAAGAGGGGATTTTCAGAATTTGAGAAAAAACTGGGTCTCGGGGTTGAGAAGGGGTACATCTTGGAGCAGCTAAGGTATCTGACAGATAAACAAGATGCAAAAATGGAAGCTTTAGAGAGGAGGGAATGGGAAGAACCGAAATATGAGGTAATAAGACTCCAGGAGAGATTTGAGGCGATTGAGGCCAATCAGAGGTTTACTATGAATGTGTTGAGTTTGATGAAAGAGAATAACCCTGAGGGACTGAAGCTTGTGGAGGAGGTTATGGAACGCTTGCGGGAGCTTCAAAAGATTGCCTGTTTAAAGAATCAATAAAGGATGGAGTGCTGACTGTAGGTGATTAGTTGCTTCTTATACTCCACATATTCTTCTAAAGAGCGATTTGTGATGAGATATTTCAGAACCCAGATATCCCAAAACTTTTCCAAATTTATTGAATTGAAAAGGATATCTGCATAGTTTTGTATTTAACACTAGGATTATTATTCAGAGTAAGGATATTTAATCATCCTTACTTTCAAATGTCGAGAAAAAAAGATGCTCTCCATTAATTTGCTTGTTTTGTCAAAAATTACATCTACCAGCAGCGTTATCAGAATCTCCTATTGGTCTTCTTGAGATCATCCAGTCACACAATCAGTTATCTTGCTAGATGGCTAGCTTGTTGTTAGAAACTGGGTTGGCTCATTTTGGTTTCCAGGGATACTGAATTGTTCTTGCTTGAAGAGAAGAATATATGTATTTTCCTTCTCCGTTCCTTTTCTAACATGTGCATTGTAATGTTGAGATATGAAAAATTGGTACATTGGCTCCTAGAAGATGAAGTTCAAGATCCTTTCATCTATATTACCTCCGACAAGTGCTAACAAAGTATGGAATACTTTCTTAGGTGATGAAATTGATGAAATTTCTCTAAAAAAACTACTATATAACCTCACAGCAACTGTTTAATTATAAGTTGTGGGACTATTACCTAACATAAAACCGGACAACAACTCTGTTTTTTTGTCTTTTTGTGGTATTACTTGCAAAAAATTATGTTTTGATTATAATACTTGTATTATATTATATAATAAGTGGATTATTTAAGTGAATTATTCATATAACTCAATTATCTGATCATTATTCATTTTGAATTCGTATTCAAATATGTATTCGTAGATTATCCGCTCCGTATCCATATCTGTTTAAGACAGATTTAGTTTTGAATTTTAATATCCGTCTACTATCTGTATCCATATTCGTATCCGCTCTTGGATATAGATATGGTAGAGCATTATCTGCTCCGAATCCGCTCCATTTACACCCCTACACTAGATAAGTAAATAATAAACTTGTTCGCATTGCATTTCAAACTCGATCTCTTCAATGCCACTGCGACAGATTGGGGCCCTCAAATGTTATTTTATGGATCAATATGCATAAGAGATTCATAATTACAGCTGAAAAGAGCCTAAACTATTGATAAAGTATCCGAAGTGCCAAAAAAAAAAGTCTATAGCTAGGAGATCGCTCACATGCAACACTACTTGTTTTTCATTTAAAAAAAAAAAGCATTCAAGTTCAAAAAGGATGAAAAGAACTAACAAATGTATTTGTCCAAATACAGAAATGTTTGATTCGTTAATTCAACTAGTGTTCTTTAACATGAACAGGTAAACAAGATGACAATAGTAACAGTAAAATATAAAATATAAAATACCAGAAAAGACAATAAATCACAATTGTTTGTCAGCTAAAAACCTGGATGGGTCACAAGCACCGAGCACCGGTTTACCAATTTGTAGGGAAAAAGATCTACTTACAAAATGACCCTCCACGTTCCTTGTATTTACCTAGGCATCAACTCTTCAAAGAAAAACACACTTTACTGTTACCGGTAGTCAAGTTGTTTACACAGATCAATTTTAAGATAATGTCTCAGAGATATAGTCCAAAGATATTCTAATATTCTATACGACTAACCTGTACACAGAAAACACATTGTACATATTACTAGATAAATAACGAACAACCACAAAACATGCATATTGCACATATACAACATACAAGCAATGACAATCATGCTAAATCAAAACTAAATGCCGGTACAGTTTCAGGTTTCACCTTACTCGCTCTGGACATGTGTTGGCAAAATGAGATGAATTGCCACAGATATAACAACGACCTGAGACTGGCTCACCTGTTGCTGTCACAAATGTAAAACCATCTGAGTTTGCACTGCTCCGGCCACGTGCACGTGCACAGCCACGGCCATGCCCGCCATTTCTTGCGGCAGCTGATGATCTGGCACCTCTACCACGTGCCCCACCACTACCCCGCCCCATGCTATTGTCTAAAATATTGTCCTCCCATCTGTATTTGTAATAGAAAAATATATTTATTTGTCAATGTTTAGGTAAAGGTACTTCTATTTTCAGAGTGTTAGTTATGATGTTCAATGGTAATGTAATAGCAAAACTGCTTAAAGACGTGTTCCATCTGCAACGCTATAAAACACGGACGCATCTCTTGTAGACCCCTCATTAAATTGCACGAATAAATCTAATTGCCAGTTGCTTTTTGCTCATTTGCAAAATAAGGTTCGTTAGACAGTTCTATATACACAAGCAAAAGCCTATATAAGATTATGGCAACTAGTTAAAGAAAAAGGAAGTACATGAAAAAGCCACAATCTTCAGATTGACATTTGTAGAATTTCCGTCCTCTATTATTTTCTGTATTTGCCGTTCGCTGTACACATGGCCCTCCACACTGTCGGCACGGCAGTTGATCTAAATTTTCCACCAAATGAAAAATGAGCCCAAATCAAAATTGATCCATATCACAACATATAAGAAGCTTGAATTGTAGTACCGAGTTTAGGCTTTCTTGGCCAATACTGACCAAAAGAAAAATAGTTCAATTAGACCTTAAAAGTTTTTAAACCTGAGTATCTGCCATTGTTTCTAGGAGTTGGCTGAGGTGCACGGGGATCGACGAACCAAGATGGACAATCATCAAAAGAGTGACCTGTCTGATTGCAGTTCGTGCAAGACAACGGCCTTGAATGGGTCCCACTTGTCGTGCTTCTTGGAGTCTCTGTTGCTCCTTGACCTCTTCCTGAACAAGCAAATAATTTATTTATTAGTTGATTCAATTTAAACATTGCAAAGTCAAATCCAAGTCTAGTTTAGATTTAGTGGTCGGTTAATTAATAACATAGCAACTATTCCAAATTAAATTGACTTCAGACCAGATCTGTTTTAGTCTTGGCATAAACTGATCTGATACCGATTGGATTCCTATTTGTTGCCGAGAATAGGCTTCACCAATTCAATTAGGTAGTTGATTAAGAACTGAAATTAAAGTAGCTCAGGCAAAAATGTTTATTAATTTTAGAAGTTTCAACCTCTGTAAGTGTTTCTCTTTGGGGAAATCACCAAGCATCTATCTTCTGCTTTGTGTTTTTTCTCTGCCCCTACTAATCTTGCTAAACTCTACCCCAAGCTACCCTCTATAATGTGCCTCATTAATTCTCCAATATTTCTTTTTCTAAGAACATACCTGCACCAGCATTATTTCGTGGACCCCTACCACATATTTCTGTTAGTTCTCTCAGTATTGTGTCGCATCCACCAATACAACCTGAAGATAAAATAATAGATTCACTTCAAAACAGAAAATGAGAGAGAGAGACAATGGAGAGTAACGAGGATTCACTAATAGCTCTGTACAGTACCAACATTAGGCACAGTACTTTTCAAAATATTTAAGTTATATACTTTTATAATATTCTATTTGATATTTAATATTTCTTCACCCAACTTTCAGTTGGTTATTACCATTATGAACATTGTTAAGATCTTCAGGTAAATATTGACATTCTTGATACATACCCAAATGGTCGACATCATAATTTGGAGGTATCTCCAATCGACGAAACTTGAATTGAATCATGAAAACCGGACCTGCTTGATTATTAGATAATAAAGAATAAAATGTCAAAAATAATATAAAAGCATGACAAGAGACAATAATCAAGAGAATATATTATGATGGATATTACCTGGAGTACATGTTGGACATATATTAGTAGTTACCGACGCTTCTGACATAGATCCGGGAAGCCACACCACATTCCTACACTGGAAAATTTGTACCAAACCAGGCAATAAATAACATATGAAAAAAGCCATTCCAAAAATTTCATTCCATCTACCATGTAAATGGATTATACCACTCTTGTTGTTTCGTCATTAAGGATGCAAAAACTTACCAATGGATAGCACATGCAACCAACCATGAAGGCACCATTCTGTTTTATATAATATAAAGACAAATGTTAAAACTGTTTAAAAGTTACCGTGATACTTGCCTAAAGAAGTTTTTGAAAAACAAAGCTATAACGTACTGGTGTTCGTCTTAATGCCATGTCAGATTCACGGCATGCACCACATGGACGCACTGCAGCACCTTGGTTGACATCTCCACCTTGAGGTCTACTCGATCTGAAAATCACATGGTACAATTAGAAGGTTAGGTAAGATTAGCATATATCAATTATTAGCATTAGCTGGGTCTTCTACCAGTCACAACACCATACACTAAGAAAGACAAGAAAAGAAAAACAGATAGACAATACAATGTTACATACCTGATATTATTGTCCATGCAGGTACAACATCAGTTGGTTTGTGTTGGTACCATTACAATATTGTAATTATGCTCTTTTTGATAGAGAAAAAAAAAGGAAGGAGTTAATACCTCTGGAAAAACACTTGCATGGCATCTAAAAGTTTTGCTTTGTTCACTTTTGCCTGAAAAACCATAAAAATGTCAAAAACATAAAAAATAAGGGTGGTATTAGGTATTTGTAATTGTCAAGCATACATCAAGAAAACAAGCTTTCATCTGTTGCAAACAAGCCTCAAGAACTTGAGATTTGGTTTTGGTGCCCATGCTAACAGCTCTCATATCAGCTTCCATCATTGACCTCAAGTACGGTTTCCATAGTTCATACCTACAAAAACAAGTACAAAGAGTTTAATTACCATAATGAAAATATGCTATTGAATCTAGTTTTCAGGAACATACCCCATATCATCATAGCCCATAACCAGTGCCTCTCCCTACATGTAATTTGCCGAGTTTTTTTAGATAATGTAATTTGCCAAGTTAACATCTATAAATGAACAGAAATAAGTTAAATATAGATATAGGGAAGTAACACAAAGAGATATGAAGTACAAGATTTGTCGGAGAGAATCGTGTATTTGCATCTTTTGTGGCATAGAATCGATCAAGTAGCTTCTTTATATGGTCATGCATTGTCGCATCTGTGCCAATTCCAGCCTGAGTAAATGACCCGATAACCCCAAATTTAAAAAAATAATAAAAAACAAAATAAAAATATTCATAATAAAGTCGAACTTTATGTCTAATAATTCAAATGTTAGGAATTTATAATAAAGCACAAACAACTTTGAAAAAACACCTTGTCCATGCAACTGAGGAGATCAGCTTCACTTAAAAGAGGCGGCGGCCGAGTCACTCCAGAATCAAGTGTTAATGAGGTTGGAATAAACTATACAAGACAAAATCAACTTCTTTTAGAAATTCCGAGGGGGGTGGGGTGTATTTAGGTGTTTTTTTTTTCTTATCTCGTTTTAATTGGCAGCTCCTGCCAACATTTTGAGAGAGAGAAGAAATGATAACAACAGGAGGCCTGACCTGTTGACCAACAGTGTATGTAGGGAGCAATGAGCCACCCCATGAATCAAAGCGATATACATCCAAGTAATTTTTCTACAAAATAAAATATAAACATTGCATCAGAAAATGCATGATACAACATATTTTGGGGGAAAAGGGCGTTTTTCTAAGCTATGCCTCTGGGTTGTCACAACATCTTACAAAAAAAAAAAATGGAGATAAATTTCATTACAATGATATGCTACTACAGAATAAAAGAACGAGAACATTTTTACTTGCAAATTTATTTGGAAAATAGTCGACAGAGAAAACTCAAATGTAAGCAATATAAATAAAGATTGTACCGCAATAATTGCACGGCCATTGGCGTGAAACTGTTCTCCTGCGATATCTATTTCAACTGTGGTTTCAGCTCCCACAGCCGGCTGTGACACACATGCCAGGAAATGTCGCACAACAAGCTCATACAATTTCTGGCAAAATTTAATAAACACAAAATTATGAACCTAGAAAATGTGAAGTATCTCATATACCCTAGTGATAAAGGGTTTGGAAATTATACCAACTAATTTACAGCGTTTGCAAACAACATCCAACATTTCTAACACTTGCATCGGACACCATACTTTTTAAGTAGTATCCAATCTTCAGATTAATACAGCACTAAATGTGACAATTTACAGCTATTTTCAATAAGCAATATTTCCCCAACAAAAACAAGTTACAACGAAACATAGACGATTTGTTAGTCTGCATCTGCTGGTTCAAAGCAATTTGATTGAGTCACTCAAGGGTAAATTAAGTCAAACTTTCATTGCCTGGGAGTCTTAGCAATTGACACTAAAGGTGGTGTTTGCTTAAAAGAGAGAGCTATGGCTGCTTTTGAAAAATAGTCATTAATAATTGATTCGTGTACGCACACTATGATCTTGGGTCCAGTTTGACTCGCCGGTAGAGAACTTAGTCGGGTGAATAGGGGGATGTGCCTTGTCATCGTGACCACCATTGCTAGGGTTTCTCCATAGTCTTGCATCTGGGTCAAGAAGCCGTTGTGCATACGGGCCCCACGCTGCATGCTCTGCTTGGTCCCGAACTATGCCCTGGGTGAGAAAATTAAGAACCCAGCTAAATATCAAACCATTTCAGTTAGACTTTAAGGATTTATCATTCTTTTTTGTTTTTGGAGAGATAGAACTGAGGTAAGTTGCACCAAGGCTAAAGTGGGTAAAAGAGAATTGAGCCTCATTTGAGATGTATATTGTACAGTTTAGGGCAAATAAAAGAGTGTTGGGTTGAATTGGGATCAGAAAGTTGAGTTTACTCGGGAATTAGTTGCACATTGTAAGAACTAGCTTATGTAGAATTGAGATCCTGGTACCATATAGACGAGGGATAGAATAAGTAGATTAAATTTCGATTACCAAAGTAAATAGGTCAGCTGGTGCCACAGAGGTACAATTTCATGATCAAACCCTATAGTATTATCACAGCATTAAAGCAGAACAAATCACAGGAAGATATTTGGGTTTTAAGGTGTGCATTAATTCCAAACCTCCTAGAGAAAATAGGGATAAAAAAATAAAAAGTAAAAATTGAAATAGAAACTGGCAAAAAAAATCAAATACTAACAGTAAGGTCTGTGTTTGGAGAGAAGTTGTCTGTCTCAGTACGAGGATAGCTGATGAACCCAGCTTGATACAGTTCTTCAGCAACCTAGATGGACAACATATAGTGCCGGCATTTTAAGAAAGAGTTGGAGATGATGTCACAAATATCCAGTATAAACAATTATAATTGTGTAGACCTTGAAAGAATAAATCAAATTTATCAAGAAAAAAGTATCTTTCTCATTTTGTTATTTTATTTTCAAGGGGTTGCTGCCTTTCTCAGGTCCCAATGATAAAAATATTTCACAATTCACCTTCATGGTTTGCTCCGAGCTCATCCTGAAGTATCTGGAGGCACGTTTTTGAAGCTCAATCGTATTCAAAGGGTATGGTGGGTACTTTAATTTTTCATTATTTTTCACATTTATTACCTAACAAAAGAGCCACCAAGGGAAAAAAGTGAAAAAATAAAATAGTTAAACACCCATAAGTGGAGATTTGTAAGCAAAACTCTATTTCAAATTTTATATGTGAAATATGGCTTTCTTACAGTTGCAGTTGGCTCTTCAGTGCACATCTCATATATCACAATAGCCGATGCATAATCAAACAAATGACCCCGTCTACAAGGAAAAATGAAAAAAAATATGAAAAAAAGAACACCCAATAACTGATATGTCCAAGGAAAACCTACTATAGTACCTATAGTAGTGTACTGCTCATATCATTTTCTTATGGTTTTCAACTTTCCAATCCTGAATAATAGCTTTACTTGTGATGTTATTCAAAATGATTTTCAGAAACAGAGACGAACTTCAACTCACATCCAGGTAAACGATGCAGTCCCATCCTCTGATGTGTGGGAGCAGTTTATAGTCCAAAACTCTTCAGGTTCATGAGCTTGTATTTCCCAATAACGCTCCACTATAAACCCTAGAGTTGGAAACTGAATGGTAATAAAATGCCAATGTTAAATATCCGAAAATGCTTGTGAACATTTAATATGTTTGTAATTTTTTTGTCAGGGAAACCTGGCAGGGACCATAGCTCAGCACGAGATTCCTTTCTTCACCAAAATCAATTATAAATGCATCCTTTAGAAGCATTGTTTGAAATCTAGTAAATGAAGCACCTATTCTCAAATCTATTTCCTGAAATAAAAAGATTTCCAAAAAGAAGAAGATATAGCAAAAGCATGTAATCTTTTGGGTATACAATTTAAATAAGTAAATGCACTAAAATAACCTGTCTTGCATCAACTGCGTCAGCAAACAACTTGTTGGGTCTGACAAGATTTTGAGCAGCCTCGTGTATTTCTCTATTTAAAATCTCAAAGTGACTAATTAACATTCACTTAACATTGTAGAAAATCAAACATTATTTTGACTTGAATGCATGGTTACCTCTCGATTAGTGCAGAAAAATGAGCTCTATAAATGTTGAGGTTGTTTTTTGCACCAATGCAAACTTCTATTACTTCGAATGCAATGTTCTCGCCTTCTCTATCACAGTCAAGCCACAGTACCAGCCATTCGCATTTCCTGGCTTCTTCCTCTAATGTTGTTTTAATATCCAACTTGTCCTTCGTATTTTTTATAAAGTTATGCATTTAATTTTGTATATGCAGAGAAAGAACTTGTTAGAGCCTGATTTGTCCCCAATTGATAATTGATAAATCCAATTAGAAATAATGAAAGGAAATTTTGTGTATATTAATCAAATAATTGAAAATTGTCTCATGAATGACTGGTACAAGTCAGTACCAATTCAGATCATGCTGGTCCAAGACTGAAGGATACAAATTTAGACCACTGGGACAGCAAATATGGAGAAGTCAGTTCACATAAAACTGTAGAGAGACCTTGCAGTCAAGTTGGCCAACCCATAGTCAATAAGAACTAAGTAGTTATATGTTATTCATGAATGAGCACATGTAATCATAAGAGAGCCAATTTAATTATGGTTTTATTAATGGATGTTTGTTACAAGGGAAATGAACAGTCCATTTTGGTTTAAAAGACGCTGAACCAGACCGCTTGATTCCCCTGGCAGCAAAAATTGAGAAAAGACAAAGCAAAGGTAGAGTAAAGAAACCAAACTTGAAAAACATTCAAACAAGACCTAGTAAATTTTAGCATATACCTGTGGTACGAACTTCCGTACCGGGGCCTGGTACAGCGTGGCGGGATCACAAGAGGCCCACCTTTTGTACCTCTCGTCGAAGTCGAGCTCCATCAAATGCCCAGTGACTGAGGTGACCACCATGGAGCACCTTTGATTTCGAATCATGTACTCAAATTCAAACACTCGATTGTATCTCGACCGTCCATTTCTCACTCGCATACCACCGCCGCCACGACGGGACAAGATCTCCGACACTGACTTCGCCACCGAGGGCTTCTCCGCCACGTTCAAAACCCTAATCGCGCGCCCCGACATGGTAAGTTTGGAGTGGGAGGTGATAGTTCCAGAAGAGAGGAAAAGCGCGGGTTTTCTCTTTGTTTTGAGAAATTAGCGGAGAAAACCCTCAGTTATAATATAATTAACTTTTCTTAAGAATCCCGTTTTGCATTTTGAAACTGAAAAGAGGAGTGTTTAAATACCATTATTTTTATTTTTATGTCTGTACTGTTTTATTATTTCTAAAAATTCAACAATTCAAAATATAAATTTAATATCAAAATAAAATAGACATGTAATATTTATCATTTTTCAACAAATATATAGCAAATTATTTTATTTCCTTTTTGGTTTTTTTTAAGAATATATGAAACCCAGTTGAGGTTAAGTTAAACTATATTTCGAATTATGTTTCATTTTATTTTGATATCCATCAAGAATGGTAATAATTCACTAAACGAATAAGTTTCTGAAGTTGATAAATCTCATAAAAGTAAGGTTCAAATGTAAGTGGGATGTGTACGGGGGAATGTTCATATTTAATATTGCTCAGATTACAGATCGATTGTGGATTTGTGAGATATTGTAGATTTTTATTCTCTTTAATATCTTCAATAAAAGTTGCTACTGAAAAGTCAAAAGTACTTGCTACAAGAAAATAATAATGCTAGCGAACCTATGCTGTCAAAAATCCGCATTACATATTTATTTATCAGGCAGGACATTTAAAAGGTGTGAAAAATCTCAATATTTATTAATTAATCACGAGCTCCGTTTCAAGCCCGTTGTGCGCGTGTTAAACAGAGATTGGTGGGCCTGGCAGCTGGCTAGTGTCGCTGTCCGGATATTTTAATTTCTTGACTTATTCGCTCCACGGTCCCAGAATAAAACTAGCTCCAGACTCCAGTGCACTTATATGTGTGTGTGTGTGTGTGTGTGTGTGTATATATATATATATATATATATATGAAACTATACGACTCCACATTATTCAAGAAGAAATTATAGATCGATTGACAATATCACAAAAAATGGCAGCTCGTCGATATCGGTACGGCGGTAGCATTATAATTCCTATCATCATTCTATTGATGGCATGCATGTACAGTAGTAGCGTCGAAGCATCGAGATTGTTACAAGAAACCGAGCAGTTTCGAGAAGGAGATCATATACTGGTACATGGTTTGGTTTCTATAGGCAGGATGCTGTTGGGACGGTCGGGACCGTCAGGTTGCTCCGGTAATCCTAGCAACTCAGGTGGCTCATGTCGACCTATGCCATGAGTCCATGACACAGTTCCGATCGATCCTCGTCAAGATCAAGAAGAATGATCATGAATTTCTGATCTGAGACCTAACAATTTAAAATGTGAATATTAGCTAGAGAGAAGGGTTTTAATTATTTCTTTATTTTAAGATTTTTGTTAGTACTTCACCTAGCTAACAATTAATTTCTTGCGGTTGTATAAATTTAAAATATATACGACAGTCATATATGTACATGAAAGAATTTTTGTTTGTATTTGCTGCAATTTGATATATATTTACCCAGATAATTAATATGAATTAAGCAATGGGTAAGCTAAACACGGACTTAGTTACACACAAAAAAAGGCAATATATACTCCAATAGCATATAATTAATGATGAGGTACAAAAGCACTTCTCTTTATAGATTCATTGATGCAGCTTTACTATATACATTATTACCTTATTTTATATAAAAAAAAAACTTATATATATATTACCCTTATTATGTTCAATTTCATTTTAATTTACGATGTTATTTAAATGTGGTGATCAGTACAGAAATTTTCGTTATGTTGCTTTGCATGGCGTGCTACTTGGCACGTGCTAAACACAACGTATCACACGTCGTGTCGGAAATGTGTCGTATGCCGCGTCATAACAAATTTCAGCACATTTTACCAAAACACAACATGGCACGTGTTACTATATATTTTTAAATTGAAAAAAAATTAAATACAAAGATAATAAAATCAGAAAAAATAGAAGAAATAGCATGCAATTAGTTATAGCTAATGTTCCATGATGTTTATATATATTATTTAGTCAAATGTTTTGATGAAGGGCATAGTTATGAAATGATTTAAAATTTACATAAAATACTACTTGATAAGTGAAGATGTCTAATTTTTACTATTTTACGAGTGGTAGAATTCAAGCATAAACGATTATTGTTTCAAATTATTAACTAATTAATTAATTAATCTCTTCTTTTTTTTCCTTTGCCTTTTGTAATTTGTTTAATTTGTTGTTTATTTTTTGAGACCAAACCTTTTGAGTCCGTAATTTGTTTTTTTTTTTTTAAGACTTATCTCTATAATTAAGCCTTATTTTTCTCTATAAACCTTTTGAGTCCGTAATTTAGTTTAATTTAAATAAGAATAATATTAACATCGTTTGACATGAAAAGTAAATCATATTAAATGCATTCTTTTTTTTTTGTATATTTTTCTGTAGAAGAGCAATTGTTACATATATATAGGCAAATTCTTCTATGGACATAAGGACCTATTTGTAAAATGAGCATATTTTCATTTTCAAAGTTCAAACAGTCGATCCGACCGTTCAACATTATCTCCATATTAAAATGTACTTGGAGGTCAAATTTTACATTTTTTTTTGAATTTTTTACTGTTTATTAAGATGGGTACAAAATTCAATGGTCTGAATTTGACTAGTTTTGTAAAATACTTAATAAATAGTAAAAAAATTCAAGAAAATGTAAAATTTGACCTCCAAGTACATTTTAATATGGAGATAATGTTGAACGGTCGGATCGACTGTTTGAACTTTGAAAATGAAAATATGTTTATTTTACAAATAGGTCCTTATGTCCATAGAAGCATCCCTCGTATATATATGCACAAAAGTCGGAACACGTATCCTCTGCATTAACTCAAAAGGGAATCTTTTGAGTTAATGCATCTCGGCCGTATGATATTAAACGGAGTCAATCCGGCTATCTGATTTTAACATAGGAATCTTTAATATTAGTGCGGATCTAATTTGCACAGATTTTTAAGTGGATCGGATGGTCCAGATGTCATTAACTCAAAAGGGAGCTTTTGAGTTAATGCAGAGGATACGAACTCCAAAAGTCGAGGGGTCTTGCACCATTAAAATACGGAGTTCGTGCTTTTTTTTTCCATAAGGAAATAGTAGGGCTCTATCATTTTAATTCAAGCCATTTGATTTAAAACGAACGGTTCAGGTTGACTCAATTTTGAATTGCTCTTTTTTTTTTTTTTTTTTACAAAGTAAGTGATATCAATCTTTCAAGTATGAGAGGGAAGTGTTGTCTCTTTTCCTACAAATTTTACAGAGAGATTTAGAAAGATACAAATGATTGATATTAAAATACCAACTAAAATTAATTTCAACTGTTCAGAGTAATCTGTTTGAAACATTTATAATTAAATCCGTACTATTAAATGGAGCCTATTTTTTTTTCATTAAATAAAATAAGTTTCATACGTACTGATTTAGCCTAAAGAAAAGTAGAAGAAAACAATACAGAAAATGACATGATTCAGCCATGGAGATTTACAAAAACACTAATTAATTCAACTAATTAATATATCACTCAAAGAGAAACAAACCTCAACTCAACAATTAACAAGAGGAGATAAATTCAACTCAAATGATAAAATTCGTATAGAGTTTAAAAGCTTCAAGTACAAACTGATTTTGAACTATTATATAGCCATATTCCATCTCTAAAGTCTTTCTAACATTTATTACAACTCTCAACCACTTTTTCTAATACCAAAACAAAATTATTACCTCTTAGAGTCACTCAAAACACAACTTCGAAAACTGAATACAACCATCTTTTTGAATTTAAAACACACTTATAGCTCCCACCTAACTAATTAATGAAAGAATCCCCCAAAAGTTTTCACCTTGCTAGCACACTATTTTGAGCATCCTATGTTCTAAATATGGAATAATGTGCCACATGAAAGTTGTAGAGGTGTTGTCAAGATTCCACAAAGTTTTGGATCACCTTAATCGGAGCTCGTATGAATTTTTATAGTTTTCTTATAAATTGTTTAGAAATGTTTATAAAGGTTTAGAAATGTTTAGAATTGTTTAGAAATGTTTAGAAATTGTTTAGAAATTGTTTATTTTTTATTTTTTAGAGTTTGCTTATAAATTATTTAAAAATGTTTGCTTATAAATTTTTAGAAAGGTCAGAAAAAACATGTTTGCTTAGAAAGGAGAAAGAAGAGAAGAGACTGTTTCAGATTTAAAAAAAAATTAGTGGGACTGAAATGACATTTCGGTCCAGAGATATTTTTAGATTTTCTGTGGCGGTTGGTATAAAAATATGTAAAACCACTTCGGGCTGAATTGCCATTTCGATTCGGAAAAAAAAAATTCAGACCGAAATGACATTTCAGTTCTTATGATTTTTGTAAAATAAAAAAATAATCTTGTTAATTTCATAAAATTCTTTTTTTTAATTATGGTTTATAAAAAAAATTCCTCACTTTTTAATTCAATTATTGTTATTATGCTAGATAACTGATACACAGATCACTACATGGAAATTTTCACATAAGAACGATTACTGTACTCGGTACATTTTCATCACTATTACCTAGGGCTGCTCATGAGCCGAGTTGAGTCCGAATCGCTAATCCAGTTCCGAGTCAGAAACTCCAATTTGGAATCAACTCGCGAGTAACTCGAGTCGAGGTGAGTCGACTCGTGACTCATAACATAGTACACAGTGAGACAATCTAATTTAATTATAACAAAAGATATATTACATAGTTTACCAAAATAATACACAATTAATACACAATTAAAGACAATACAAAATATAATAGCCAATACATAATTAAAAATACAGTTCTCTTCTCTACTTATCTTCATCTTTCTTCTATACTTCTTCTATACCAAATGTATCAATGAAAAAAAAAAAACTGTACCAAATGTAAATATTAGAATTTGATGTGAGTCAAACCGAGTTGATTCCGAACCGAGTTAGGAGTAATTTGGAATCGACTCATAAATCAACCGAGTCAATAAACTCGAGTCAGTTTTGACTCGAGTCAGTTTTAACTCGAGTTATTAGTGAGTTGAATCCGAATTGATTCCGAACTGAGTTTCGAGTCGTGAGCTTTTTGTGCACCCCTACTATTACCGTGGCCGTCAATCCAACCGACGCGGGTACTCGCCCTTTACATCAAAATGGAGACTTCCAGTCAAAATATATCACCGATTCACCGGACATCTTTTACTAATTTGTTCATGAGCTAATTAATGACGGTATAAATGTATCCCACTTTTATTTGTATTGTGTTTTAAGTTTAAGAATGTATAAGTTATTTTCACAATAACATGGATAATTAAGAATGTTTGACAGTAGTCAACACTGACATCACATGTGAAATGTCTACAATGAGTAAATACATTGTATTTAAGCATAATGAAAATCTCCATTTTTGAGATAAAAAAGGAGAGATCCGAGAGCATGCTACCAGTACGGTTCAGTGTGTCAGATTGTCAGTCCGAAGGACTGGAATTGGAAGAGACGCAAATTTGGGGTAAGATATTTGGGGTATCGGTCTATCATTAAATGCTTAAGTCGAATATGATATCTGTTTTTTTTTTTGGTTATAAGAGTATAAATTACTATTAATGGTCCGTATATTATATTTTATATTTCTATAATATATATATTAATTTTGAATTCAGAGATGAACAATATTCGACAATATTGTTGACAGATGAATTTTCACTCACTTTCTCTAAAGTTCGTCTTCTCTCTCTTATCTTCTTCACTTCTTCCCTGTTTGTATTTATATATTAATTTTGAATTCATAAATGAACAATATTCAACAGTATTGTTGACATTGTTGACGGATGGATCTCACGTGTTAGTGAAACTTTCTTTTTTTCATTCCTTCCTTTCTGTCATTTTCACTCACCTTCTCGAAAGTTCGCTCTTTTTCTCTCGAATCTTCTTTGATTCTTCCATTTTTGTATATAGTAATTTTAATCTTGAAAATTAATTTACTAGAGTATAAAATATCCAAAAATTGATGTTTATAAAATGAATATTATTGTCATAAATGAGTTAAATTAGAAGGAATTAGTTATACACAAATTAGTATAAAATGAAATTTAGAAAAAGGAAATACAAAAAATAATATAATTCTTACATAAATGCAATATGCACAAACCTTAGAGCAATAGTTATTATATATGTTTGTTAGATTTGATAAAATATATACTATAATATGAGAGAAGAAAAATTATTTATAATATCATTTAGTTTTATATTGCACTAGGATTTGATATTTGTTTAATTGTCACATTATTAACATGATATATTAATGACAACAAACTTATTTAACAAGTACATCAACTGATTAAGCAATAGCAAGACAATAAAATAAAATTATGGATATATTTTTTAGAGTTCAATTTTTTTATTTTGTGATTTGAAATCTAATCGGTCATCCATCCATATGCCTGAAAACATAATGGTTTGATCTATTGTTTTGTTAATCTACGAACAACTTATTATCTAATAGTATTAAATTTAAGAAAAGAAATTAATATATTAAATTACAGAGAATATTTTTATAATTCTATCGATTGTTGTGGTTGTCTAATAAATATGATTTTCAATATACTTATTTTGTTCCTTGAAACAGTCTCCGGTGCACATGTAATTTTAGACTGTGTCTACCTTCACTATTTTCCATGAGTCATGCAGCTTATATGAATTCACTCACCATATGTCGCTTGGTGTTGTCTCTCGGCGAATGGGAATGGCGTCAAATCAAATTGCACGAGAGAAAAGGGTGAGTTTCTCTCCCTTTCAGTTTGATTTTTTTTATAGCGATTTAAGGAAACGGAGGCGTCTTATACCTCTTTCAAGTTTCAAGTAGAATTCACATGTATTTACATATTATTTGATACTTATGACGATGCCACTTGTACACTGCTCTGATCGGTTCTTAAATAGATTCTGGTATTTTTGAATGATTTACTAGCTCACTCGAGTGAAAACATTTTTCTCAAACGAATATTTCCTCCCATTATTTATTTGTGAGTTTCACAATTTTCTTCACTTCAGTTCAAACTAAGAGCTTTATATGTAATTTGGCGAAACTTGTACTGCCTTTATTCTCCGTTCATCTATGTATGGAGTCCGGAAAACTAGCTTTAGGTGGTAAAATAAAATCAAGGTTACTTTATTTTATTTTATTTTGAGAAATAATTATGGTCATTTAAAATTAAGTTGTGGGTACTAAAGACAAAAATGTTTTAAATGACTGTAATTAATTTTAATTTGTTTTTAAATGTTTAAGTCTGATTTTTCCTGCTTCCTAAAAGATCATGCCTTGTGTATTCACCCTTTTTTACTTTTGTTTTGTTCTGTGGTTTGGCTTGCTTTAATTTTTGAAGTATATTCCAGTCAGATTAATACCACTTTTGGTCTAAATCTTTTTAATGTATCACATACAATATGTCATGAAAAAATGTTGCAGTGTTGGATTATTATGTAGAACATTTTGGTAATATATTGGAGTTAACACACTAGAGTTATAATCTTGTTATGCACTAGACCCTTTGCTTAAGTGATTGTATAACTTGGTGGTCTTGCAAATGGCATCTTTCAATGTTGCATGATTTAAAATAAGTTGAAAAGCAGATAGATCCTTGTACATATACATATATATATATACTGAGCTATCCTTATGTCGGAGCAAGTCATAATTAATAAATAAAAATTATAGACTGCCAATAATTTACCTCTTGTATTATGCTAGTTTATGGCATTGATACTACATAATCTCCTTTAGTTTACTAGAAGTTATCATCCTTCCCTTACAAGTAGCTGGTGGCATCATCTGATGCTTTATTTTCTTCCCTTCTAATTTTTATTTTAGTTAACATCAATTCACCATCAGTTTTGCAGAGATTGAAATCCCCCCTGCAGAAAAGGCTAAAATTTCTATACCAGGTTGCCCCACGTTGGGTCCACCTGACTTGACAAAAGGGACAACCGGATCAAGAAAAGGAGACTTGAGATGCAGCAAGAAACTCAAACTCCAAATAAAACCCATATCTCAGAAGAAAGCCGTTTTAAGCTTGAGATAGTAGCTAGAGGAATTAAATTTCTTCGCGCTGCAAGAATACGGTCTATTGCTGAAACTCAAAAGTCAAACATTACCCACTCGAAGGGACCTTGTGATGCACAAGCAAAAGAATCTGCTACTGGAACAGCCCTAGAGAGCAATGCCAGAACTGTGCACGGACCAGTGGTTGATATCTTTGCAAATGAGGGAAAAAAGCGTAAAATTGAGGTAATAACAATTGATTCTGATGAAGAAGGGTCAAATGATTGTTTGCCGGTTAAAAACTTGGCTGGTAGTTACTGCAAATTACGGGCGGAGAATTTTCTCAAAGAGTTCAAGGAACAACACCTGTTGAAAGAGAATAGCAACTCCGGGACAAGTACGAATAATTACAAGGGCAAAGAAGTAGCAACTGATGTTTCGCCAATGAGCATTCCTTGTGAGCACAGAACACATGATGCAAATACAAATGTAAGTACTCGAAGTGCATTTCTTTACTAAATATTTTTAGGGTAATGGTACAGTGACGATACCAGTAAAGAGAGAAACTTGACAGGTATTCTTTTCATACTGGCACTGACCAGATTGATCTGAACTTGAACAGGTATTCTGTATTGGTATAGGCATTTCCAAAACAGGAAACATATAATGTAATGGAATTGTGAAGATTGATCTGAGCTTTCGTGAACTTTTTTTTATTTTAATAAGTTCAATTATGGATGTCTTTTAGTATTTGTCAATTATCAAATTAATATTTTTTAGTTTTTTACATCTTTTGTATGAGTTTTGAATATGTCTGTAAAAACACTTCTGATTCTAATTTTCAACTTTTTGAATCATAATTTTGAACATTCTTCTTTGCAAATAACTATTTTTCCATTTTGTATATTTAAGTGCATTCTGGACTGGACTATAGGACTGGATTATATCTACTTAATTGTGTGGTCACTATGTTGGGAATATTTTAGTTCAGTTGTGCATTTTCATTAGAGTTTATTAATCTCAACTTCTCTCTAGAAGACTTGCTAGGAAGGGACCCGATATGCTAAATCAGATGATCTAGTATTTCGTAATCTAAATATAATGTGTCATTTGTATTCGCAGTTCTCCCCATCTCTAACTCCGATGTCTGTTCTTTTTTATCCTTTTAAAACTTTTATTGAGCTGGTGCTTGACTACTCACCACTTGTCCCTTTCACCTTCCATATCCATGAATTTCAGATCATTCTATGGTTCAGATAGACAACATGGACCAGTTTTTACCCCAAATTTGATTATTAACATTTAACATTTTTTTGGTATAGATTTTCCGGGGTGCATGATAATGGCAAACTAAGACAGATAATATCTAACTATGATTTCATAGAAAACACTAGAAACTAAGATTGATAAATTACATGATGTTTTTGCCAAGGAACATTCATATATTTAAGGTTTCCTTTTTATTTCTCATCTTTTTGGTTTAAAGGGAGAAGTCTGTCAGAGTTCCAGATCCATAATTTCTACCTATGGAGTTTGAACACGTCCTCTTGTCATCCTAGCGATAAACACTTGAAATACAAAAAAGAAATAATGCATTTTCAGTTAAGCTAAATTAAGTTATTTTGTTAAACAAATAGATTACTTAGCCAACTGCTAGTGGAGGGTATTTTTGGAACATAATGTGCACAATTAAGTTTCTGAACTTTCTAAAAGTATACACAGCTAGGAGACGTAGAAACACTCATGTCTAATTGCATGAACTAAAAAAATGTAAATCACATGTAGAATTTTAAATTTTACTCATTGAACTTCATGTTTTATGTATTTAAAATAGAGTTGTACCAAGGAAGGAGATGTGGCTGGAACATATGATCCAGATTTTGCGAAGGATGTTGAAATGGTAGAAGATGAGTCTTTATATAAGTCTCCGGATATGGAAGCAAATGGTTCATATGATGCTGATGGGTTGCCTGGTGATGGTTTGGAGGAGTTATGGCGGGATATGGGTCTTGCAATGGAAATAGCTCAGGTACTTCTATTATTTCTAGCTGTTTATTTCTTCCTTTTTTTCTAGTTGTTGGACTCATAAGGTATCAGTGCCTCAGTGGTTTCCAAAGCCATCACCTCTGTGACATATCCAAAACTATTCTTAGGGGTTTGGAGAAACTGTGGTTGCCACAACTCGAGAGTAGTAAAATTATGATCAATAAAGTGGTTAAATCGGGAAAACATTAGGTCCCTGAGTGGTTTGAGAGCAGTTTCGGGGTTTAGTAATCTCTGTGATTGCGTAAAATATCAGGGTTGTCTCCATAAATAAGAGTTCTGCAGTTTGAGAGCATTAAACTCTAATTCAAATGGAATTGGCTCAACTGAGAAATTATTAAGTGCCAGTGTGGTTTTACAAAACCATCAGCTTTACACCTTCGACACCCAAAGCAGTCTTAGGTTTCTGAAGCACAGTAGTCAACTCAAAACAGTGGTTTTGTCTGCATAACTAGACAGAAGTTTGAGAGCAATCAAGCCTATGACATATATGATCAGTCCAACTTCGAATGAGTAGTTTTCCAAAGCTGCAAGCTCTTTATTGCCATCACCTCAAAATGAAGCTTGTCTCTCTATAAATAGGTTACTACTTGCTAGGGTTTTGAGAGCAGTAATCCTAAGAGAAGTTGTCTTTTGAGGGTTTGAATGAGAATGGAGAATTTTTTATTTCATAAAGTATTTGTCACCATCCTTAAATAGGGGAATATTTGACTGTAACTAGCACTGTTGAAGGTATGCAAGTCTGAAACACTTGAATTACACATGCACATAGCACCAACAAAAGTTGTGTTATTATTTCAACCCTTCAAATACGCCTCAATTTTCTAATTTTATGTTCTTATAGCTATTTTTGCACCTTTCATCAGTTTAGAATCAGCTGAACTCTCGAATTTGCCTCTAGTAAGAAACATAATAAGAGAAAAGAAGCACAAGGGGTAAAACTATAGAGTCACCAAGACATTAAATCAGATCAGCTGATTGCAAATTTGAAAAGACTGGCTGTCTTAATGTTTTATACCAGACCTGACTGGTGAAGCAGCAAAGTTCACAATTCAAATGTTGCCAAAAGTTTCTCTATTTGTCCAGGAGAATGAAGGCCAAGAAGGAGTCACTACACCCATCAAAAGGCCGGATCCATGCGAAGAAGAGGATGGGGAAGAAGTGTGTGTGCATGACTGCAAACTAGATGAGCAACATGGCCTCGTCTGTCGCATCTGTGGACTCATCCAGAAGAAAATTGACACCATTTTTGAGTACCAGTGGCACAAGGTATGCAATTTAAATCCTTTGTGGCACTGCAGCTTTTGAGGTTTGCGTACTGGTTACCAGTGATGTCCTTGAGCACAAGTAATTTTAGTTTGTTATGCAGACTGAATTTTTATACTTGATAGAAACACTGAACTGTTGTAGCAATTATGAGTCATATAGTTAAGCTAAGACATCTTTTACCTGTTGGTGTATCTCGATGCCACATCCCTGTGGTAGTAGTCCAGAAAGGTATCGTACTGGAAAAACCAGCCCCTGTTGTAGTACTTTTACCTGTATATATGTACTTTCACCGGTAATATAGTAGGGGGCGAGTGCAAAATTAGTACTGGTCCCTTAACAGCACCATCAATTCAGTTTTTCTTATTTTCATTTTTATGTTGAGTGATGATTTTTTTTTTTGGTCACAGCGTTCAAGATCAATAAAGACATACCCTGTAGAGCCCAGGGGCCGGACAAACTCAAATGTTTCTGACAGGCCCTCCAAATTGCTTGCTGCCTTTGATGAAGTGGCAATATGTGACGACATGGCCATCCATCCAAGGCATTCAAAGCACATTAGGGCTCACCAACTGGAGGGGTTCAATTTCCTGGTAAAGAACCTGACGGGAGACAATCCTGGTGGGTGCATTCTGGCCCATGCACCTGGTTCAGGGAAAACTTTCATGCTGATCGCCTTCATACATAGCTTTCTGGGCAGGTATCCCAATTTGCGACCCCTTATTGTTCTCCCAAAAGGTATAATTCCAACCTGGAGGAATGAATTCAAAAACTGGCAAATAGAAGACATCCCCTTGTATGATTTCTATAGCTGCAAAGCATATAGCTCCAAAGCAGATGCTCGATCACAACAGCTTGAGATTTTGAAGTCTTGGGAGGGGAATAAAAGCATTCTTCTCTTGGGGTACCAGCAATTTACATCTATAGTCACTGATGACTCAGACAATATTACTGTAAGAGAGTGCTGTGATAAACTGTTAAATGTACCAGGGTTGTTAATTCTCGATGAAGGTCATACACCGAGAAATGACGATACCAAGTGTTTGAATTCTCTCGCCAAAGTTCAAACTGTACGAAAGGTTGTTCTCTCTGGTACGCTTTTTCAGAATCATGTGAAAGAGGTTTTCAACATAGTGAACCTCATTCGGCCGAGATTTCTTATGAGCGAACATGCACGGCCAATTGTGCGGCGGATCTTGAGCCAGGTCAACATGGCTGGTCGAAGGAATACCACGGAGGCCCTATTTTGTGAGTTGGTAGAAGAAACCTTGAAACAAGAAAAGAATTCCTCTACAAAAATCGATGTTATTAGAGGTTTGAGGAAGCTAACTGAGAACATACTTCACTACTACAAGGGTGACCTTCTAGATGATTTACCAGGCCTCTTTGATTTTACCGTAATGCTGAACCTCACTTCCAGACAAAAACGAATAGTTAAAACCATTTGCCGTACAAAGGAGGTCTTCAAGAGAAACTCCTCATGTGCATTGGTATCTGTTCATCCATCGCTGGAGGAGATGAAGGACAGTCAGATTGAGACCATTTTGAAATCACTAGATATCTCAGAAGGAGTGAAGGCGAAATTTATATTGAAACTCCTCTCCCTTGCCGTCTCAAATAATGAGAAAGTGTTGGTGTTTGGAAGGTACCTGCGTTCCCTAGATTTCCTTGAAAAGCTTGTAATTAAAACAAAGGGATGGGTCTTGAACAACGAGGTGTTTAGAATCACCGGAATAACATCTCAGAATGATCGGGAGTGGGCAACAGAGAGGTTTAACAATTCAAAGGATGCAAAGATTTTCTTCGGGACAGTGCAAGCATGTGGTGAGGGAATATCACTTGTGGGGGCTTCGAGATTGGTGATATTAGATCAGCATGCAAACCCATCTGTCATGAGGCAGGTGGTTGGCCGTGCATTTCGGCCGGGTCAGGTAAGTACACCTGAATTTATATAATTTGATCCTTCTTTTTATTGTTAATTTTGATGCTTTGGAAGAAAATGATGTTTCTCATGCATACTCTGGTAAAGCACAAGGATATGCCAGGTTTATTCTTTGGCAATAAAAATATGCTTTGTAGTTTGTACTCTTCATTCTTCATATCATTCAACGTAGAAATTTCATGGACACCCCTACAAACATCATATCATCACAAAAATGCCCCTAGAAGACAAAAAATGTCATGGAAAACCCTTCCAAAAGAAACATATTATTTTTGCTTCCCTTGTTCTCAAGTATTGCATAAATTACCCATTTTTTCCTCGTAGATTTCCTCTGCCTGGCTGAGGATAAAAGGAGGGCAGTTTTTGACATTTCTCTCATATATGTGAGGATAAGAGAAATCTCTCTGGGTGAGGATAAAAGGAGTATGAATATAAAATTTCTCTCATTTTGTAGAGGCAAACATATAACTTAATTCAAAAGGATGTGTAAACTTCCTTTTCTTTCTAAACTGTATTTTGCAGAGGAATGAGAAAAAAATGATAATATGGGTATTCTTTGAAGTAAATGGGAGAGTGTAAGCATTCTCATCAAATTATATACATGATTTGGTAAATGTTGGCCACGTTTGTTTAAATATTGTTTGTATGTAGGTGAAAAAGCTATTTTGTTATCGGCTGGTGGCTTGCGAGTCACCAGAGGTGGAAGAGCATGCAACCTCCTTACGCAAGGAGGTTATCACCAAAATGTGGTTTGAGTGGAGGGAGAGTGAATTGTGCCATTACAGCCCGGGGTTGGAAAAAGTCGATTTCAGCAATTGTGGGGATGTATTTTTCGAGAGTGATGGTTTGCGCAAAGACGTCAATGCTTTGTACAAGAGGTAATCTAATTTAATTTTATCCAATGTTTTGTGCCATGTCAAAGTTTAGTTGCCGTAAATGCCCTTTTCAAACTCAGTTGGGAAGTGTAAATAACTCCAAAAGGCAATTGGGCAGGTTCAATTCACTTGTACTACGTAAATGTCTCAGCTACTGGATTCAAAGAGGTATTATTAGGATAAAACTAATTCGTAGTTTTTGGGTGAGCATATATGCAAGAAGTTCATCCTCTTATAAAATGCTTTGAGATACTTTTACCTGATTACATCATATTACAATGTATAACAGATGATGAAGTTCTGATGTTCTGGAGATTAGGTTGCGGTAGCTATAGAAGCTCATTTTTGGCCCTAAAATTGCTTCAAAGCGGTTCAGTAATCTGATGTATTTTGCCTTTTGATGGTAGTTGCAGTTTCTATATATGATGTAGAGAATTTGGTTTGCTGCTACTGGTGCTACACTAAAAAGATTAAAGCAAGCTTTTGTTTTGTGCAACTTGAATGCGATCTTTAAACTTCTACTTCAGTGCTATTTAAGAATTAAGTTGTTACTAGGGGTGTCAACAAATTGGGTGGAAGCATTTTCATAACCTTATCTATTAAGTTAACGGAAAAAAATTATCCTTATTCGTATACAATAAGCTGATGAAATTTTTTTTTTACCTCCCATCTTATCGAATATAGTATAGATCGGATAAACGGATATAATGTGTCATTGAATAAAAATCTCATTATAACATATTCAAGAAGCTTCATGATATATATGGATCATGAATAAAACTATATGAGGTTGGCAACTCTAGTTATATAAGCATATGTCGACATATGCTTCTAAGTTACTTTTGCATTTTCAAAGCCCAAATAGTTGATGTGAAGCACTCAACATGTTCTCCATATTTAAATGTACTTGGAGATCAAATTTTATATTTTTTGGAAATTTTTTACTATATTTTTAGAATTTTTCAAAACCACTATTTTTCAGAATTTTTATAGCATATTGAAACATTGATTTGAAAAATTCTAAAAAGATAGTAAATTTTTTTCAAAAAATGTAAAATTTGGTCTTAAAGTACATTTTAATATAGAGAACATGTTGAGCGCTTTAGATCAACTATTTGGGCTTTGAAAATGCAAAAATAACTTAGAAGCATATGTCGACATATGCTTATATAACTAGAGTTGCCAACCTCAAAACTATATTATATCATGCATCATATATATATATATATAGAGGTTGACTAATATCAAAACGTTTGTTCCAGAGTCGTAGTGCAACTAATTGGTTTTTCGAGTTTCAAAGTTCAAACAGTCGATCCAAACCGTTAGATGTGATCTCTATATTAGAATGTGCTTGGAGACCAAATTTTAATTTTTTGGAATTTTTTTTATTAAGTCAGTTTTAAAATCGCTAACTTTAATAAACAGTGAAAATTTCTGGATCATTGAAAACAGCGATTTTAAAACTGGCTTAATAAATAGTAAAAAAATTCCAAAAATGTAAAATTTGGTCTCCAAGCACATTTTATTATAAATTGAATGTTGAACGGTTTGGATCGACTGTTTGGACTTTGAAAATATAAAAACCGAAGCGTTTGTTTCACGGCTAGGAACAAACGTTTTGATATTAGCCAACCTCTCTCTCTCTCTCTCTATATATATATATAGAGGTTGGCTAATATCAAAATGTGTATATATAGAGAGAGAGAGAGAGAGAGGTTGGCTAATATCAAAATGTTTGTTCCGGAGCAGTGGTGCAACCAATTGATTTTTCGATTTTTAAAGTTCAAATAGTCGATCCGAACAGTTAGATGTGATCTCTATATTAAGATGTGCTTGGAGACCAAATTTTAAATTTTTTGGAATTTTTTTACTATTTATTAAGCCAGTTTTAAAATCGCTAATTTTAATAAACTGTGAAAATTTTCTAGATCATTAAAAACAGCGATTTTAAAACTGGCTTAATAAATAGTAAAAAAATTTAAAAAAATTTAAAATTTGATCTCCAAGCACATCTTAATATATATTGAATGTTGAACGGTTTGGATCGACTATTTGGACTTTAAAAATGTAAAAACCGAAGCGTTTGTTCCTCGGTCTGGGAACAAACGTTTTGATATTAGTCACTCACTATATATATATATATATATAATTTTATTTTTATTAATTATCATATAAAATAACAGGTACAAAATAGTGTTTATCTGTACTTATCCGTTATTGTTAATGATTTTTTTTTATTTTTACTCGTATTATTAAAAAAAAGTTATCCTTAACCGTCTTATGAAATACATACGGATCATATAAACATACAAAAAATGTTATTGACACCTCTAATTACCGATGGATAAGATCCCGTATGATCTGCAATCTGCGACCATACCGACATTTAATTTGGTTCGATTTTGTGTTTTTGACTTGGGCTATTTTTAGCTGTTCAAGTCTATTGATGAACGTGTCGTCCTTTGCTGGCCTGGTCTAGTGACTAGTGCTCTTTAATTAAGAAATTAAAAACATTTTTAAATTATCAGAAACCCTGTACTTGATTTCTTTCTTCTAGAAGCTTTCAGATTTTTCTATGCTTTAATTAAATTGCTATTAATTTCGTTAATTGACCGAATGTTTACCGGGCATTCTTCTGAATCAGTCACTTGTGAATTTTATTTTATTTGTGACTTCCTTTTTAAATTCGTGAATAATCAATTTATTTTAAGAATATCAAATGCTGACATTTTTTAAGAATATCTTATTCAACATTTGATATCTTATCAAATTATTTGATATTTCCATATTTAATACACTACTCAATTTAAGCTATAGTGAATCTTTTTACAATTTTACTTCTTCAATTTTGATAAGATAAAATATTCTTTTTTATTAGTATGTTCAGGTTCGTTCTTAGTTTCAGTTGTTAATTATCTGAAGAACATATGTTGAGGAGGGATTTTAGTAACATTTACTATTATTAGTGCCACAAAATGAAGCAACTAATTTTATTAATACGAATTCATTTTCACTATATAATTTTGTCCTTTTAGCTTTTTCCTATGAGATGTCTATATTCTACAAGCCATTTGTCTTTTTTTTTTATCAAGTTTCTTTACTTGTATACATCAAAGTTTGATCTTCTTCATTTTATTTAAAAATGGGGGGGGGGGGGCACAATTTTTTTTTTTTTACTTTTTGAGTTTATTTTATAATAGATCAAATGTAAAAATAAATACACCAAAATTAATCAATCATAGTTTAAATAGAGTTGTTCATTTTTGTATCAAGTTTTTTTTACTTTTCGAGTTTATTTTATAATAAATCAAACGTAAAAATAAATACACCAAAATTAATCAATCATAGTTTAATTAGAGTTGTTCATTCTTTTATCACTTGATACGGTATAATACGAGATCCAAAAATCATAAAATCTTATGAGGATGTATCTCTCAATAAAATAAAATAAATAACTATTTGGATTCAATTTTTGAATTTTAATCTTTGAAATATAAATAAAAAGGTGACTTTTTCCATTTTATGATTTGTGGTTTTGGTACCTTTCTAACAAATCGATGGATCTAATTTTTATGAATGGACATGTATAAATTCATATTAGAACTTCATGTATTTGTTGAATATACCCATTTTCTGTTAGAAAAATTGGGTGAATACATGTGAATATATCCAAGTAGGCTGTGTACTTTAATTTAAGTTCAGTTATTGATCTGGTTCATCTCACCTTTTACTTTGTTAACATGATGAATTTCAATATTTTAATATAGATTATTATAGAAGTTTAAACTTACTTGTTTGGTTTCAAGCGGAAAAATCCATTCTAAGGGGGAACTTTGATGCATGCTATTTGGTCTTTTCTCTTTGGTTATTTTCTAATTTGCCTTTTATTCCATAACTACGGCAAAAAAATGACATGAATGTTAAGAATTAAAGTGTAATTAGTGAATCAAATTTCTTATTTAGAATGAGATTATGTTTTTACGTAGTAGGTTTTCTATGAAAATAACACCCGGAACTATGAATGTTTGGGCATTATTTTGGTTATTTCATTATGGTATTTTTCTTTTTCTTTCTGAGGCTATTGTTTTTGGTAGATTTCTTTTTTTTATATTGTTACTAATACAAAAGTTTTTTATGAAATAGACAATGTTTCTCTCACTTATATACTGTTGTAGGTACTCATGATTTTAAATTAATGAAGGAAAATATATATAGTTTGATCGGTATCTAATTAATATCCTTTTGTGTTAATATGATATCGAAGAAATCATTATATGTACATATTACGTATGCTTTCTAATCATCAACTTATGGACACAAATGTCATTTTAATTCAAACGAAATAATTTATCTTGTACTATGTAGAGTTTTCAATAAAAAAAAAACACTTACACTCTCTTAGGACCCTAAATAATTTAACTATGTACATTTTTTTTTTCATTGTGATTCCGATCAACAGAGTTCAATTGGAACTCATCTTTATGAATTCTTTTGAATTGAAATCACATGAAGTCCATTGAGTGGTATGTTCCGATCAGACGTCAAATAATTTTCAACTTTCATAGAAAATTTCCGTTTGTTTCTCCAAAAAAAACACTTGCACTGTTATACTTGTCTTTCTCTTCTATTTTTTGCATACTAGTACAATGCAGTGCAGTATTGCGAAGTGAGATTATTCCAACAGTTTGATTTCAAATGTTGAATAATTATTTTTCCATTGATCTATTTTTTTTTGGGGTAAAAGTGTGTCATTTTGTAGAAGTATTTTTTTTGTTCTATTATAATATGTTTCTGTTGCAACGCACGGATACTAGTATAGAAATATATACAAATAACATAGAATAATAGATAGATTGTATGGAAAATCTTGAATTCATAGGAATCAAATTTCGATTTATTTAGGCAAGTTTAAAATCGCCTAAAAGAACTGAAAAAGTTCCTTCTATTCTATGAGATAAAAATATCAAGACAATCCATCAATTATCCTATATTTTTTTCAAATAATTTCTATAAACAAAAAGTTCTGCACATCTTGCTTTCTGTTAAGAAATCAATCCCAGGGACAGTTATTACTAGGATTTGAAATCTTTACAAAGCTATTCTCCTGCGTACCTTGTGATTATCACAAAAGAGTTAAAAGGAAAAAAAATAAAATCAGCAATCTATCTTTACACCAAGCTACAATACAATTATATACCCCGCTCCACACTTAACCCTATCTTTTTATCACACGTGTATATTACAAACCCTATACATCTTATTTTATCATATTCTAAATTGGCAAGTTTAGCCATATATTATTCAATCAACATAAATGTCAATTATGTCATGCCACAAAATCATGCAATAAATGTGAAGAGGCAAACCTCTGTCGATCCTCCATACTCATATATTCGAAATCTCCTGCATCAGCACCTATAGGTATAGAATTGTGGGGCCCACCACCATACATTTCTTCCCCTTGACCTTGAACAACATGTTGTAACCCTAGTGTAAGTGAAACACCTCTGTTGCTGGTACCACTATCGTACCGCCCCATTTCAGCCATGTGGTACGCCATTAACCTCGGGTCTTGCAGAACATGACTGTTGTTGCTTGCAGGGTTTTCCTGCATATGACTTCTTTGGAAGTTGGCATGGGGCCCACAGTTATCAATGGGTTGGGAGAAGGATATGAACTGACTCATTTGACCCGTTTGACTTGCTTGTTCATGATGGTAGTGGTTGTGGTTCCGATCAATTGACGGGCTGTTTAGGTTTTCATTATCTTCCGGGGACGATTTTGGCTCTTCTTTTCCTTTGGCTGGTAGGGGTTCTGATGAGGAGTTCGAGTCTATCTCAGCATCGGCACCAAACTCTTCCTTGTACATATCTTCTATCATTGGCTTCCATAGACGAACCCTCGCGTTAATAAACCAATTTGAAACCTAGGCCAAAAATAATCAGAAGTTTCATTAGTGTAAACTTGGTCACTCTATCAAAGCCAATCAGCTGACGATGACAGAACCAATTTCAATTTCATTTTATTCTTTAATAGCATTTCTATCATACTTGAGCAAGTGTAATTTAGGAACAAAAGTACAAAACATTGTGTGGGAATTAAAAATCTCAAGATCGAAAAGGAAATATAAACACAGCAATAAAGCTTACCTGACTCCGGGTTAATCCAGTTTGTCTCGCTAGCAATAACTTCTCTGAGTCCTTCGGGTACCTGTTGAAATGTACCATTACCAAAAACCATAAATATCGATCGCTCTTTGAAGTAAATGTGAATGAACTAAAATAAAAAAGGTACTTACGGGTGAAGAAAATGCTCGAAAAGCCATGCGCGCAGAATTGTGACTGATGACTCAGGAAGACCCCTCTGGGGCCGCCACGTGTGCTGTTGCATCATGCCAAACTGTTGCATGGTTCTTTGCTGTCTTATCTGCTGATCTATATACCGGAGCCTTGATATGCCGCCGGCCTTACTGGAGGTATCAGATTCACCTAGGATTTTACGGGTAGACTGTATTTGGCTAGTTATTGCATCTCTTAAGGAGCGAAAGTGTCGGGAAATTGTTTGGAGTGCGAGTGCAGTATATGGTTTTGATGAACCAGGTCCAGCCACAGTGTCGAATGAGGAGACGACAATTTGCATCTGATGGTAGTATCTCTTGTACCTCCTATCTACCTATGTACCAGAATTGGTACATGATAAAGTGAAATTAGTTAGGCGATGAAAGGTAATATGCCTTATGGGATGAGATTTGGATTGTTTTCATGCATTGCCACTTGGCTTATAAGGTACCATAACAGCATGAAAACAAATTAGACATAAATTTATTACAGCTCAATAAAAAGCCAAATAAATAAATAAACAAACCTAAAACCAAATGTGTACAAAAAGCAGGCAATGACCGCATTTGATAGCCCAAATTCTCTATATCAATAAAATTAAATAAAATGAAACACTTAGCATTTTAAATTTAAAATATAAATACAAACCTCTTCTAGCATAGCCAATAGCTTTGTAACTTTATTCTGGAGATCCTGCCTTTCTGACGGTGACAGCTCAGCAGCTGAGTTAGCTGCTAATTCCTGATTATTGTTCTCAATCTTTGCACCTTGATCTGCGATCTCATTACCACCCAAGCCGCTTGCAGTTGCCTGATTTTGATTCTTCTCCCCTCTCTGTTTCAAGGCCTCTTTCACATTGACCACTTCATCTAATAATACTTGAGCCGCCTTCAGGTATTTCGAATTTGAAATTGAATTTGATAAATTCAAATTTGAATTTACATTTTGTGGAATTCCCGTGTGAACAGCCGGGTCAGGATAAGTATTTTGCTTGTTAAAGAAGTCTTGAGTAGAACTTGATGGTTGGTACTGATAAACGGGTACAGGTACTTGTGTGCCAAGACTCAGCGACAACCCTTGCCTCGGTGCAACTGAGCCATTTAGTAGCATCATGTGAGTACCTATTCCCATGTCAGGCTCAGTATTGCTAATGGCATTAGGCACTCCAGCAAATTGACTTTGTGAAACCATGGAAGCAGGAAATTGAAGTAAATTTCCTGAAATTTCGGTTGTATCGTATAGCATGTTTGCTGGTACAGTCGTGTCTTGGTACGAAGACCGTACTGAGTCTCTTTGGTTGGTAGAACTCAAATAGAAGGTCGCCATGCTTTCCTCTTTCAGTAGTGTCTTGATAGAACATTAACATGAAGTGCACATGAAGGGTACTTGGGTAAAATGCTGAGTTTGCAAGGTGCAAATTATAAGAGTTTGCTGCAAGAATAAGGATAATTATAAGACTCGGAGAATTTGTAACAAAGGAATATAATATAAATGAGGGAAGTGCAAACTTTATTATCTCATCTTTTATATTTCTTATTTGGGTAATTGGTTAGCCAGTTCTATAAAGAACCTTGCACACAATTTTGAATTTAGAAAGATAAGTAGCAAAGCTTGGTTGTCAGGTAGTTCAAAATTTGCAAAGAACAGAGATATGGAATAATTTTCCGTTAGTCTTCTTGCTAAAATATTACCTTCGGTTATGTAGGATAGAATAAACCAAATTCCAAACTAAGAAAAAAACCATAAGCATGCTGTAAGAGTCATAACTTGGGAAAACAAACTTCTAGTTTAGCATACTTCATGCAAAAGCATCTTAAAAAAGAAAAAAATGAAAAAGAAAACCTCGAAAGTCAAGTTAAAAAATGGTTTAGCAGTATTGCCTAGATACAAAAATACCACAGAAGATAGTCAAGAAAACACAAACCTCTCAGAAGTCAGAATTGAGTTTTGAAACATCAAATTCACTAAACGAAAAAGGAGAACATAAGAACCAGTTTTGCAGCAAGTTTCATTTCAAAATTCCAAATTTAATTATAAATTTGAGCTCATGCCTAAGGTATGTTATGTATTCTGCACTTTCAAAATTTTATCTAAAATAGAAACCAAAATAAATTGATGCAATTAAATTTGAAGGTAGAAACAGCAGAAGCAACATTTGAATCAACTTGAAAAAAATCCATGCCTACACCTTACAGGAAAATTAAGCTCAAAATTTGAAATTGGTACCTTGGAAAATGGAGAGAGCGCAGTTTGTTAGGGGAGCAAGAAGCAATAACTCAGAGATGATTCTGCCTTTTTGAAATAAAAAACTCTCAATTGGAACAAAAATACAACATCAGATCCCTAGGATCAAATAATGAATTGATTTATACAAAAATTAGCTGCTTTCATTGGATCTCCACTTCAAAATAAAATAATTTGTCCACCAATTGGAGCTAAACTACCAAAGTTGTAGTTTAAGAAACTGACTTTTTAATATTTCCCTTTCTCTCAGTCTCTCTCTCTCTACATTATCATCAGAGGAGGTTTTAGAAAATGGAAACCCAGCATTGTATTATGCACGTGAGAAATTCCGATAATGTCCCTCCCAATAAAGGCATGCCTATTTACAAAGGCACCCTTTTTCACTTATGCCTATTTAGATTTTAGAAAAGCACCCTTTTTCACTTCTTTTTTTTTTTTTTTGCGTAACTAGGGTCGCTATTTTCACTTTGAGCCCCAATTTTTGTTTAGTGATTTTTTAGTGTATATCAAAAAATTGAATTAAATGGTGTAAAGTTGAGTAATTCAAGGTGCAACTAATTTAACAACTTCTTCCCAGTTTTTTTTAGTATATTAAACTTCATTATTTAACGTACTTGGTAATGAAAGCAAGAAAAAAAAAAGGAGGAGGAGGATCTTATAACACAGAAAAATGTTTATTGATCCAGGGGCGGATCCACTGGTATTGAATGGGGGTCAATTGATCTCCATTTTTTTCTTTAAAATTTATGTATTTATACAAAAATTTCTATATAGTTTAGAGTAAAATATTATAGATATTATGAAATCGATTTCATTCGCAGCATGAAAAATTTATATGATTGAAAGTTTAACTCTGCTATAGTTTGAAAGTTTGCTCCGTCTCTGAAAGTTTGGCTTAGAAGGGACCTTGGTTTGGAGGCAGTATATTTATCTACCGAGATCAATATGCACACAACGATATATAAATACTTTATTTATTTTTTTGAAAAAAAAATATTGAGAGCAAACGTACAAAATTTCTAACAATATGGAGATATTTTGTCAAAAAATGAGAATTGATCCGCATTTATTAAATGTGTACTCAACCATGCTGCCATGCATAAAGGAACCTAAAAATTTCTATATCAGTAACAATGTTAGTATATTTTTTTAAGCTATTACATGATAAAATGGGGTTCACTATTTCATCCCTTCAAATTAAGTTTAGGACATGTTCGGTTGTACTCCCATTTTTACTGTTCACGTGGTAAAAAAAATTTACTCAGACTGATTTTTTTTTCCACGTGAACAGTAAAAGTCAGTTCAAAATTTTTCTGTTCCTGTGCCCATTTCCCTGCCCATGTGTCCGCCGAACAGGCCCTTATAGTGAAAGTTGATCTTGTTGTTTTTACTACAAAATCCCATCTATATCTACCTCAAGCTCCATGACTATATAGTTATTGAGGTTGTTAGACATTTTATTACCTTATTTTGATAGGGTTAGAGTTGGCTAATTTATCTTTCTTTCTTAGCTTTATAAATTATTGTATAAATATTATTAATTAATGAAATTATAATTAAAAATCATCATCTGACCTTAATAAAACATACTGCAACAAGATGAGTTCAAACAAAAATGTTCAACGGTCATTTTCAATTAGGATTTTGCCAATAGATCTATCATGCTATTAATTATGTTTGACACTCAACCGTTTGATAACAAGTAAAACAACATTCTTAATTGCTATAATAATTTAACATGTATGAACCTTTTTTTGTGATTTTCTAAGGGTGCATGCGTCAATATTATTTTTTTTAAAGACGACTGTGCAAAAACTAAAGTCTTGTTTCCTAAGTTTTATTCTCAACTTAACAGCATATTAATGCATAATTATTCTTCTGCCACCAAACTTCATAGACAGATTTTTTTGTCCCAAATATTTACAAGAATAATACTAATATTTCAAAAAAAATGACAATATCATACCTAAAATGTACGAGTCAAAGACAGATTGAATGTATGCATGCATAGAAGTTTGACTTGGATGTATTATTTATGTATATATACATAAACTGTCCATTTCTAAAAGGAAGTCATAATCTTGTTGAACATTTAATTGGGATAGAGAATCTATTCTTTTAAAACTCCGGAATAGGCAACAATTCTTCAAATAGCTTATTCTTATTCTTGCGGAAGTTGTTGACTTGGTTGTGTAATTTTATAGTTAAGAGGTTATATTCCCATAACAACCAGTTGGTAGACCTAAAACCTTGCTTGAAACATCCATTTTGACCTCTATCACTCACTCTCTCTCTCTCTCTCTCTCTCTCTCTAACCTATCTTTTCTTTTCTTTTCTTTTCTTTTCTTTCTAGACCCTAAATATTTAACAGTAGGTCCTAGCATCTCTTTTTTATACTGCCTTTATCCTGTGCTCCCAAGCATGGAACAGGGGATGAAACGAAATCCAAATCACTTACAATAAACAAAAGATATAGTTTGCTTAAACTAATCATCCTTTATTTATAAATTAAAGACCACATGCCCTTAATCAATTGTGCCTGATTACGTTGGTGGTTACATTGCCTTAAACCTCATCTAATTAATTGCTGTCAATACTAGGGTTGGCAAAAATAAACTCGTAGTTAGTGGCTTGCTCGAGATTGGTTATTCAGAAAATAATCTTAATTAACTCAATCGATTCTGACTCGATCGGTTCATCATTAGCGAGTTCAAGCTTGACGCAACTCGACTTATGTCTTAGCTCGACTTGACTCGTGATTGGCTCGGCAACAATCGATCTCGCTCAGCTCGATTCGACTCGTTAACAGCCTACTCTATACAAAGTCTAATCTGACATAATTAATGTTAATATTTCTTGTGTCCCAATTTTGAATTTTGTAAGAGCGTCATTTAATGTATAGAAACATTAACATTAATATGAAATAGTTGACGTAGTTATGAGCTTTCATAACTTTCTATAAAGCATGCACCTGCTTTTAGGGCTCCTAGAGCAATTCATTAGATATTTAGATGTACCGCTTTCTTCTATATATATAAATAAACAACAAAACATGTGGGATGTGGCATTCGAACATTCTCTCTGGATCTTGTTTAGATTTTTCCCTGTGATACCTCGCATATTTAGTCTATTTTAGGCCTGTTTTCGTATCAGATTCGTGTCATAATTCACCAGAATCATGTGCATTTCATAGATATATCTTTAGAATTTGGTACTGCTGAGTGTTTGTTTGTTTTCTGCAGGCTTGGAGCAAAACACACGAAGAAACGACGATTTGGGATGATCTGGTACGGCCCTTACCAAGTTTGGTACGGGTCTTACCGGACTTAGCCATTTTTCAGCTCATCACGCCTGGTACGGCCTGGCCGTACCAATTTGGTACGGGCCGTACCTAAAGGCGGCCTGACAGATTCAAATTTTGGCAGAGGCTATTTAAAGCGGGGAACTCTCCAATTTCGACATACATTCCATTCCAGATCTATTTGAGAGCACAGTAAGAGAGAGAAAGAGAGCTAAGGAGCTAGGAGCAAGAAGGAAGGAAGAGGAAAGAGGCGAAACTCGACGGATCTAGCTTCCTCCTCTCGATCCCTTCGATCCATGGCTATCTCTATCCCTTTTATTGTATTTTTAGATCAGATCATGTGCTGTGAGTAGTTATTTTAGTTTCTAGGGTTTAGAGATGGATTCTTGATTTGTTTTGACTTTCTTTGACTTGTATCTTGTATGAACTCTTTTGATTGATTGATTGTGATTTCTTTGCTATCTTTTGCTTTGATTGCTGTGATTGTGTATGATGAACCTCTAGGTTTAGATCGAACCTATCAAGGTCATGTGATCATCTCAATCTCTCAACCAAATCAATTGTTTAGGGTAGACTTGTTCGAATTGAAGCCGAGACGTTGAATTCTCCTCTAATCGACAGATTAGAGGGTGCCTTAGGTCTCCAATCAACCAGTTAGGGTAGATCTGTACCAACACACGAGAGTTGAGGTGTAGAAATCCCTAAAAGGCAATCAATTGCATTCCAACCTAGATCTTGATCCAACAAACGACAGTTGAGGCTTAGGAACCTTAGGTATGGTCAATTGAACCTTTCCAAAGAGTTTAGCACAAGGTACCAGCAAGGAAATGCATCAACTCGAACTGGTAAGCTCTGTTCTGGGAAGCCAGTACGGATCTTACCAGAGTGGTACGGCCTGGCCTTACCAAGTTAAGTACGGCCTAGCCGTACCGACTTGGTACGGGCCGTACCACTAGAGGCAGATCATAGATGAAGTCTGAAACCCTGGAAACGCCTTTTATCCATAATCAAAACACAATTTACATTTCTTCTAGCATTTTATTACATCTTTCTGAATTGTTTGAATTGTTTGAATTGACCTTTTTAGGAAATTAAATACCAAACCAAATCTTTCTCACTTTCTAGTTTTTAACTGAGTTTGGTAGATTCTAACCAAGTAATTGCCCGTCCCTGTGGATCGATACCCGATTATACTACTCGATAGGGGTTGTGCACTTGCAACCCTTACTCGTGAAGTGTAAACGCGGTTTTAAAAGGTACGCCCTCAAGCGTACTGAAACTTGCGTTGCGCTTCTGCGCGAACACCCTGGTTGATACTTGATAGGCATATCTGCAATTCTGTCAAATATTTTTGTTGTTTAATTAGAAGTCCGCTGTTTATTGCCATTTTAATTTAATCCGGACTATATGGTTTCATAATAAAAAATTTCTGCAATAGGACTTATTGCATTATGATTATTTTTATTTTTGCATATTTTCTGACGGTATTAATTAATAGTTGCTAATTTCAGATTTGAACCTAAATTTATACTACGTACTTAAAATTTTATTATGTTAAATTAAAGAACAATTTGTTTTTTATACATACTTTTATATTAACTCGTTATAAATCCTAATCTTAATCTTAGCATTGTTGAACACAAATTCCTTCAGAGAGCAAATATAATACTCAAATCTCAACCCCTTAATCATGTCGTCAAACAACAAAGAAATAGTAATTAATATAAACTAGCTTGCAGCACCAACAAAGAAATAAAATTATTATATTAATTTGTTTTAGTTTATTAAATAAGCTAAAGCTGATTGGTTGAGCTTATAAGTTTATTATGTGATCTGTTGCCGCTCTTTCTTGTATTAATATTTTTTCATTATAATTTAACTAATGATTTAACAAAAGCACACAAAAAATCACAGTTTGTGTTATTATAACACTATCAGTTTAGTAGAAACGTGTTCAGAATTTCTGTCCTGTCGTGCTAAATTAAAAATTAAAAAATGTTGCTATTTATTCTATGTTTTATTAAAAAAACTAAAGGAGTAGAAATTTTTGTGTACCCTAGAAATTTCGTAATATTCATTAAAAGATGTATATATAATAATAAATTAGAGATAGTTTATATCGCCTAGGAAAAGCTGCTTGAGGATCTGTTCGCAATATATAGCAATTGAGATATCAGAATCTTATTTAATTTGGTGGTATATTGTCAGAGAAATTGCTATTTGATATTTATACGAGGATTTGTTACAAGTTATAATATTTTTTAGTGATGGAAAAGTCTTATAAATTACGTATTATATTATGTTTATTAAACTTGAATTTTAAACATCTTAGAAAGTTAATATAGTTGCTTGCTGCTTGAATTATTAATTAGATTCGTTAGGATTTAGAAGTTAGCAAAAAAGTTGTATTATCTTATTGATAGGATATAAATTGATTCGACATTCACAATAATTTGAGACATACAATCTAAAGAAACTTTTATTAATACAAGAAAAAATAGCAAATTTGCCCTCGGCATGATTTTTTTTTCAAAAACACCTTGACCGCCCCATGTTTGGACAGTCCAATCTTAGTACCAAACAGCCCCACAGTAGGGCGGTCACCTCTTCATACCAGACCGCCCCACTGTGAGGCGGTTTGGTGTTTTTTTTTTAAATATTGCGACCAAACCGCCCCACCCCACCCTTCATCTCTCTCTCTGTCCCTGTTGCTCCGCCCAAACCCCACCAAACCTAGCCGCCCCCCTCCTCCCTCACCCTTCCTCTCTCTCTCCCTCTCTCTCTCTCTCTCTCTCTCTCTCTCGGCCACCCTCTCTATCTATCGCAAGGCCGCCCCCACCCACGAAGCTTGAGGTTAGGTGAGGCCGGAGCATGAATCACGAAGCACAATCCGATTATTTCCGGGTAACCCGACATAACTTATTTTATTTATGTTTTGTGCCTTGTGATTGGTAGAAATTGAATTGTTAATTATCGTGTGCGGGTGGTTGATTTTCCCAACGCGATTGAATTGCTCGGATTTTTGATATTTCGTAATTGTTGTGATTGAAATTGTTAGAAATTGTTAAGGAAATGCCTTACGGGTTGTTGAATATTGTGTGCGGATTGTTGATTTTTCCGACGCGATTCATTTTACTGTTACACCTTTTTTAAAATTGTCCAAAATTAGGGTTGACAAAATTAGAATTTAGGGTAAAAAATTAGGGTTTAGGGTTTCTTTAAAATCTCACTAATTTTATAAATATATTATGTGAAAATTTTAAATAATTTATTGTATGGTAATTTTTTAGGATTTAGGGTTTAGAAATTATCTAAAATTGTGTAGCAATTGTTAGGAATTGTTTACAAATTGTTTATTAATTGTTTATAAAGTGTCCAAAATTCTATTATTAATTTTTTTATGGTAGTTTGCAATAATATTTTTTATTAATTAATGTAAATTGTAATAATTACCGTACATTAGGGTTTTAGGTTTAGGGTTTTTTTAGGGTTTTAATGCATAAATTATGTCTTTTATTTTTTAGGGTTTAGGGTTTTAAAAATTTCCCGACATATTTAGAAATTGTTAGGAATTGTTTAGCATTTGTAGAAATTATCTAAAATTGTTTAGAAATTGTTAGAAATTGTTTGCAATAATAATTTTTATTAATTAATGTAAATTGTAACAATATGTTAAAAATTTAGTAATCGGCTATTTTCAAATGTAGTATGGCCAGACTTAAACGGGGGCGATCACGAGATACACATCTATGGAGGTACGTTGGTTTTTTATATGTAATTTAAATAACATTATTAATATGACATATAGTCAGTTGCTTAAATTGAAATCATTGTTAAATGCAGGACAAGACGATGTTGACAGTGAGACATCACACCCCTTTGATACCGTACGTCCCTCATCCATTGATGGAGCGGTGCATCATGAACCTCGGCTTGTATCAGCTAGCCACCATGCCTCAGAGTAGGATCGATCAGGCTCTCATTTGAGGTCTATTGGAGAGATGGCGACCGGAGACTCATTCATTTCACCTTCCGGTTGGAGAGATGACAGTCACCCTAGCTGATGTGAGCGCCTTATGGAGTTTACAGATCGATGGCAACCCCATAGGCGGTGTCTCGGACCATCCAGACCTGACGAAGATGATCTGGGAGCTGTTGGAGGCTGATCCAAAGACGCTACTAAAGAAGAAAAAGAAAGGGCATGAGGATGAGTTCTGGTATTCTGGGTACTGTATTAGTCTAGCGTCGCTTGGCATCTACTTCTCCCAGCGTCCGATAGCTCTCGATGCCACTGACGAGGAAGCGGTGAAGAGGTAACCTTAAACATTTGGAAATTAAAATATGTTCTGAACTCAATAATAATAATCATTAGTTATGTTGACTATTTTACATTGCAGGTATATTAGAGCGGTTGTGATGGACTTATGTGGCAACGTCATATTCGTGGATTCCAATGGTGATGCAGTCCCGATTATATTACTCTCTCTGTTGAAGGACGTTGAGAGGCCATCGAGGTGGAACTGGGGTGGAGCTGTGAGTCGCCCACTTATACCGGAGCTTGTGTCATGCTTGTCTGGTAAGTCTCTACTCATATTGTAATTTTTATATTACAAATATTAGGGTTGAATAATTACCAAAATTGCACCTACTGTCCAAATTCAAGTGAAGAATAAGCAGATTGCTGGGCCACTTCTTCTCCTCCAGTAGTGGTCGTGGTCACATCTACCGGTTTGTCGACCTTTTATGCCAGATCAGCCTCATTTCTAGACTAGACTAGACGCCGATAGATGCCCCACATATGGTGCCATATGGGATACTCACAACACATACGAGAATACAAGCAAGAGGAAAACCATTGGGATCTCTTATATCCGGGGTCAGCTCCAAATGCTTCACGAGAAGAACGTCACCTGGTACCCCTATCGTGCGTTCTACGAGAATAACCTTCTTTGCCAGCTGACATTGGAGCAGAAAGATCTCTGGTATTATCGGGGGTCGTGCGTATGTTACTGGATAGTTGAGTATCACTATCCTAATCGAGTGCCCCGCCAGTTTGGCTTGGATGCGTTTTTCCCAGATTGGCTATTGATGGACGAGCAACATAGCACTAAGCTGCACAAGTAAGTACCCACTACTTTGCTTAATTATTTTTTTATTACTTGTTCAGTCTTACACGTTACTAATAATATATTTTAATTAATTTATATTGTATGACTAACCACCATAAGCCCAAAGTCGACTGGAGCCAGCGTCTTACGGATGATTACTAGAAAGCACGATATCCGCATGATCACTTATGGTCCTCGCCTACGGCTGATGATGTTGGCTTGGGGGCTGGGCCTTGGGCATTGAGATATGCCGTCTAGTACCAGAAGTGGGGCATGTTGTCGGTATATCTACAGGGGTACTATGGTGAGACCCATCGACGGAGACTCATGGGTGATGCATCTAGGACTTACTTGCCTTCGGACTAGTCTAGGCTTACGCGGTAAATTTAACAGAAACCGACATATTTAAAAAATTAAATGTTTATTTATGCGTTTCTCTAATAATAATGAAAAAATATTTTGTGCAGCTTTTGTCCGATATTAGAGGGGTGGCACATAGCCTGGTGTGCATGGCGAAGATTGGTTGGAGAGCGATATGATGTCAAATGCTCCAACACAGTGCACTAGTCGTGAAGGACTCTGGCTGGACGGGCACCTCATTGGCATGTTGCACGATAGTGGGGAAAACATCAACTGGCGTGAGATAAAGCCCACACCACGAGATCCGAATCAACCGCGAGTCGCTATCTACAATGATGAGATACCGCCACCTCCTGCAGGTGATTACAAGTTTATATGAATGTGCCATACACAATCATTTCTCCTTAAAAATCTATTCTTATTAAGTTATCTTCAATTCTGCAGAGGATGACTCGGGTTGGGTGTTCCACCGATAGGTGTTGAATAACAACGCATGGAGCGCTTATTACAACAAGTATGGAGTCCCGATGCAGATTGGTGAGGTCAGTGAGTTTCTTTATTATTTAATTAACTTACTAGTTATTTGTATGTACTAAAACTAATATTGTTTACATGCAGGATAGGGCTCCTACCTGGCAAGCCAACCCCGAGTTCACTATAACTGATCTTACTGGAGATGATACATGATATGAGGTACAAAGCCTCCACAAACCACGATATGCAGAGACCAGAGAGCACGACCACGGGGCTAGTGAGAGTGGGGCGCAGGATGCATATACCTTTGCCTCTGCTATATCTAGCACACCGCCTCCGGCCACGTATCCTACTACTTGGGAGGTCGATCCATGGGAGATGTGTACACAGGCGATGATCCAGGAGGATCTCCCATGGGTCCGCCGTACACAGTTATCTTTACAGGAGGAGGATCCCTAGGCGGCCAGTGCGGCGTCGGAGATGGATGTGGACGATCTCCAGGATGACGAGGAGGAGGAGGTTCACTTGACACGTCAGTTGCCGTCCAGGACCGCCATCCACTTGTTAGGTTGGATCTCTCCGGTCGCCGCCACCGTCGTCGTTAGGTTTTTTTATGTTTTTATTTATTTAGATAGATTTGTAGGATTTTATGTTTGAATTGTTATATTTCATGTTTGAATTGTTAGATTTTATATTGTAGACTTACCATTTAGATTATTTAATTTTGTTATTTATCTAGTCGAAAACCAATTTATAACATTAAATAAAATTATAACAAATAAAACTGCAATAAATATATAACATATTATAAAACATTACAACAAATAAAATTATAATCGTTAATTATAAAAATTATAACTATAAATTATTATAAAAATTATATCAAATAAAACTACAATAAAACAATACAACAAATAAAAATATAATCGTCAATTATAACAAATTATAACCATAAATCATTATAAAAAATGGAACTGTAAATTACAAAATTAAAAAATGGTACAATATTTAAAAAAAACACCAAACCGTTCCATTGTGGGGCGGTTTGGTACTGAGATTGGACCGCCCAAACATGTAGCGGTCAGGGTGTTTTTGAACAAAAATTCACACCGAGGATTTGAAACCGCACTAGGAGAGATATAGGGATTTGATCAACTTAACTGAAAAATCAATCAAATTGATTTCAAACAACGAATTTAAACGGTTAAAACCGATGAATATATACTGTTGAAACCGACCTACATTACGAGATGCATTTACATACAAAATTAATAAAATTTTAAATTAATTTAATATAAAATCAAATTAGAAAAAATAATTATAAAAATATACATTTTAAATTAACTTATAAATCTTATCTTTTTCTAGCTTTTGACCAAAACCCATGATGTATTTGAGACACCTAACTCCTTGCCTCCTCCCGGAACCTTATACACCTATACTCTGTTTAACTTATACACCAATTAATTTCAAAATATATAAATTTGTATATAAACACATCACTTACTTACGAAATAAATCGATTATAATTTAAATTCATTATTTAAAATGAGAACCAACATTTGATCTAGTGACAAAAACAATGTCTTACGTGTGGCAGGTTACAAGTTCGAAACCTGAATAAAAATTTCTAGTGAATATTAAAAATAATTGAGTAATTTGACCTTCAACTTTACTCAGAAGAAAAATATTCATACTTACAATATTATATAGAAGATTTTCTTACAATTAAGTTTACTCTTTTGTTGCATTTTATTTCTTATTCTTACTTTACATATCCCAACAAAACAAACCTTATGAAATTATTGTCCTATGTTACTATTTGCTGATGCCGCTTACGTCTGAATATGAATATGAATATGAAATTATGAATGCATGCATTTGGGATTTGGCTAAACAACACACATTAAAACTTATGCATTCAGATTTTTTATAAAAGAGGGATTAGATGTTAAAAAAATCTTCTTTCTTTAAAAAAGCATAAATCAAGATGGTGGGGGCCCACAGGGATGGGAACAAAAAGTGGGGCCCAAATTGTACTCGTGACTTAGCATGTGACACGTAATGGGCCTAGATTGCCTTAATTGTGGTGGGTCCACTGGGCTGCTAAAGTCTCCATAAAAAGAGATTTTGTCCACTTCAGTACCTATTTTGCTATCTTCCTTTATTAAATGATTGATCCCTTTTCAATTTCCATTGGTGCTGAGAGCAATAAGCCAGGTACATAAATCCTCCACCTTTTCGTCTCTTAAATCAAATGCCTGATTTTCTGTTGCATTCTCTCTGTAATCAGTCCTGCCACTGTGTTGTTCACTTAAAAAACATAATGAAAACACATTATTTTATGTAATGGAACTTACAAACTTTTTATTTATTTTTTTTGAAAAAAAAAATTAATGTTTTAATATATGATTTGTATTGTAAAACAACAAATAATTTCCCAAGTATATATACTCGAATTATAAACTTTTGACCTTACCAAATTGTTCATGAACCACAAATCTATGACTATGCTTCAAAGTTGTAAGCAAGAGATGAGGATAAAAAAGTAGGAAATGTTTTTCCATCTCAATTGTTCAAATATTTTTTAATAATTCAGATTTGAAGATGAAATCTACTGTTTTTCTTTTCAGAATCTGAACCGTTGAAGATACTTAAATGGTTGGATGAAGAAATACAAGTCTCTTCTTTTTTATGAAAAAAGCACGGCAGATTCTCATCCAAGAGTTTATGTCATGAGAGCAAGTATAGAAAATCACATAAACAATAAAAAAGGTTAGAATGTGGAATAATAATACATAGGTTGGGTTACATATGAATTCACATCACCCCGTAATAGGGAATCTTTTACCATTACTTGATCTGGACCGTTCTTTTTAACTTGACACGAATCTCAAAGGCCAATAATACTACCCCTCAGTCAGCCCGAATCCCAAACTGGCTGAGAGTTAATCTCAAATCGTAAAATGAAGGGAATCTTTTACAGTACCGTCGAGGATATTAACCCGGTTACATAATAGGGGTGTCAATGGTACCCTTTTACCCGTTAACCTTATTCGATAAGGCGGGTATGGCAAAGTTTTTTCCGTTAGCTAATCGGGTATGAATATGAGTAAAAAAAAATTTTCGTTAACTAAACGGGTAAGGGTACAGGTAAAAGCTATTTCGTACCTATTACCCTATAGGGTAATTATATAAAATAAAATTATATTATAGTCTGAATAATAATTTGTGATGTTAAAATTTATTTGGGTGATATTTCATATGATAATGTTTGAGTAATAATTAATATGATGTTTTCTATAAGTAAAATGTTAATCATATTACTTTTATTTACATATTTGTTATTTAGTTAAATAAATGAATTTGTCTGAAGAGATATTCGTGTTTTTAAATATTTTTGCTTTATAAAAAAACAATTTAGTTGGAATTGATTACATATTTGTTTTTTTGTTTTTTTTATTAGTAATGTGATTGCATATGTGTGAAATAAATGAGTTTTAATGTTCTATTCGTAAAATATAATAAAATTAATTATTATATTAGTATTATTCGTTATTCACCCGCTGCTGTCTCGTTATCTGATAATTATAACAGGTAAGGGTAAAGTAGAGTAAGATCAATTCTTAATGGGTAAGGGTAAGATATGAATAAGATCAATTATCGTCTTACACACGGTTCTCATGAGTCATTAGCGGTATCTATCAAAAAACTAGAATAGGTGAGAAATGGGTGCCTGGTGGTCCATTATTTGCACAAGGACGCACATGTTTTTGATTCATTTATTAAAAAAAAAAATGATTATGTGGAGGATCAACGGCTAAAGCTTCTCTGGATGTCTCCAAATTTGATTGCGTGCCAGGCTTACTTTTTGCACTTTATATGATTTAAGCTGAAGTAACGAGTGAGTACTTTATAAAGTAACTAAAATTTTAGTTTGAAATTTAAACTTTCCATTAAGAATTAATTTAGACCAGTTTGAATTCTTTTAAGGACAAGCTCAAATTTGAATTACCTCTGAGGATGTAAACTTCTGAAATAATTGCAGTGGAATGAGCTCCGTCTATCTACGGAGAATGGTATCTAAAAGATGCTGAAGTGTACCCAAGTTCTTTAATAAAAAAGTATTATTTTAAAATTGTTACGGTATTGAGAACTAAATTTTAGTTTAATGACAAATGACAAAGACAAATCATTGTAGATATTAAAATATTTTTTACTAAAAAAATGTTATGTTATTTCAACGAGCGCCAAAGAGGTTTCAATTAATGTCTTCCTCGTAGCACAGTAGCACACCATGCAAATTGGGGAAGTGATGACACCACTTTTCAAGTCAACTATCTTTTAAGTTTATACACTATATAGGAGTAGATGCAGTTTTATAACCAACCATCAACAACTAACCAATCACAAGCAATTAAGGTAAATATCACACAATGGTTTTTCTACATTCGCCTTCCAACTCTCCCCACACAGACACAGAGAAGAAAGCACCAATAATTTGATATCTGGTCCCCACGAACCTCGTATTGATTTATGTATCATAAATATATACGGTGCTTTGAAAAGTAATCAAGTTGTTTTATTTTCTGCTTGTATCTTTATTTTTTAAATTTAAATAATCGATTCGAATTTTTCAACATAATCTCTATATTATAATGTACTTGGCAACCAAATTTAATTACATTTTTTGAAAAAAAAAAATACTACTTTTTTAGAAAATTTGAAAATCATTGTTTTTCATTAAATAAAATAATTAATGAAAAACAATTATTTCACAAATTCTAAAAAAATAGTAACAAAGTTTCAAAAAGAAAATGTAACATTTTATCTCCAAGTACATTTTAATATGAAATTACATTGAAAGGTAACTTTCAAATTTAAAATATGAGCAAAATGTAAAATAACATCTTTACTTACCAAAGTATCGTAGTCCAACTTATGACTATAGCGGAGGTAAATTTTTAAGTTATGAGGGTCAAAACTCAAAACTTCCGTATAAGAGTCAATCATATAAATTTTGCATTAAAGTATGGAGATCAATTTTATATTACTCATCACATTTTACTCTAAATTATAAAGCAAAATCACATCTAAACACGAAATAAAAAAAAAAAAAAAAATCAATTCACTCCATTCATTCTTATTAAATCCGCCAATGATGACTATGAGTAATTAAACACCTTTCATGCACAAATGCACCTCCTAATAAACTTAGATCTTTGTTTTTTAATTTTTTTTTAGTACCTAATATATATACTTAAAATCTTACATCGAATCGGTCAAAAATATCTCAATACACCATTTAATAACATGGTGTAAAAGTCTTACATTCGCATAACATGATGTAAAAGTCTTACATTCGCATAATTTTTTTTAGTACCTAATATATATACTTAATTATAAAATCTATCGGATTGATTTTAAATAATAAAAATAACGAGGGATGATATTTGTTAATCACAACACGACACAATTATTCTACTGTAGCCTCTACATTCATACCAACAACATGACTGCAATAGACATTGCATAAAAAGGTCTATTTTACAGGAAACGAGAATACATGGGAAGACATGACCTATGCTTGCGTATGAGACATCATTTTTAATTTATTGTCACCCTAAGTTTCTTCATTCGAAGATAACCAGGAAGGCATGCTATCAGATATATAGGAGCAGATGGAAGTGGACATGATAACTGCTATATTATTATTATTATTATTATTATTATTTCATTTTTAATAAATAAATAATAATATCTGATAGTTATTATTTCATTTTTTATTAATCCGTAGTAGTTATGAGGCTATGATAGATTATTATTATTTTTTATAATAATAATAATATATTGTGAGGCTATGATAGCAGATTGAAGTGGACATAACTGCCATACTATCAGATATTGGTCCGTACAATATACCCCGTGCATTAATAAATAATAATATTAAGCTATAATTGTTATACTTTTGAGAGAGCTTTGTTATGAGATGTGAGTTGTGATTCAGTCGGCATTGGCTCCGTCCACTTTAAGGCTAAATGGAGAAAAACAATGGTCAATCTGCTCTTCGCAGTACACACTTGAAAGATGTGATGAGAATGAGATAGAACAAGGTAATTATGCATGTAATATGAACACGTTAAAGCTTGTGGTCTGAATATTAATGCTCAAAAGTTGAATATCATGTAATGTTAGTCAATATTTTTAAAGGCATCTCTTCAAATTCTATCTTTTCTATTCATTTGAAAATAATAAAAATATTATTTTTATTTTTGAAATTCTGACATCATTTTGCTATCATATGTTATCTCCTGTTAGTGAAAGCAACGGACCAACGAATATCATTCAAGCTGCGGATGATATGAAGAAATTCAATCTTGATAAACAAACTCGTATGAACTCCGAGCCGTCGGGACCACTTCAATTTATGGAAAATTATATAAAATAAAATAAAAAATAAAGCAAGTATTAATTGCTTTCAAAACTTCAAAGAGAATTGATCCTGAATGTTTGACAAGCACACAAACTAGCCCAAAAAATGAGCAACTGCATTTTTATTTTCTGAAACTTGTTGCCATCTGATCCGTCTCTTTCTTAGTTCTCTAATTCTTCCAACCATTTCTCCATAGTCGTTTATCCTTTCGCAATCACAAACTTTAGAAATGGACAGGAGACAAATATTCATATAATAACAAAAGCTAAAGTATTCTCGTTTTTGAGTAAAATGTTCTTTGCTACTCGTTCTTGTGACAGTTGATAATAAAAACTAGATCATTACATTGCATCACAATGAATAAAAACAATTGATTTAAATGTATGCAAAGTTAAAAAAATAAGAATGAGGAAATGACGTACATTATCAACATCTAATATATCTAAACTCTTTTATTTCTTTTTTTAATTTTTATTTATTTTATTTATTTTTTATATTATCCATTTTCAGTACTTGAGGTTCTCTACATATTCAAGGTTTGAATACCCTTCTATATCTTTTCAAGCAGCCTCTGCAATTTATGCGCTCATATATACTTGTTACCAGAAAGAGATGTGATTATGTGAAAGCAAAAGTGGAGAAATTGAATACCATAAAGATGCCAAACTTTTCAAACCTTGAATGGCAGAAGTCTTGAAGAAATGTAGAACAAGACAGCAGAAAGAAAACAACACGAGTACATGAGTGCAGCCGTCTACTACTGAAATTGTGGGTTCTTGTAGCTTAATATTGAGTTACTGATATGAAATGACAAGACTAGCTTCCACTTCTATTTCCATATAATCTAAGTGCGAGTGCATACACATCTTTTTTCCTTGCCGAAGTTGCTACAGAAACCAGCTTAACTGCCTACAATTTTGCATTCCATATTTCCAATAAGAAAGTAACAAAGATCAAGCAGCAACTAATTGTGTTAGCAGTGGGAGGCACCAAACAAAACCTTTACCATACAGTACCATGTTAGGTAGGTTCAATAATTGAATTGAAATTACTGTTTCATCAAAATTGTAAGAATAGTTAAAATGAAATTTTCATATCTGCGCCAAATTAAAAAGTAGTAAAATGTTATTTTATACCGAGGAAAGGCAATGGCCACTAGAGATCAACTTTTCCAGCTCCAGTTCAAGATGAGCTTCCGAGGGAGTGTCTTCACCCAAAACTGTTGTTCCCTCTATGAGAAGGGTGATTTCTCCCTTTGGTCGCAGACCCAGAAAATGTTTATTTGCTTCTCCTAAAGTACCTCTCCAGAACTAAATCCCAGTGCAAGAAAAAAAAAAAAAAATCCCAATTTAGATAGCATTTAGTGGTCCTTAGCAGTGAGGGTATTATTTAGCCTTTTAGTAGTTAAGCAGCAGACATACAGTAAACAAATTGCAATAATAATACCTTTTACAATATAATTTCCATGTTTTCATCCTGAATAGAATTGGAATTGTGAACATCACTATCTTTACACATAACTGAATAACAAAATAGTATATTCGCCTCTACTGCATTAGGGAGTTCACCTCCAATAAATTATTATATTTTCTCAATCTTTTACTTGGATTTATTACCTTGTTGTTTTAAAAAGTCTCATAATGTTTAACATTGTGGTCCGAAAAGCCGATAAAATGGTTTTAGTGTAACTTTATTGATGCTATTTAAAAGTATGGAACATAGTCCGCATGTAGTTTAACATAGCATAATATACACAAATTATAATTGAACCCACCTCTTCATGTATTTTGGTAATCTCTCTTGCAACCACACAAGACCTGGATTTACATGTTGCGTGATTAACATCTGTCAAAATTAAACTTCAAAGAGAAAAAGAAAAAAAAAATAATAATACTGCACTCACCGTGAATCACCAAAAATGGCGGAAGCTTCATTGAGAAATTCATGGATGCCATGAGGGGGTACAAAAAAAATTTGTGTTGCTGCTGCTTTTGATGATATTTGAAGCCTCTCCCTTCTTGAACTGGTACGCTTTGGTAGAAACCCAACTATTAGTAAGCAAAAGGAACATTAGAAAAGTAAAAAAAGTATGGTCACATTCACCAAAATCACATTGTATTTGTTAAATTTTACGTCCACCAATAACCGTGATAACAACAGGGTGCAACATGCAATCATGACCCAAATTATAGTAAGAAACAATAAAATAATATCTTCTAAAATCTAGTGCATATTCAATCACCAAAAGAATACTATATTAAGTCATTGGGCAAAAAAAAAAAAATTCTCATTGAGGTAAACATGCAATGTGTTATTTACATCTTCAAATATAACAAATCACCATCAATTAGTACTTCCAGTTAATGCAAGACAGGAAACAAATGTGGGTAAAAGAAACAAAGTAGAAAGTTATTATAAAAAATTGTACCAAATGTAAATTCATTAGTGGGTAGTCCAGACACAGAAAGAGCAGCGATCAAAGCTGATGGTCCTGGAACTGGAGTTACCGCGACATTCTCACTTGCACACATCTTCACCTACAATTAAATGGTACATTAATTCACAGATCTGTTATAAATGTGTATCTGTGTTGACAACACAGTGATATTGTACAGCTTTAAGTATTTCAAATAGCTAACTGATACAATGGAAACTGTACCAGTTCTGTACCAGGGTCACTAATGCCAGGTGTACCAGCATCACTAATCAAGGCCACTATTTCCCCTTCATGAAGCCTCTTTAAGATGGAGGCCTCTCTTTCTCTCTCATTGAACTTATGGTAGCTGACCTGCACATGTCAGTTCAGGCATCCGTATTCAAGCTAATTTTTTTATAATTCTACTTAACTGTTATAAATTTGCAACATAAGAACAGGAGTTGAAAAGGCTCACAAGAGGTGTTTTGATATTGTAATGGTGAAGTAACTTAGATGAATGTCTGGTATCTTCAGCGAGTATTACATCTGCTGATTTAAGTATACGTAATGCCCTATAAAAATAATAGTTAAACATACAACTTATAAATTAATTAAGCAGCTGGTCACATAAGATACATAGTGCACAATTCCAAATGCAGAAAGCTAATGAAAGAACAAATATTAAGTTCTCTATAACTTAGCTCAGTTTGAATGCAAATCAAATGAACTTGCTAATCAACCCATACCTTAATGTTATATCTTCAAGATTACCAATTGGAGTCGACACAAGATACAATCCAGGCATCAATTCCTGCTCACAAGTATCAATTCAAGTAACACAGTATCAGAATTGAAATTCAAACGTAATATACGAAAATTCATGGAAATAGAGACACACCGACTTCGATGTAGAGGTGGAAGCACAAGGTAACTCGTCGGAAGAGACATTAGAGGTGGAATGGGAGAAACGAACGGAGCAAGTAGAAGAAGAAAAAACAGAGGGAAGCTTTCTCGATCGGATGGGAAAGAGAAGGAAAGGCGAAAGGGTTTTGAAGGATTGTGCAGCCATGGATGAGTGAAAGAGTAGCTTGGAAATGAGATGGTGTCGATGTAGTTTCAAGGATCTGTATCCTCCCAGGTACCTGACTCAACACAATTGAAACGGACGGCCCAAATTTTCTCTCAGCCGGTGCCTACTCGTGATGCGCAGAGGGCCAGTATTATTTATGCTTTGAGATTCGTGCTAAGTTAAAAAGAAAAATTTTGGACCGTCCAATTCAATTGTACTCAGCCAGGTAACCTGAGGGGATGTGAATTCTAATTTCAAAGGGTTTAAGCACTGTCAAAGGTGTTTCTTTAAGCCCAATTCGGCCCATAGACATGTGCATAGATATACTAACCGGGCTAACTTTGACCCAAAAGTTGTATAGTAGGAGGGCCCGGCCCATACTTGCTGTCTGTTCCACGTTCAAGCCCTAGTCACACCTAAATGCCCCAAAATGAAATTTATTTGGGCCTTTTGTTCGAGATAATTTTCAAAGAACGAATTTAACTAGTACTTAAACGATGATTTACTAGGATTACCTTCAAAAGAATGTTTTATATTCAAGTTCCGTAAATATTTAAATACAATATGATGTCAATACTCAAAACTTATCCTAGAACTTAATTTTGCTCAACAAAAACATATTCAAGAACATGAAACACAATTTTTTTAGTATGGCTAAATTGCTTCCGGAAGCACTTCGACCGAAGTGTTTACGGGGTCAAATTTTAATATTTGATGTTCGAAATGTCGATCTAAGTAACTCAATAAATTTGTTATATAATAAATATGTAGAATACCGATTTTTATTATTTTTGAAATTTTTTAACTATTTTTTATGATTTTTGAAATATGGTCTCTTTTGACTTAAAAATACTTTTATTATAAGATCAAAAAAATCCATCTTTCAAAAATCATAAAAAATATTTCAAAAATTTCAAAAATAGTAAAAATCAGTATTCTACATATTTATTATATAACCAATTTATTGAGCTACTTAGTTCGACGTTTCGAACATCAAACGATTAAATTTGACCCGTAAGCACTTCGGTCGAAGTGCTTCCGGAAACAATTTAGCCGGACTCCAATTTTTTTTACCACAAGATAATATCAAAGAAATTTTATTTGTCTATCCGGATTAATTGAAAGAATAAGCATCTCCATTGCTGCAATTGATATGCAATTGCAAATACATGTTGGGAGTAATTGCAATTAATTTCGTTCTTAAATTTCAAAGATCCTACATTCATGCAATTGTATTTAATTATTTTTAACGCTAGGTCATCTTCATGAGCGATTCGTTTTCTGGAAAATCTTTCCTTTTCTCCGTGTACAATTTCCGGTTGATTATTCTGTGATTTGGCACGGTCCACAAACTTTTAAGGAATTTTTTTTGCGCACTCCATAAAACCTTTAGAAAATACCAGTATATCACGAATAACATAATACAAGATATCATCTGTCATGCTCCAAATTATTATTTTTTTCCAAAAATAACTTCGTGAATTATCAATAGTAAATTACAATAGTTGTTTGTGAATTAGGTGCTACATCCAATTGTCTTTCCACAGGTGATGAGCATCTAGACCTTGAAACTTACATTAATCTCTCAAAACATAAAAATACAAAAAAAATAAGCAAATGGGCATTCACTAAATTAATGATCTCCTTTAACAACTATTTTTTTTTTATAACATAGCACCACTGGAGATTAATAAAAAAAAGAGAAAGATCATTTAAATCATAAAATATTGCTTACATCGGTCACGTCGGAGCCAGGTCGATATTTTCAATTCTATTTGCAAGACGTTGGAGATGCTTTATAAAAAAATTCAAATCTTGGGGTGGCTTAGCACCCCCAGCTATACTTATGATCTGTCACTGGATCATATAGTTAGTGTATTATTGGTATTATTACTATTATTAGTGGATCATATAGTTAGTGTATTATTGGTATTATTACTATTATTAGTGGTACCATTATTATTATTAGTACTACTATTATTACTATTTTATTACTATCTATTTCACCTTGTGATTACAATTGAGTTTCATTTTTAGCATACCTCAACTTATTTAGAACTAAAGACTTGGTTGTTGTTGTTGCTGCACTCTTTCTTTAGTATTGTATTCTCTTAGACTTTTTAAGTCCATGTTCATGTTTTCTGGTTCACAGAATCACAATTATCTGGGTTTTCATGTAATTGACTAATTGTAGATTTGTAGTTTCCTTAAACATAAAAAGGATGTAATTGAATTGCAGTTTAGTTGTGCTCTTTCTTATACAAGTACTTGCTAAAAATAAACCAACAAAATCTATATTTTTTTGCTCTAAAAAACAAAACAACACAACAATACACGAGAACAGATGCCAATGATGCCACAATTAACAGATTCCTTGCACAAATGAAAAGGGAAAACACTAACAAAAGCAAAAGAGGCAACCCATCTTGCCTCTTCTTTCCTATTTTTCACCTTTTTTATCCCATGATCTCCTTTCCCGGTCCCAACTTTCAATTATAGTTGGTTAGCCCGGAATCTACATGGAGAAATTAGAGAGATAAAAAATTATCCTACAAATCAGGTAAAATAAACACTCCTAAAATGCTCTACAAACCATCCACACTTTACAATTGCCTTCCTCATTCTCTTCTATTGTTTTCTCATCTTAGTTTAAATTTACGACAAATAAGCTAGCTAATACTGGGCGCGCAGATCGCCTCCACTGCCACCGTTTTCATAACATTGGGGCATGGATCTCCACCAAAATTATTTGGGGAGATTGTAACAGTACATCTCTCTTGGCCAATGCATTTCTGTTGAACAGGGAAAAGACAGATAATAAGTACCATAAATTAATGAAGTGAACCTGTAACAATATGATATATCTGGAGTTCCAAAAAAAAAATATGATATATCTGTAGTTGTACAGACTAATAAAAGGAGGAATAAAAATGTTCAAGTAAAATCCTCAAAGATCAAAAGATAGTTTGAGATTCAAGAACCTTTTCTAGTATAGTATGTGAATCTGGAGAATGGCAAGTTCCCTTCTGGTAATTGCCACAGGTCCCCAAAGGTGTCCCAAAGCTCGCGAATTTTATCTCAGATATGTTCTGACCACGTGCGCAGTGCAAGTGCACCTTGGCGCGGCGCACTTCCTCGGGTTGGCCGTAGCTCTCTATTTGCCAGTTGTGAATATTCGGGTGCCACTCTGACACATCAGCACATACTGTAGAAACAGATCGTTTTACCAGAGAAATTTTGCCCGCATTCCCACCAAGCTCCTCGAATACCACCAATAGATTTCGGGTAGGTTGGAGCAAGGATCTAGGTACATGGTACCTAGTTAAAATTTGAGAAAACTTTTAGTTGATTTTGAAGGAATAATTGAGTTACTACAGAACTTTGGGTAGGTGAATTTGTGAAGGAATATGATGGTGTGAGGGTGAAATATTAAGGTCGTCAGTACAATACGTGCCGTACCAACCTCCACAATCTATTCTTTTTGCTGTCACTGGATTACAAGGTTTTACATCTAACTAATTTTTGCCCTGCAAAAGCCTGTAGTCGAACTGTTACTAACCAAGTCCTTAAATAGAGAGATATACTACCAACCATGGTCAGGAGTAAAATATACGAATTCAGAGGCATATTGGACAAGAATAAAATATTCATTGTTTGAATTTTCATACCAGCGTTGGGTTGGTTGGCCACAACCCGTTTGACATTTTGGGGCCCGGAATGAACCAGCATAGCTACACCCGTTGCAGTCTCCATTTGGAGCATAAGCTGTCCAGTACCTCCCTATGCTTTCACCATTTATCCAAATTTGACCTTTACCCATACTACCCATATCTAGAGCCAGTGGTTCATCCCCTGCCGGTGCATCAAAATATGCCTGAAAAAGAGATGTCTCGTTTTAATGTTATTTTTGTAATTGCAGATAAAAATGAAAATTTTGAGGCTTTCTTCCTTACCCGAAACCATGTAAGTGGTTGTTGAGATTGTTCCACAAGCGATCCTTGCATCCATTCAACAGATGTGGCACCTTCTAAAGAGTTTAGGTTCATTGTTTCTCCTTTCAGCCCAACCTGAAATTAAGGAATTGTTAGTTGTTTTATTTATTAATTTTGCACAAAATGCATTTTAGATGGGAGATATTCTGAAATCAAAGCAGATATAATGATGCTCCTTGAATTCCATTGCTTTGTATATACCTAACTTTTCACCAAAATAACAGTATTCCAGTAGTGATAAGCTTTTGGAGTTCTACAGGTGTTGAACGGACAATAAAACTAATAAATTTAAAAAATAGAGTCTCACCTGGTATGACCATGTTTGCCATGTCAGATCACGTCTATCATCGTTCATGCCTCGAATTACAACAGGGCCGACCACGCCAGTGTTCCACAACTCGTAATGCACCCCAACATTCTGTCACCACACAAAAGGCCAGAAAAGCTCAGCCCCAAAGACCAGCCAAATATTATCAACTTAATAAAACAAATCAGTGTCATTAAACTTCCACTGACCGGTAATCCCATAGCAACACTTAGTAGAGCAATTTTGTTTGACCCAGCACGGAGATTGATGTCCTCATGGTATGTTATTCTTCTATCTTCTCTACTCCCATAAGCAGAACCTATCACAAAGATCATTTTATATTCAATAAGAAAGATTATTTTATAATTAATTTACCTCCTTTGACTTTTGTACATTTAATTTTGGCACAGAAAAAGATAACTTACCAGAGAGTTGACCATTTATGAATACATGAAGAGTATGGCCTGCTGATTGTACAGTAATAGAAGGGGGTTTGCGGCCTTGTAAGAATTTTTCTGATGGGCTCACATCAACACTAATAAAAAAAAAAATCGAGTAAATCAATACAGTGCAACTAAGAAAATGAATGAAAAGTTACTGTAAATTAGATGATAAAAGACTTACTCTGCGATGTACCAGAGATAGTCACTGGTATCACGAGTTACATTGATCTGCTCTAACAAACCAGTACTTGTCATAAGTGGAGCTGTGGCAAGTGAGGTCACCTCCTCATCGTACCGCTCCCACATAAGATTTGGCGTACCAGCTCCCCACATCTGCATCTGAGATGTCTGAACCCCAACCTGTACATTAGGAGACAGAAAGAAAGTTAACACAATTAAAAGTCTGTTAACACAGTAAAAGCTTGATTCACATGCAAGTGAGCTTAACAGCAGACTAACTAGAGTTACCTTTGCTGTGTTGAAGACAACATTGGTGCAATCAGGAAGGATGCTAATTGACCAAGGTGGCAAGTTATAGTGCCTATTATTAAACATGACTCTTGCAAATGATTTAGTGTTATAATTCGCAAGGAAAGCTGCACAACCTCCTGATTCTGACTGGAACGTGTGTGCCTGAAAGTACAATGTGGATGTATAAATTAAGAGAGGCCTATAATTTGTCAAGGATTACAACATTTTATTACTTCTGTTGTAACTATTACTTAAAAAAACAAACCTCTTGCATGGATCCAAGAGAAGTAACAGTTGGGTCAGCTGAAACCAAAGCTTGTTCGCATAATTTAATTGATTTGTGCAATTCCCTTAAATGCCCATATTTTGGCTCGCGTACCATCCCTGTTTAATGAAATTCACATTTAGTTAGAATATAAAATGGATGACACCACATCTATTTGTTACAATCACATCTTAATCCCTGATAAAATACCATATTCATCAATTGGAGCGTCATAGTCATAACTTGTGGTAATAAATGGGCCTCCAGCTGTACGGCCGAAATTTGTTCCGCCGTGATACTGCAATAAATAAAACAATGGATTTATGGATAACCAAAATTTGTATATTATAGGAAAATAATACCAAAATGTGTTGCTATCCACTGACCATATAATAATTAACAAAAGAGCCGCCTTTTTGAATGAAGCGAGCAACAGCGTAAGCCAAATCTTCCGCAGGTCTCTGTTTAACGGTCCCACCAAACTCAGTAAACCTGCATTTTTTATTATAAAAATCTTAAAAGTCATGTAAATGATATTTGTATTGTATGGTAATATAATAGAAAACAAAGTGAAGGAAGAAAGATACCAGCCACTCCAAGCTTCAGTCCACATTGTGGGCTTGTAAGCCTTGTTAGGGGTAAAAGTATCACAATAGAACCCATTGCATGCATTAATCTGTACAAAATTAAAAGAAAACATGTAAACAAAAACCTACAGGCACCTGCATATGAATTATTTAAATTTGATGATCTCAAAAAAGTTCTTCAAAATCCAAGTCCAACAAATTTCCCTGACTTCAACAAATGAAAGTGTTCAGACACGAGCTGACCTTGATTGTAATAAAAAATAATTAGAAATATAGTAATAAATTTATACCACTGGATCAGGGGCATCATCTTCTTTGCACATAACCCACGGTACGCCAGTGTCTAATCCAACTGCCATTTGTGCAGCCCAATTGACATAAGATTGGCCCGCAGGCCCAAATTCTTTGCTCTCTGGACCATACTCATTCTCTATCTGCACAAATAAAAAAACAAATATAATGATTGAGCATATTTCTTTATTCTCTTTTCCTTGAGGCCAAAGCAATTCTTGTCTTGAGTAATGTGTGCAATCTAGCTCCAGCACACAATATGTTCCAAGCATAAAGGAAAACCAAATCAAAGAAGTAAATGTTCTATATCATTTCTTTTACATCTCCCAAAAGATGCAATTTTGTATTTCAACCAGAACAACAATTTACTCAACTTCAACCCTAAGCATATAGTTGAATTTTGTTCTTTATGCATGTCTTCACAACTCCATGCAGACATCAAGCGGAAAGGAAAAAAAATAAGTCAAGTCGTCAAAGGACATGTGAACAAAGAAATATAAGAAATATCACCTTGATAGTCCACAAAAAGTATATGATATATAAAACTGTGCACACAAGAAAGCTAGTCTCTTCTTCTTTTAACATGATAAAACCTATCTGACTGCATGTTATTTTTTTTATCATCAATTTGATTCCGACGGACTGTTGAAATTTCAAAAACTTGCCTGTGAGAGGATTATCGGGCCACCTTGAGAGGCAAACAATTCCTCACTTTTCATCAGTTGTACAATCTTTTGAGTAAATCCCTGCATGGCCATCTGAAAAATCCATGAAAGAAATATGAATTATGAAATGGAAAATATGCCAAAAAAAAAGAAGCATGCAACTTGGAAAAAAAAAATGAAATTCAAAGTAGGTGATGCAATATAAACCTTGAAGGGCTCGTTATCTGTTCTGAAGCTAATTCCTGGAACATATTTCAACCAAACTGGAAATCCTCTACAAAAAAAAGAACAAAATTGGAACAAGGAAGCCAATTAATATACAGAAAAAAACATAAATGCGGGTTCTAGAGGGGACTAATTAGAGAGAAACCTACCCAAAATTCCACTCTCCACAAATGTACGGCCCGATCCGAAGATGTACATACATTCCAGCTTTTTGTACAGTCTTTATAAACCTCACCAAATCATACCTTCCTTCAAAATTATACTGAAAATTAAGCCAATGCAAAAGGTACTCATTAGAGAAAATTACAAAACCAGCGCTCCCAGTGCCAGAGAAGCATTTTGCAAACAAAACAAAAATTGATGTATGGTAAGAAACTTAGTACATTGCCAGGAGTTGGTTCATGCCCGTTCCAGAAAACATAGGTTTGTACCACATCAAGGCCTCCATCTTTTGCTTTTTGCACCAGACCTTCCCACATCTACTCAAACAATAAGAAACACACAAGTTAATTACAGAAGTTTCCGAAGGAAACTGAACCCAATTTGTAAAAAAAAAAAAAAGAACTAGTGTTAGAGGAAATACATCTGGGGTGCTTCTTGGGTAATGAATTGAACCAGAGATGAGAATCCTTCTCTGGCCATTGATTAATATGGCTTTCCTGTCATAGGTCACCTCACATTGCGCAGTTTGGAGAAAAAATCCCAAAAATAAGACCCAAAAAATTGTCGGCATTGATCTTTCCCCTACCATTGCCTCAATATGACTAGATCTCTCTCTTTCTCACACACACTCACACTAACTCTCTCAGCGAATAAAAAGAAAATGTTACCCTGTGGAGGGAAAGTTGAAAACTCCCTCACACTAGTGTGCAGTGTGAGAGGAGAGGAGAGGAGAGGAGAGGAGAGGAGAGAGACAATGGGTCAAATCTCAAATCTTTTGGTCTACTAGTGTGCCAAATAAAAGGTTAAAGAATCACTGTTTATCTTTATTTTATTTAATGTTTTTGAGACTAGTTGGTGGTCAGTGACTCAGTGTGGAACAAAGAAGAGCACAACAGCAGCAGCAGCTCAGAGAGGCATGGATGGGGTTTTAATTTTATACATCTGTATAGTTTGTTTGTTATAATTATGCTAAATCATGATTATTTATTTATTAATATTATCTTATAGGAGAATGTAATGGGTTTGGAATTGGAGAATGCCGGGCTGTCTCCTGGCCCCACAATCCCTTTAGGAGAGAGAAAGAGGATGTTATGTGTAAATTACAATTTATTTACAAAAGGATGCATCAATCTCATCATAGTGGTGGGCTGGTGGCCTCTTACAATCCCTGGGAAGATACACGGATCCTACTTTTGTGTTGTCCCCATTTTTTCTCTCTTTTACTTGTCAGCTGAAATCTGGCATGAGGGCAGCATGAGGCATCTATACTGTGTAGATTTTAGGGTTAGGGTTTTCGAAAGAGGCGTTGGGTTTTTGGCATTTTGCATTACATGTTACTGCTGGCTGGGGCTGTAGATCTGTTCTAGGAATTGGGGTCCTATGTGCTTATTTTATTTTGTTTGGAGTTTAATACCTTTATCATTATAATTTATCATAGGCCTTGCTTGTTTGGATTTCCAGGAATCTTTGTTTAATGCTAATTTGGGTAATATTTCTGATTTAGACTGTCCTTTGCACAAAATACATGGACGTACAAAAATTTGAGAAAATAAAACGGATCCAGTTCTTAAATTTGAGATTTTTTTTTTTCAACATACTTATTATTTACCTGCCTCATTAGTTGGTAGAATTAAAAATTTAGAAGGCACATATCGTTGTCATTTCAGACTCAGATCACAAGATTAAAACCAAATCTTTTTATCAAATATTCTTTTGTTAGGGAAATTTTATCTTGTTTATTTTTGTTGTAATTGAATTATTATATTCCTAAGTTCCTAACTATATAAGATTTATGTCATTCTCATTAAGTTTTATTTTGATGATGTAAATAAATAACTAAAGTGGGGATGTTCTTGTAGCATAGAAGCTCTGGTTTTTTCTTTTTATTTTCTTTCCCTTTTCTGAGGCTCTCGTTAATTTCTTGCGGTGATTGATTGTTTATTTATTTATTACCTCGAAAATATTGATTGTTTATTTATTTATTACCTCGAAAATATTAATTGTTTATTTAATCGAGGCGGTAAAGTTAGTTACTGGCAGCATGTTAGAATCCTAGGCGCTAGTCGTTCTCTAGCTCAAGCCTCAAGTCCATGCTTGGTGCTTCACACAAAATTACTGATCACCTTTGAAATGTTGCAATTACCTGCGGTGCGGCCATATATGTGGCGAGTCACCTGCGTATTACTGGGACTCAGACCACAGTAACAAGTAAGACCAGATCCTATAGGACAAGTATTCCCTCCATTATTGTAAAAAATTCCCTTCACTTTATGGATTGAGATTAACTCTCAGCTGCTTTGAGATTCGGGCTGATGGAGGGAGCAGTATTATTGGGCTTTGAGATTTGTTCCAAGTTAAAAAGAACGATCCAGATCAATTAATTGTAAAAGATTCTCTATTACGATACCGGAGAGGATCTGAATTCGGATCCTATGGACCCGTTCGGTAACACATCTAAGTCTTCTTCAACTACCTTAATTGCATATTAGGGGCTGTTCTGCGAGAGAAGATTCAGTCTCTTTAGTTTTCTTTCTTCTCTTTTAGTTTCTTTAGTCATTTCATTTTTTCAAACATTAATTATTTTAGTAAAGATTTAAGAATTCATCTTTTAGTTTTTCTTGCCTGAAATCTTGATTTTTATCTATATCTTAAAAAATATCTACTCCTAAATTAAATCTCTTTAACATTTATCTACAAATTAAGACAACACCTTCGCGAGAATTAAGGTCACTTCCTCTCCTTTTATCTAATATCTTAATTCTTTACTTAGATCTTAAGACACCTCTACCACTGAACTAAACTTCTCTGACATCTACCTTCAAATTAAGCCTTCCGGTTGAACAACGAATTGAGATTTAAGATTACATATTATTCCTTTTGAGATAAAATATTATTTCATAAATATGGAATTTATCAAAATCTCAGATATTTTGGTCTACTAGACTACTACCAGTGAATATTACGAATAATGTGAAATTAATGTTGCATTGATATCAAATGACATATTATTCTTTAGGGGATGAATCGTTTATAAAATCTCAAATCTCTTGGTTATATAAATTGCTACATTGAGATCTGATTACATGGAATTTATCAGCTTGATTATTTTTTTGAGACAGATCATTTTTATTATTTTATGGAACTAAAAGCTATATATGATGTAAGAGGTGAATTGTCATCTTATATGCAAATTCAAGCGGTGAATTATTATCTGATATTCATTTTTTTTTCTCAAAAATTAATAAGAGGTGGGGACTGTTTGTATTATGCTGTTCACGTGTACTGGCAGTACAATCCGGGCTAAAAGATAAAAGGAACGGTTTTGCTATGAGAATGAGATAATAGGATATATATAATGCTGATTTGTTTTTTCTCTAACGGGCAAATATTTCAAGCTAGAAAATTAATTGTGATGAGAAAAAAATATGCAAGCGGTGAATTTGATTCTTCTGCATAACTAATTACCTAAAATTTGTCTATAGAGTTTTCTGGAATTTATTGTTTTATTATTTTCCGTACAAAAATTAATTGAACATGTTTGTGCACATGTAAATAGCACTAATTTGATGATATCGCTGTTCTTTTTATTTAAATGCAATTAAAATGTTATTTCGACAAAAATAAAAAGTGTTGAATTAGAATTATTTCACTGATCTAACATTTCATGAGAATAACTAGTATTATTCTTGTCACACTTCAAACCGGGAATTCTAGATTAAAGCATGATCATTCCTCGCCTCATGTTTATTAATCAATAAACACGCAAGACTAAACAAATACAGATAAATAACAAAAGAGGAAATGTGAATAATATCAATAATTAAAAAATTTAATTACTAAATTCTCTGCATGCTCTGCTAGAGCAAAATTGTAATTACTAAATTCTTAGGAGAAAAAAGTTGTAATTTTTGGTAGCCTTTGTAGTGATACTTTCTTAATAATTTTCTCTGCGGCGAATAATTAAAATTTATTTACATAAGTAAATTATGCATAAAATATGTAAAATATTATAAAACTCGTCCGAAAATCATATCGGATTAATTTACACTTGCCTAAATATTTTAGAATAATTATTTGAGTGCTCTCACTCATGTACCCTCAAAATTCCCGCACCTCATTAAGAGAAATTATGTACTATGGTCTCCACTAATTATTATTCTAAAAAAATATTATATGGTCCTCAGTAATTATTATTCTAAAATTCCTGCAACACTCTTTCTCTATGATCTCCACTAATTATATAGTCCCCTTTCTCAGTTCCCGCACTCGTTTTCGCGTCAACTTTCATAGATATAAATACTTGAAAGATAAGATATTAACACTTGAAAAATAAGATATTAATGATTTGATGAGAAACTTGTTATGATCATCCTTTTTCCAGTCTTCCAATCGTCCCCGCGTCAACATTTTTCTAATTAAGTAGTGGGGACCCTGTATCACCGCATCAGCCTTACCCAATCGTCCCCGCGTCAACCTTCATCTAACAAAAATAGTTGACCACATAGGTATAAATACTTCAGTGCAGAGGTATAAATACTTGTAGTACTTGATATTAATATTTTCAGACGTCATCTAGTGTCATATGTAAAAAATACTTGTAAGTGTAGGAATAAATACTTGCACACCAAGGTATAAATATTTGTGTGGTGATGAGTCCAAAAGTACGTCATTATGGATCTCATTTGAAAGAGAAAATTACGTAGAAGACGTTCGTGGTTTTAGATTCGCAAAATTGCTCACAGATCGTTAGAAATATGGACGAGATTGAACGGAGAAAAAAAATCTACCTCTAAAAACGTGTATGGTCTCCCCATGTAGTTTGAGTGGCCCTCCACAGATATTTATGGTGCGGGTACGTTTGGGAGATTTAGTTGGAGAAACAATTATTTACGTAAAAATTGTTCACCTCACAGATATAAATATTTTCGTGCATAGGTATAAATACTTCATTGCATATGTATTAATACTTTAGAAAAAAAATGTGCTGGAGTTTTTGCGGCCCCCCAAATAGTTATGGTAGTTATAGTAGTTATGGTGCGGATACTGTAGCGCGGTACTGTTATTAGCTTTCTTTTTTATATTAAGGAAGGGTAAGTTTCTGAAATGCTAATTATCTGTAAGGACGCATACCTAATTAGTAATTGAGTAGGGTTAAAATGCACCATTGGTTTTGTACTCCAATCATGCTCCACATTCTTATTTTTATTTTCGAAATCCGAACAGTCGATTCGAACCGTTCACCATGATCTTTGTATTCTATTGCACTTGAAGACCAAATTTTATATTTTATGGAATTTTTTTACTACTTTTTAGATAGGTACAAAATCACTGTTTTCAGTAGATTCTGGACCATCCAAAACAATGATTTTGTATCTATCTAAAAAAATAGTAAAAAAATTTCAAAAAATATAAATTTTTGTCTCCAAGCACATTTTAATATGAAGATCATATTGAGCGGTTCGAATCAATTGTTCAAACTTTGAAACGGAGAAAAAAATGTGAAACATAATTGGAGCACAAAACCAATAATACATTTTAACCCTCCTCTTAGTAATTTGTTACATGTCTTTAGGTGCATGGATTCTGGAAAACATTCTTCATGGAATGTGGGAGGCTAGGAGCCTTAAATTTGAATTGTAGGTATCAATCAAACTTAGGTTTAAATTTTGGGAATTCGGACTGTTTCTTTGATGTCAGTACCTAATTGCAACATCGGCCTTGAGAAAAGAGAAAAATAAAGGACTGTAATTAATGCCCGATGCTATCATGCTAGCAAGGTTTGAAATACGAATGATAATTGATCACCACCGTCATTATTTGCATGAAATATACCTAATTGAGGCAGCATTAATTTCGCACTATATATACTGGTGTCTTCATAAATAATGGTGTGAGAATGTCGTACAAACAAGTTACAAGTTTTCCATTTTCCATAACCAAATAGGAGAAAAACATCAAAATTTTGTCTTCATTTATACTACAAGGCAATTAAAAAACAAGCTGTTACACTATTCTCCGTACTATTAATTACATAGCACTATTTCCTATTATATTGATGATGACACTATTTCCTACAAACTATCCGCTATCTTTTTATATTACAAAATAAATTTGAATATATTTCGCTTGTAATTTTTTTAAAAGGACTCGGGTTCAAGCCTAGTAAAGATATTCACAAATTGATCCTTACTTTTTACATATGGTGTTTCAATTTTCTTTGCTTGAATCTTCTCTCTCATAAAGTGACAATCCACTTCTATATGTTTTGTTCACTCATGAAACACGGGATTTGATGCTATGTGTCGTGTCGAGTTGTTGTCACAATACATTTGCATATGTTCTTGAGTTTTAAATCCCATATCCGATAGAAGTTGTTTGATCCAGTCAATTCGTTTGCGGTTGATGCCATGACACGATATTCCGCTTAGATGCTTGATCGTGCTACAACATTCTATTTCTTGTTTTTTCGTGTGACTAGATTTCCTCCTACAAATGTATAAAAATCGGTTGTCGATTTTCTATCGAAGCTTCCGGCGCAATCTGCAACAAAATAGCCACATATATCATTAGAATTATTATTTTTCATCCAAATGTCCTTACCGCAATTGTTTTTTAGATACCTCAAAATTCTGTTTATAGCTTCTAAATGTGGTGTTCTAGGTGAGTGTGTGTGTAGGGCGCAGAAAGTTGCACAGCTGGTATGGAAGGTGTGTGCATACGTTAAATGCCTCAGGGTTCAATGCTCTTGATTTTTAAGACATGGAAGAGAACATCGAACTTGAAACATTCATTTCTTTCTACAATTCCTTCGGTTCAACCTCGACAGACCTACTGTTCATAATCAGTCTATTGAGAGAGTTTATTGATTGTGGGGACGTTTAACTCCCAGCGAGCGCAAGCCCTCGCTGTTAATTACATCAGATGACCCTTCCAAGCCATACTGAACACCTCGTCCATTCCGGGATTTGGAGCGTATCTGTTGTGAATTGAATAAAGGGGCTAAAAGGGGAGAACTCATGTACTTAATCTTTTTATTTCCGTTTGATTTTAATTAATATGTATGCATGAGATGCAATGAATATTATTAAAATGCATTTATTATGCCTTTTTATATATTTTGGAAACCTATTTGTATCTGAGAACATCTATCTTTATTTTATTGATATTTTTATTTAAAAGGAAATGATTTGAGCATGAAAAAAAGTGGAGAAAGGGGTATTTTGGTCATTTAACATGTTGTATGATGTCTAATTATGCTTGATTTCAATTTAGAAATGTGAAGGATTTGATTTGGGTTCATTTAGAGTTGGTTTGAGTCGATTCGGACTTGAAATGAAGAAGTTGTGACCAAAAAGGACTCAGAAGGACCTATTTGTAAATATTTATTTTTCTGTCAGGGACTTATTCACAAGGCTGAGAGGACATGGATTTGTAATTTAGGTTTTGAATGAGGTTTTATATAGAAGTGGGGCCTTCAAGGATTTATTTGAAAGAAGCTTAAAATACTGAAGACCTATTTGTAAATAAATGAGGACTGCGCTATAAATTAAATTTTATCAGAAGGGTTTATTTGTAAAAGAGTTTCATTTTAATAATTTCATTTATATCTGAACTTTGAGATTCGTGCATTTGAGCTTTAAGATAGGTGGTTCGTTTTGAGATGTGCGCTTTCATTTAAACTTTTGTTTGGCGCCCTAATCAAGTGGTCCGAGGTCGCTTTAAAAAGCGTGCGGCTGGGATTTAGTTCGGGTTTCAAACCCAAACTAAGGTTCTGACCGGTGACCACCTCCGATGGTATTCACGGCCACGGCAGGGTGAAAGGAGATCACCATTATCATCGTCTAGGCGTCAGGAGTAGAATGCACTAGTTGTCGGCGGTTGATGGTCACCGGAGGTGCTAGTTCACCGTGGAGCTACACCGAGATACCCTATTTGGACTAAAATTTCATTTCTTTTCAAATTGAGTTGCGATTTTCTTGGATTAAGTGTTCAACCGACATCGTACCATCATGGGAAGAATAATAGAAGCATCGATTTTAACACTTTTGGAGTATTGATCGGATTTGGGGCTCGGGTTTTCTGGCTCCGTACCGAATAGGTACCAGTCTAGATGAGGAAATCCTTTGAATCACGATTAAGTCGCATTGGATGATGATCTGAGTTTCAATGAAATGTTTATATTCATCATTTGAGTTAAAATTTTATTTTGGGCATCAATGAACATTGACTTCATGATATCCTTAATTTTTTTAGAAAGTTGGGTTAATCCATAAATTTTGATTCTGTTGAAGATTATGCAATCTCTTGTTACTAACTCATAGAGGGGTATGTTTACTATATTCCAGATAAATTTCATGATTTTTAGTATTTTATTTCTATTTTTAAGGCATTTATTTTGACTGAGGGGCAGTGAGGGTAATTTTACCAAATTAATTGCTGAATTTCCATTTTTTTAACAAGCTGATTTTTGAAAACTCATAATAAATTGAAACAAGGTCAGAAAAATATAAAGTTAATGCCTATTTTATGTATTATGAAGTGTTCTATCTAACCATGATTGATTTTCTGATTTGGATTTTTAACCAGTTTGTAATATTCATTTGACCAGCAGCAGCTTATTGCTGATTTTTCTGTTTTTTAAACATGAACTTTGAAAATTCATATCAATTCGAAATAAGATCAGAAAAATACAAAGTTTATGTCAATTTTATGTGTTTTGAAGCCCTCTATTTGATGGTGATGTCCATTTTTCAGTTTGGTCCCTGTATCAGTCCAGATTGTGCCATTTACCAGCAGAGGTCATTTTGGCACTTTTGAGTGCTTTTCTTGTACCAATGGTACATGCTTTGATTTTTGGTGCTGGTACTGTTCATTGGTTGGTACCAGAGGTTGTGAGAAACCTTTATCATGATTGGTTTTGAGGTTTAACAAATTCGAGTAGCTTTTAGGCTACAATTTGGTGCCAACAAAGAGAAAGGGGAAAAAGGGAAAGATCCAAAGTTCTAAGAATTCATTATACTACTATTTTTGAACATCAAAATCTGTTGAAACTTGGTTTTATGCAGGGAAGCCCCTGATTTTGTTTGAAATCACATTTTTTGCATAATCTCACTTGACAAGGAGACATATCATTAAGAAATCATTGTTTCAAATGTGTAAATGGTCAATCTTCAATTTCATGAATGCCTTTTTACAACTTGAACCTCTTTCTTTCACTATTTGCACAAGTATCTATTTAATTTCTTTTCATTGTGTTTTTTATGCACATAGCATGCCTTTAAGCATGAAGAAACTAATTAGAATCATTTGTGCAACATAGGTCTCATATCAAGGAGATTATAATAGGAACTATACAGCTCAACCATTATAACTCATTTTTTTGTTTACTTTCAATCTTTTCTAATAAAATAATCAAATAAATTAGATGCAATAGGAACTATACAGCTCAACACATGCATCCTCATTATTTAATTATTTTATACAAAGATTAAAAGCATGAAAGATCAAAGAAAGTTCAAGAAATATCAGATTTGCATGTTTTGTTATATTCTTTTTATTCTTATAGAAAGATAAAGTGTCAAAGAGGAAATAGAATACTAAATGCTTAAAATAGCAAAATATATACATATTTTTTTGTTTATGAAGGCAGCAAACAAACAAAGAAATAGAGAAAAAGAAAGAAAGAAAACATATTTTTTTCTTTTTATTTGTTTATGCATACATTATTTTTTATGATCATTAAGCTTCATATTTTGCTTATAAATAAGCTTGAACATTATGAAACTCTCTCATCTTATATTTTCAAAGACTCAAGAAAGAAATAAAAATAAATGAACAAAAGAAGAAAATATAAGGTGAAAGAAGCTCCAACAGAGAACCAAAAATACTAAAAATTCAAATAAAAGAGATTTTATTTCATCAAAAGACTTTATTCATATGAACTCCAAACATCAGGGGATTACATCTTTTTAGGTCTTTGATTACCTAATTTCGATTTTCTTGCTATTACAAAGAAGGAAGAACACTAATTTCTTTCTTTTTCTCCTTATTTCTTGCTATCTCTCAATCTTCTATTTATGTAGTAGTAATGTGTCTCTCGTTCCTGAGCTCTAGGTGCCTTCTTATAGGCAGCAAGGGTCTAGGGTTTAGGGTTCAGCTGATGTGTCTTTCATCACGCCCACCAGCTGCTCGATCAGTGGTCTTTGTTATTTGCTTCACTTAGAGGTGCATACATGGCATGCCATCATCCATTCATGTTTGGACAACTCAACAATTCTTGGTTGTATCATCCTGAGCCCTTAGATCGGCCTTAGATGTAATGCATGGCTTTTGAGCCTTTGATTAACCGGCCAGATATGGTATCATTTAATTCACGTGTTCCAGCACCCTGGGAGAGGAATTTCCATCTTTTTCATGTTGCTGGGGATGGGTGGCACGTGTCCCTGGGACCAGCTAGCTAATGAATAGCTGTATGGGCCAATTGGGTATTGTACCGGCGGTTTATCATATCTTAACATGGTCTTTTCTTATCGTTTGTCCTTTGGTTATTGAGAATGTGACATCTAGCATCGCAATACACCCCTTAATGTGTTCCAGGGTATATTAATTCTTGCCAAGAGCCAATTTTGTCATTTTCCCCTGTGCCGAACTACACCATGTCATTTTCGGGTGCAGGCCCGATTTAATGCATGCTTCTTTAAATTGAGACCTCCAGTAGCATCGTGTTACATCTAAAGGGGTTCTGTTAAGTCCCTAGCCTTCAATTGCAGTTATCTTGGCCGAACCACCATATTATAATTGTAGTATCTCGGGTCAGATTTAAAAGAAGGGAAGGTTATTCAAGCTTGACAGTGAACAGAGGAGAGTAAAAGGAGGGCTGCCTCATTAATCTCGGGTGAGTACTTGGGTAATGCAATAAGGTTTAAACTCGGGTTTCTAAACTCATTCTCAACTGAAATCGTGGAGAGAAAGGGAGAAGAGAGAACTGACAGGGATGGGCCCACTGTCAGTCTCTCTTAGGTGAGACCAATCAGGTTTTAAATTTTCATACTCACTCCTCTTAGACTCGGTCTTTGGTGAACCGCATTGGGAATTAACCATGGTGCACGGGCGCCGAGTCCATCTTGGTTGAAGGGGTCAACATGCCCGGTTTTAAATTTTCGGCGACATTAGGTCGCTGATGGATGAACACGGCATATGGTGGACCATGCGGCTGTTGGCCCGGTCCACGCAGTTGCTTCTCTGTGCTCCGGGTTTAAACATGTCAAGGGGTTTAGCGAAAGAGGTTTGTACCTCTGGTATATGGCCCCGGTTTGCTGAGATTTGTTTAGTGATCCCAATTTGCACCCGGTGACTGTTTAAACAGGAATTTCGCTAAGTAATCCCAAGGATTTGTACACAGCATACCATGCGGCCATTGTTTCATTTGTAGGAAATCAAATCCTTCCTGATTTTGATCATGCTGTACATCAAATTTTATGGTTTTGTATATAGAATTTTAGCGAGAATTTTAATGTGCTGTACTCAATTTGCTTGAAAGGCATGAGTACAACTTCAGCATTTTAATTCCCCCGTAAATTGCCATTTGTCATATTGAGTTTAAATAGCAACTTTTTAGGGTCAAACAGTGTGAACTAGCTAATTTGATTTACGGAAAAAAGAAATCCGGACGAGTGACCGTTAGATAGATTAATTTTCCTACAAGTCTTTGAAATTGGATATGTCTTCTAAAGGTTCACCATCTTCACTATTTAATTTACACTTGTCATTAATTGGAGTAGCGGCCAGTTTGCATCATAATTTACCGGTTTCTTTCAATAAATCCAGTGTATATTTTTTTTAGAAATGAAGAGTCATTTTTCTAAAGAAGCTATCTCTATCCCTAAAAAATATTTAAGATATCATAAAATCAAGTTTGTCTTTCCTTTTGATATGTACGAAAGTAGTACAACCAAATACTCTCGTATGATCATAAGTGATTTTTTTTTGGTAAAGAATTTCTAAAGGACTTTTATTTTTTTAGATTTACACTAGGTAATATATTAATTAAATGTGTGGTACAAAGTATGGCATCCGACCAATAAATTTTTGGGACATTATTTTAAAATAACAAAGATCGTGTCATTTCTAATAAGTGCCTATTTTTCTTTTTCGATACTCCATTTTGTTTGAGAGTATTTATGTATGTTGCTTGATGTATAATACCTTTTTCTTTAAAGAGGTTTGAAAATTTTCTGTTTATAAATTCGGTTCCATTATATGATTTAAAAATTTTAATTTCGCATTAAATTGAGTTTCTATAAGACATAAAAATTCATAAAAGCAATCAAACACTTCATCTTTAGATTTAAGTAAATATAACCAAGTTGCTTTTAAAAAATCATCAATAAATATAACAAAATATTTGAATTCATTAAATGAGTCAATTGGGGTCGGTCCCCATACATCGGAATGCACTAAATCAAAAACTGCTTCACTTTTGCTAGTAGAAAGAGAAAAATGAAGCTTTTTTGTTTTGCTAACTTACAAAAATTTCACAATTAGTACAATTCAAAATTTTAAATTTCAAGACACTACTTAAAATCTTGTCGGAAGGATGCCCAAGTCTCTTGTGCCAAAGATCAGAGTTAACGGATTTTGTGGAAGCACAAAAATTTAATTGTTTGGAGTTCAAAAAATAGTGTCCATTTTTAAGAAATGTTTCACCAATCTTGTTGTTGGTCTCCCAGTCCTGAAATACGACATATTTACAAGAGAAAATTGCATTACAATTTAATTCTTGTGTTAGTTTATTTATAAAAATTAAATTTATGGGAAATATTTTAAAATACAAAATATTTTTAATTTGTTTATTACATAAATTAATTTCTCCTATGCCATTTATTTTTTGCATGTTTGCAACAAAGACATATCTATCATTGTTGGTCTGGTTTAGATTTGAAAATAATTGTTTGTTACCAAATATATGATCTGTTGCACCAATGCCTATAATAATTTGGTTAAAAAAAATCTTTTGAGTTAGAGGCAATACCACATGCACTAGGAGTGTTTTGGTTACCAAGCAGCGCAATAGTTGTTGGAGAGCTTGTTGTATTTGATATCCAGTGCCTGACCCTCATAAAAGTGACCAATTTTTGAAAATATTGTCTGACCCGCCAGAGCTTGACCCGTTTCCGAAATACCCACTGGCGGTTTGGCTTGAAGGTCCGCCAAAAACATTAACGGGTCTGCCAGAACCATTAACGAACTCGCCTAGGTACCCGGCGACAGTTTGGCTGTTGGGTCCGCTAAAAGACATATCGGGTCCGCCTATGCTACTAACTGGTCTGCCATTTTGAGTCCCTGTGACAGTTGTATAGGGTCCACCAGCACTATTGGTTCTGGATCCTAATCCATACGGACACACTAGCCCATTAAACCTATCTCTTTCATTAGAAACAACGTAACTTCTATTCTTTTCGCTTTTTTTTCTTCCCAATTTCGACTGTGATTGTTGCCTTTGAATTTTTTTGGTTTTGAGATGAGGATAAATATGCCAACATCTATCCTGAGTGTGGCCATGTGGTTACATTTCTCATTTTTAGATTAATTGGGCGATTTTGAAAGTTAGGATTTTGATTAAAATTGAGATTTTTTATAGCTAAGACATGGATTTTGTGTCCCTCATGGCTTGCAATATGTGAACCATTCATGGCAAGTCTCCTACTCTCCTCTTATTGAATTAAATTTTTTATTTGAGAGTAGAAAGAAGAGGTACCGTGGTCATGATTTGAGATCTTACTGCTTCATAACTCAGGTTTAACCCCGCGAGGTACTGAAAAATATCATCCTCTTTGGCTTGCTTCTGGAGTGTGGCCAGATCTATTGATATTGGTCGATAGGATGAAGCTCATTGCGTTTTTTTTCGAGAGCACCAAGGTACTCAATATTACTTATTGACTCTTGTTTCTCCTGTTGGATTTTCTGCATAAGTTGATAAATATGTGAGAAATTATTTTGCTGGCCATACATAGCCTTTACCGCTTCCCACAACTCATATGCCGTTTCAGCCATCATAAAGAGGTCAGATACAGCCGGCTCCATTGAGTTCATGAGTGAAGTGATGATTCTACCATTAATGGTTCTCCACTGTTTTGCCATTTTTTTTCATCTTCGGTTAGTTTTTTCATATCTGCGGCTGTCTCTTTGGTTTCTCCGGTGATGTACTCTAGCATCTCTCGACCACTCAGGGCCCTAGATGCTGCCCTTGCCCATGACAAGTAATTCTTGCCATTGAGCAAAGTGTTTGTTAACTTGAGAAATTTGTTGCCTCGAGTTGCCTTCTTGAGCCATTTAGCTTTTGCTGAATTTTTATTGCGATTTGGATTATTTCGATCACATAACTTTTTGCTCTGATACCATGTTATTTTTTGTAAGACAAGAGAGAAGAGCTTGGAAAAAATAAACTATATTGCAATCTTATTTTTTCTTATTACAAGTGTCCCGATTTATACTACAAGGCAATTAAAAAACTAGCCGTTACACTATTCTCTATCCTATTAATCACAGAGCACTATTTTCTATTCTATTAATGACACTATTTCCTTACAAATTAGCTGTTATCTTTCTATATTACAAAATAAATTTGAATCTAATTCTATATTTCAACATATGCATACTCACAAGTCACAACCTATTTGCTACAGCACTAAAAAAGAAGAAGAAGAAGAAGAATTAAAAAAGAAGAAGAATAAGAATAAGAATTAAAAAAATAGTTTAATATTAGTTCAACATTAACTGTGGTTATCCTCGGACAAAATATTAGTTTAATATTTATTGAAACATAAAAGAATAAGAATTAAAAAAAAAGTTCATATCGGTAATGAAAGCAGAACAAAGCAACAAAATAATACGAGTAATTTCCATCTTTTGTCAGCAATAGCTCCTTTTTCTTTTTAATTTTTTTTTTCGTGTGATGATATGCATCTTCTATTGTCGTTAATATTCAGAACGATTTTATTTAGAGTTATGGCCTTATGGGCCAATTCTTTAGGCACTCAAAATGGAAATTGAAAATTAAATAAATTAAAGGTTAGTACCTATATATTTTTATTCGCCTTACCTATAGTGCTCTTTCTGCTTCAAGCCTTTTAAGCAATAATAAAAATAATAATAAATAAATTTCCGGGTTCATTTACAAAAGCTGCCACACTAGTTAGATTTAACTATACAAGTGTGTAACTAAAATAATGCGGGTCTGCATGCAAATGAAAGTACAGAACCTCATAATAAGCTATTACATAATAAAATATAACAGACAATGGCATGCACAAATGTCAGGCTTTCAGCCAAGAAGATAATATCTTTGATTCATTTATGACTTTTTTTTCATGGCTGCACCTGCACGTGATACGTCATATTTCGGAGAGAGTAGGGTATATGTGAAGATGATTTTCAGGTTGGGCTAGTCCTGCTTCGGGGTCGCAGGCTGACATTGGTGACGTCGGTTTCCAAAGTGGAAATAGTTGTGGTTATGAGATATTCGAACTCTAACATGTATGATATATCTCGCTTGGATAAACAAAAGTTCGACCCTCGTTCAATGGGCCGTTCTGCTTTATATAGGTCGTCCCCTAACCGACATTCTGCTTGTCATGACGGTTAGGGGAGACAGAAACGGTTACCCTGCATAAAGACGGTGTAAGCCAAATTCGAACTGGACCCATGCATATTATATGAGGCTCTATAAGGCTTTGTTGAGCTTGGTTTTTTATGGACCCCGGACTTTTCATATTGATTCCGGGTTGACCTCTCAAGGACGTTCGAATTCCGGTTCTTTCATAGTCTATGAGAGGTTAGTGAGGGTCTTGAGAACATGGCCCTATCAACGCTTATAGGTTATAACTCAATCAATCATCTATATCCTAGACATACCCACCACCGAAGAGGTATAACTCAATCAATTCGGTCCGATGTCCAATCAGAACCGTCCTATCTGCATCAAAATTTGTACACACTTGATGAGCACACATCTCAAAATTGTTTGCACAAATCATGATATTCATCAAACCACCCTGATTCGTTTTTGGATTGCAATGCCAGTGGAAATAATTGTGCTATTTCTAAAACAGTATCAGTCTCGCTCGATCCAAACATACTCTGAGAGAACCATGTGAGACTTCTCACGAGCTGACGAGCACCACACTAATTATTGAATGGTTTTGCAATCTAGCCCTTTCAGTTTCTATTTTTCTTTTTTTCTTTCACATTCCGTCTCACGTGTTCCAAATATTTTCTGACATTAAATTACTATCGATCTTAAACTTGAGACACTTTCATTATTTTGCATATAATCGAATCGATGCAGGTATTAATTGTTTTGCTCTTCAAGAGCATTTTGTATGAATAAAACATATGATAAATAAATTGCCGACATTTTCATTATTAGCATGACCATCTCTTAAAATTTGCTTGTAAGAGTATTTTTTTAACACGAGATCAGAATCAAAACAATTGATCATATCTTGAGTATGAACATTAAATTCATACATGCAGAGACTAAAGACAATGTTTTATGGCACATTTTTACTCTTTTAAGTCTTAAAATTTTATAAACCATATTTTTTTTATTAGATACATGAAAACAGCAAACCCATGGACCACATCACATGCCAGTTTGCTGACATGCTGAACTCTTTAAATAATTTACACAGAGTCATGATCCTCCATCCAACACCTGCACGAATCTTGAGGAAACACAGGGGTGGTTGAGGTTCACATCTCCGCGTAAGCTTACAGTAAGTTGCTTTTGCTTGGGTTCTTTCTAACACTGCTGCTTCTCATAACCTCGGAGAACGCAAAGAAATTTCGCTTCTTTCGTCCAGAAAATAAAAGTAAAAAACATTGCGGTGTACAGCGATGTTGCAAGGATCGTTTAGTACAGGGCTACAGGCTTCTATTTCTATGTTCTATTTCTATCTATCTACCCAATTCAGAAACTGGAAAGTGGAAAGCGATAGCATTAAAAGCACATTTAATAATAGTCTAGATCTGGTGTGGCATATCAGGTGTGTGCTTCCCTGTGTTCTCATATTCCTTTTCTTTTGGCTGATTTACCAGCCAAACCTCAAACTTTGTATAAACATTTCAGTAAAGATCCAACTAAATCTTTGAATTATCCGAGTAGTGCAAAGGCTCGGGACTCTCGGGAGACGAGTTTTATTTTAGTGGAGTGCAAATTAAGAAACAAAATAGCCTAAGCTGAACTCAATGATCAATAATAAAGACAAGTAATTAAGAGTTTGCAAATCTGCGGTCAACAATCGGAAAATGTGGCTAGTGTTTATTTGATAAATAAATAAATAAATATATATATATATATATATATATATATATATATATATATATAGTGAGAGAGAGTTTGACTATGGTGCATTATAATGTATAGCCCCTCTTGTACATTGAATTATAAATCGTTGGATTCGAAGTTCAAACAGTCAATCTAAAAGGCTCAACATGTTCTCTATATTAAAATGTGCTTGGAGAATAAAATTTATATTTTTTTGGAACTTTTTTGCTATTTTTTTAGAATTTTTAAAAATTGTTGTTTTTAAAAAAAAAATTGGGCATTCGTTTTGCAAAAAACTTTTTTACTATATATATATTCTAACATGGAACCATTTCTTTGTAAATTTGGGCATTCGTTTTGCAAATGTAGACAGTAACATAAAGTCAGATTTTCTTCTTAATTGTTTGAATGGAAATGTGAGTGAACGCATGTTTGCAAACTCTTTATTTGCCACCAATTGATGACATGAACATGTCAAGATAAATAGAAAATTAAAAAATTTCTTAGAACAAATCAACGATTAAAATTTAGCTACCAATTGATGACAAGAACAACATTGGGCGACCTCCAAAAATTTGGTAAATTATTTTTATATATATTACTGTGGGGTCAACGGTCAACCGTACAATAAGACCCACTAACAATGGTCCAAACCCCCCCCCCCCCCCCCCCCCCCCCCCCCTACGGGATTATCTCAAAAAAGAAAAGAGAAAAAGAAATAGGCCCAATAATATGCAGTCGGACCCAGGTCGAGTTTACCGCCATTCACGCCTCAGTGCACTGCGCGTTTCCATCTGAACTATATCGGCCCCACCGCCGTATCACAAATCACACAACCGGTGTCTACGCCTGATCTACGGGGCCTTTTCACAGGGATAGCTCTTATTGTTGTCTCCAGTATTAAGTCTCCTCCATTCCTCTCCAGTTGAAGCGATATAACTTTTGAAGAGAATGTGAATACTTGGAGTGCTGTCGCCTGTCGGCCAATGGACACGTGACGCCGGACCCACAGACAAGGACACGTCCCTCGGTACCGTCGGTGCTAATTATCGTTTCTCTCTCTTTTATCTATTTTTTCATTTTTAAAAATAGTTATTCCACCGAGAATGTACTGAAAAACAATTTATATGAAATCAGATATCTTGTTGAGAAATCTGTATATTTTATAACGACCTCCATAAAGTTGATGCTAAAGTTTGTCGGTGGTTCGATTTTTTATCCTGAAAAAAGGCATTGTTTGTTTTTTTTTTTTTTTTTCTATTTTGCTTTTCCTATGCAATACATTAAATTAAGCAAAGCGCCATCAACAATATTTATAAAGTAGGAACATGTGTGAGCGACTAACAGTAAAAGTTGTATTTTTTGTTTTCCGAAGCTGAAAATTGTTATTGTGATATGTCGGCCTGTGCTTAATTTATTGAACTGAGTGGGCTTCAGAGTTTATTAAATGGCTAGTCGGGCTGCGCTTCAATATCATGATCTTGGATCAAAGCCATTCGATTAGCATCAAGATGTGTACTGATAGTTTTAAGATTTGTACAAATTAAGTATGCACGTATTTTGATATCATATCAAATTTGAGCCAATGCCCATCGGATCGCCTCCCCTCCTTATTAAAGAGGACAAAAATCCAATTCTCAATTTTTGGAGGCTCGTCCCATGGCCATGAGTTTATTATTGCTTGCTATTTGAAATCAAAGGAAACGACATGCTTTTGAACTGGAGCAAACTCAAATCTCAAAGAAAATATTAGGAGTAGAAAAAATAATATTATGTACAAAATTTTCATTGATTAATCGTTTTTTTTTTTAAACTTTTTTTTCAACCCTTAGCATACAATGCATATATGTTCTCTTAAATTTTCATTGACTAATTTTGTAAGGAAATAATTCGGTATATTAATATCTGCATCGTCAATTTCATAAAATTGGACAGAAAATGTTAATTATATCTAACTAATTGCATAAATGTTCAAAATCAACTGTTAAATATTTAAAGTATATCTGGTGTAATTTTAGATATAAATATCTAGCATAAACTAGGTGTAAATAATTGATCATGTAAGCATATATAAACTATTAAAATCGCGGATTTTAGGATAACTAGTAAAATTGCGGATTTTATAATTGAAATTTTGTAATTTTGTAAATTGAAATTTTGTAATTTTATCTAATAAATTTTGTAATTTTATAACTTATAAATTGAAATTTTGTAATTTTATCTAATAAATTTTATAATTTTTGTATGCCTGGATGGAAGGTAGTATAATTGAAGCTAGATGCAACGAAGATAGATGTTTGCCTAATTTGTATCCCTTAATCTACCTTTTCTAGTTGATGAAAACGCTAAACATTTAGACAAAGGAACAAACCTAGTTAATTTATTTACATATCTCTTTTTTTTTTCCCAGATTATATCCAATGTTTTAGTATTGAAATATTCAATGCTTGACCCAAACTTAACAGGACTAAATGATGGAGCGGTGCATTTGGTTATGGAATTATGCAAAGGAGACATTAATTATTTGGTCAAATTGTGGAAGGGGCCATTACACTTACACACAGACTCAAGCTGTCGTCACTGATCAAACTAGTATTGAGATAAGTTAGGTCAAATAATCTCTCTCTCTCTCTCTCTCTCTCTCTCTATATATCTCTTTTTGAATGACAGAGGCTGCTAAGAGTCTCTAGTTTGAAAAAATTGGAAGAGGCTGCCAAGGGTCATCAAGGCTATAATTGATCTAGTTCGTAGGTTCTTTTGAGGTAAGACGGACGGGAACAGACACCTGGAACAGAATGATTTGACCAATTGGCCAAGAAAGGGCTATCTCAAGGTGGTTTAATTAGATATCAGTTTTTTTTTTTCCGGATTCTGACAGCTTGTTTAGCTAGTTCTTTATACACTGTGTAACTGCCTAAAGGCTTTTCTGCCAAAAAAAAAAAAAAAAAAAAAATCTCGACGCCTAAAGACGTGAGGGGATTGAATTTTAATTTGAAACTCAAAATTTACATTTTATATATGGGAAAATTTCCGGTGTCACCGCATCTTTTCAAATTAAAATTTCAACACAATCAATCCCCTCATGTCTTTCTCTTTTTGAAAAATGTTTGGCAGTGGCTGCCAAGATTCTCTCTCGTTCATATTGAGGTAATACTGGCAGCCTGTACTCTCATCTCTGGAATATATTTTTGGTTTTCATATTTGAAAAAAGGATAGTGCAGAACAAATGAGGGTGTTATACGAAAACTTTGAAAACTATGTGACAAATATTTAATATTCTTTGCTATCTGTAAAATATGAGGGTTTTATGTGAAAAAAGTATGACATCATTTTGCTTTCTGAGTTAAAATCCTAGAAATTATTGTGTTGTACTCGCTAGTAAATTAATCGAATATAAACATGTTATTTATTCTTTTTCTTATGTTGGTCAGAATATTCTTTGCTATCTATAGTGGCCCAATATGGCAATAGTGTCGTTTTTTAGCCGTTCCGCTATGACGCGATAAACGCTATTTAAACCTTTGATCTTGAGTAAATGTTTTGCTTAATTTTATACAGTCCAAGGGAGTTATTTGCTGGCAATGGTTTTGCTTGTTGGATACTCATTTTCTGGTTTAGGCAGTATACAACTTGATATCTTGAATAGTCTCATGATCTATGCGTTGCTTATTCTTTTTTTTTTCCAACTTACCAGATTGAAGGAGCTCACATTATTTGCTATTTGAGGTTTAGTAGCGATGGGACATGATTTTGGGAACGCAGGGGTGAAAATGGAAAAACGGGTAGAAAGTATAGAGATAATTAAAACAAAAACATGAGACATTTTAAATCCTGGTAAATACAATAGCAATGATTCTGCTGCAATGGAGCATTGACTTTTTAATATTATCTCATTTTTAAATCAATTTTCTTTATCGGTTGTTATTACCTGTATGAAATTATGAGATGTCAACTTTTGCAGTCCAATTGGACTTTTCTGACTTTGGAGTGTCATTGGCTTGTTTTTTCTTCATTTCTGATCTATTTTTATGTATATATAAACTCTTTATTGATAAAAAAACATTATTTCATCATATATCTTTGAAAAAAAATTGCTTGTTACCATTGACATGATATAATTTCGGTTTTAACAGCAATGTTCGGATACCAGTATATCAATTTCAGCAACAATAACCATATACCGTAACAACAAATAACCATATAATAATGCCTTGTGAGAAATCAATCCAAACACAGCCTAAAAAATTTGAAAACGAAGCAAAAGATAAATTAGTCAATCACTGCAATTATTTTTCATTTTCCCTAAGCAGAAAATTGTCCACTCAACAAAAATCATATAAAAGGATTATACAAATACAAATCATAATGGGAAATGTCAGTAACAACTAGTCATCATGCAACCTACACCTCATCATATACCAAAATTGAAACATCACTCGGCTGGAGGTCTGGTTTTATTCCTCACTAGAAGAACCTTGGCGAACTCCACGAGTTTTGCGGTCTCCTGCAAAACAACCCGCACTGCATCATTGTTGCAAAAATTTTCAGCCCATGCACTGAGGAGCGGGGTCCGAGCATCATCTAACAACTTGAGGCCACTCATCTCTTCAATTGCTCTCATCCATCCTAAGAAAGAACCGAGTGCTATGTCGAGGTATCCAATCGTGTCACCGCCGAAGAATGGCTTTCCCTTGCTTATCTTGTCAAAAGCTTCCTCTAAGAGTTGTAGAGCTGCCACTGTTTGCTCCTTGGCCTCGGCCTTAGCCTCTTCGGTTTGAGACCTTATTGTGCTAAAAAGAGGGGGAATAAACTGCAAGAGTGAAATAACAAGTTAGTATAACAAATGCAACGGTATTGTATATTGCAAAATGTTGTTTGTGTGACACATTAAGAATGTAGGATTTCCAATTAATTAAGCCTTTAATTTGGATGTAGCCCATGGGCCTGGATTGAAATCAGAGCCTTTCCAAACAAACATAGAATGGATATATTCTCTCTCATTCATATAGAATACAGATCCTAATATGTTGGAGATGATAAGCATCTCCTATCAAGGTGGAAAGTTCTATAACACTTCAAATTTAATTAGCTAGCTAGGAATGAGAAGAGTTTGGAATTTTTTGGACAGGCTGTATAATGCATATCTGAGATTATCGAAGGAAATTAGTTACGTCGCTACCAGTTCCGTCACATTACATCATGTTACATTACGTGTGTTGATTACGTGAAGTGACTCACAGGTCGCTTGACGTGACTGCCCTCCACCATCTTAGTCACATCACGTCATGTAAATTGACCCGGTCAAGTCACGTGACACATTACATGACCACTTTTTTCAACATTATTTCTTAATTATAAATTTTTTTATAGTTTGTTATTTTTTGATATATTTTGTTATTGTTTTCTTTAAACTAACTTAAAATTTAAACAATAATTAAACGCGATCAGTCATGCCACGTTTGATCATGTCACGTGTGATCACAACGTGACTGTCCTCTACAATTTTAGTCACGTCACGTCACGTTTTTCCTTCAGATAGTGTTTTTCCTTAGATACTATTATTTCGATCAGTTTATGTTATTGATGATATTCTTGTTTCTCGCTGCAATTACTATTAGTAAGTACTAGAACAAAAAGAATTGATTGTTTTTCAAAGTAAGTACTTTTCTTTTCACAGGAGCAATCTGACATGCACAAAAGACATAAATATTATCCCGGAAGTCTTAGGTCCTTTTGTACAAGAGTTAAATGGTACTATAACCGCTAAAACTAAACACTAAGCAAGACTTAAAAGATTGATCAGTACCTTGTCATCAACATAGACGGTCCAAAACCGATGCATTGCCCACTCATACGCGTCAGTCGGCATCAAGGTGATTCCAGATCCAACCCAAACATCATCCATATACTGCACAATGATCATTGATTCGCATACTGGTTTTCCGTCATGAATCAAAACTGGCATCTTCGTATAAACCGGATTCGACTTGAGCAACAACTCGCTCTTTGTACCGAATTGCTCTTCCAGGAATTCGTATTGCACATCTTTCAGGTTCAGTGCAATTCTAGCCCTTGTGGTATTCGGGCTCGACCATGTCCCGAGTAATTTCACTTCTGTATTTCCACTTGGTGCCATTTGATATGCACTTGTGCAGTATTGTGTTTTGGGAGCGTCTGTTTGCGCAATCTAAATTATACAATGAGGCGGGGTCTTTTTTGGTTGGCTGATATATTGCGACCTAGTCCATGTAATTGACTAATTGGTACCGTTTTGAATTTCGAGGCCAATTGAATTTATAAAAAAAAATTGAGAGGGGATTTAATGTCAGAACACAAATATTTACCAAATTTTGAGAGGGGCTTTAAATTCGTTAAAAATATACCGTTTTGTATTCTAGCAAATATATGAGTATTTTTTTCTATTTGACATAAATTGAAACTAATTAATTAATAAGGTGCACTTAATAAAGGTTTAGCAAACAAATATTTAACTATCATGCTGACTTGATTTGGAGAACTTACTGAGATTTTTTCTAGCAGTTTATCCCGAGTTGTCCGACAATGAGAAAACTTCAAAAAATTAGCAACGTACCCAGATTTTGATAATACATAACTTGAATCGCTTTCCTAACAATTAGCTAACAGAAATAATACATTATTACTTTCTCTTTCTCTTTAGCCATATACAACACCTTATTTTGATAACTCGTCATGCAAAGCATTTCATCACAGATTACACAGGTCATGGAGATTGTCTAAGATGTACCTCGAGCAAGATAAAAGAGGGAAAATAGAGTGGAAAAAGATGTAATACATTTCTAGTGACTGCTCAGACCATAACATCCACTAAAATCATTATTACTATCATTGAATGTTCAACCAGAACATCAAATTCTCTCTAAATAGCACTTTTGACCTAACCAAAAATAAAAAGGCTCCAAAATGCCCATCAGATTTTACCTTCCTGGACACTTCATAGATCCCAAAAATCATCTATACCTCAGACCACTATTAAAGAAAAAAAAATAAAGAACCTATACATTTCTGATTAGAAATCCTTTCCTCAAACAAGGATCTGAATGCAGCTTCAAAACTCTCTTGTGAACAAATCAAGTTTTTCACTGTATAACAGGCTCCTTCAGTATTGCATCTACCTCTTCACATGTTTATGGTATGGAAGGAAAAATTGACCAAAATTATGCTTCCATAAAAAAACATGTACTGATCATGGAAATGGTTTTGTAAGTATCAATTCCGTGACCAGATTAAAAAAAATGAGGGGAGCATGCAACTAATTATCTGCTTGGAAGAAAAGAACTTGAGGTTGCAGATGCCCCTTCTCACACATTGCTATGACATCATCCCAACTACCAACTACCTGTTGAAAATATAAATGACAAAAACAAATTTACATCCAAGCAGCAAATGATTATATCAGAGAGACTTAGGGATGTTTATTTGTATTAAGGGCTATAGGTCTCATCAGCTTAATGTTCAATGTCCAGTCATTGTTTGATAACAATATCTGGAAACATATTACAGTACAGTGCTGCTCATGCTCAGAACTGGACAACTGGCCTTTCAGAAATAATAATTTTAGCATAGTTAGGAGAAACAATGCTGTTACAAGGATATGTGTGTCCGCATAGGTTATAATCAAAACTGCTAACATCTATCTACATTCTTGTATGAAGAAAAACTTTATTGTCACCTTAACTGTCTGGTCGTCAAACATGACCCACCGTTCATTCTCATATGCAAAGCAGTGATAATGTTGCCCATAGTAACAAACCTGTCAAAACACGGACAAAATATCAAAATATGGTGAAATATGATCTCTAAGTTGCATTAAGTAAAAAATTACTAAACAAAATTAGCAGTTTTAATATAGAATGATAAAATGAACAAAAAGGGCATACTACTGAAACAAGGTGATGTTTTCTTCCTTTATCAATCCCACGGTACATGGCACTAATGTCAATTTCAGTAGTGATGCCAGCCAAAGTTCCAGATATGTCCTCTGGCTTTTCCTTCATATGCTGCCAGCCCAATACTGCATTTTTTAACAAAATAAACAGGAAACATCTCAGGTCAACAAACTAGACACCAAAGAACCATTCTATTAAGTTTCCTCTTCATGCCCCTGCAAGAATGTACCCTGTTCTGTAACCTCTTCAAAAAAGAAATTAAAGAATATAACAGGTTACAGAGAAAGGGGTAGTTTACATGTTATTTTTATGCTGGAGGACAGGGATGGTGTACAAATAGTGTGACATCAGAATGAACATAAGCTAACTGGAAGTTTTGTGCACAGAATTTTTTTAAAATACTTCAAGAATTGGGAGCTCACCTGTCATAAAAACATGAGGGGAACTTGAGAGAATGTGATGGATGTAATTCGGTGCGCCACAGCCACCATTTTCAGGATCACAAGTCAATTGATGATTCGTCTCTACTATCTTCAGTAGTTCATCAAATGAATTATCCGGACACATGCTCTGAAAGAATTCTATTTTCAGTTAATAGTTCAACAATATACACAGAGACGTAAGCACATCATAATACTACTCGGATGATGTTTAGCTGCATAAGGATTTAAATTCTAACTATCTATACAACATTATGAACTAACTTATTGGGTTTCCTTAATTAATTTGCAAAATATTGTCAAGGTGGTCATGTTGTTTCATTCTAAATTAATTTAGCTCATATACAACTAGACACATCATCAGGAGATCAAAGGATCCACACTTCTCTAACACATTTTGGAATGCAAATATCAGTCTAATAAAAGGTATAAACTACACAATATTTTTTTATAAGATGTGATAAAAAAATACAAGAAACCTACAGAAAAGTAGATTAAGAAATCAAAGACTGTTTCTTTCTCACCTTAGTGGCTCGAAGAGCACTAGCATTAATATTGTGGAAGTAAGAGGTGTACTTGAGGCGCCGTGATTCAAGCTTACAGTTGTAGCAGTTCATCTGCTCAAAAATGTCCATGCCAAAGAGAGAGTGTGCTATGCAAGTATTGTCTGCACAGTCCCACGACCCTACGGAGGATGTCTCAGGTTCTGTCTGAGAAGCGAAGGAATTGTGGAGGCACTCGAAAATCACTCCTAGTACCTCTGACGCATCATTCATTTGTTTCTGTCGTCAACAAGTTTAGATGACATACAGTTCCGATTCCAACTATTACTGATTGCATGCAGGACTAAAAAGAATAATTTTGATTTGCTTTGCTTTGCACTTCCAAGGTACTTATTACAGCATCATTCTTATATTATTTTTGTCACTATAATTATATGCAACTGAACTAACAATAATTTTTTTTTTCAATAATATTTTTGGTAGGTTGTAATAGATTTGCAATAGAACTACAAAATAAGAAAGGTTTGCGATAAACCCTAAGAAATAAAAAGATTAACAAATTACCTCCTGAAAGAAATTACTGTCAGGATAGAGTTTGCTCAGAGCCAGCCGAAGAGAAGTCGGCTCAACTGTATCTCCCTCACCTCCTTCTGACGCCTTATTTAGTGCCACAAAAATCTCATAAAGAGCACACACAGCACAAGGATCAGCGATGTGTGAGTGAAGTGAGCACGTAGCCAGAAACTCCTCTCTAAACCGCTTAATATGCCATAATGACTGAAAAAAACATAAAGTCAGAAAAGAATGTACAAAGAATACCTATCAATGCCCTGAGCCAACTAACCTCCTAGGAAAGAACCGATTTTTTGTTTAATCCAAAAGGCGAATGGAAAACATGAAAGAAGCCAGCTTGGTACCAAGCGTATTTAGTACCTGGATAATCACGTTTAAAAAGCAATTGTATTCTCCAACAGCATTCTTAAGGCCGGGGCCCACAGCGTCACTTTCCAATGCAATGCTACCAACCTCACTTGTCCCATTTTCAGAATCCCACTCTATATATAGTATTGGAATAAGAGATCAGTACTGAGGATTCACCAAACCCAATGCAAAATATCATTTTATACATAAATACAACTACAGCACTAAGCCCTTTGAACAATATCATACCAAGGCTTTGCAGCACAGCTTTTTTAAGATCCTCTTGAAATCTCTCTTCGTCCTCTTTCTCGTCATGAATTTGCCTCAAAGATTTAGCACCATTATCTGCTACAACGTAAAAAAAAAAAAATTGTAAGTACATAAAAGAAAATCACATACAGAAGGTCACTCTAAACTATATTCCAACCATTGACCAGAGTTGTGTGTCCTGTACCGCCATTTGCAGAAGCATGATCTACAGACTGATGCTCTCCAATTTCCATCTGTTGAACTTTGCTGGGTTCTGCGAAACATTACATAAAAATGAGAGGCACATTTAAATAGAAGATATAGTTGTACCAGTAGAGCATTGTACTATAAAAAAATCTCTTGCTGTGGAGAAGTGGTTTAAGAAATTGAGATGAACTCAGAAACAGTAATAAAAACCCAATGAAGTGTGCTGAGGTTCTGCAAACCCTTATACGAGAGACAGGTTAAATAAAGATATAATTGTAGCAGTATAGGCAGAGCATTGTGCTATACAAAATCTCTTGCTGTTCTGTGAAAAGTGACTGAAGAAATCGAGATGAACTCTGGAACAGTGACAGTAACCCCATATATTACATGAGATTCCAAACAAAAAAAATAAAAAATAAAATAACTTACAAGTTAAAAAAATACTGTTTTATCCCTTATATAAAATATCTACTAAGCAAAGCTTTATAAATACACGAAAACGCGATGAAAAGGTTAAACCAGACTTTGAACACCGCGGTGTTATAATTCTGAAATAATAAAACAGACTTGATGGATTCTGGACGATAAACCTGATTATGAATCGAAAACCGGTTTTACTTTAAGAAGCCATTCTTTACAGTTTTTTAAAACTATCCAAGGGTTAGAGTGCAATTTCCAGGTCTGACACTTTCTGAAAAGTTAATTTGTAAACTGATTTGCTATAATTGATATTGTGTTATGTTATTAAAAAATAAGTGTTATTTATAATTAGGAATTTGTAAAACTACAAAAACTAGTCATTATAGAAAATGCGGGTATCATAATGTATCGGACGTTTCATTTCACATAATCATTAAACCAAAACTGCAATGCTGCAAACGTTTTTTTAAAAGTTGACTAAAACGAAAGCAATTTTGCAGACATACAAACCTTGCTTATGCTTCTGGTTTGATTGACGGCCTGTTTTGTTGGCCTTTCTGGGGCCACCATTGTTGGCACCGTTAACAGGAGATGCTCTTGGCAGGCCATTGTTGGCACCGTTAACAGGAGATGCTCTTGGCAGGCCATTGTTGGCACCGTTAACAGGAGATGCTCTTGGCAGGCCATTGTTGGCACCGTTAACAGGAGATGCTCTTGGCAGGTCATTGTTGGCACCGTTAACAGGAGATGTTCTTGGCAGGCCATTGTTGGCACCATTAACAGGAGATGCTCTTGGCAGGCCATTGTTGGCACCATTAACAGGAGATGCTCTTGGCAGGCCCAACTGCTTTTCCGCTATATTCATTCCTGATTGTTCCTTTGCAGGCTCCACATTATTAGATGCAGCATTTTGTTGCTTGTCAGTATTAAATCCAACCGTGATTTCAGGGAAGTGGAAATCCCCAAAGCTGATCCCCTCAAGAACAACAGGCGATATGTCGTTGGTATTGCTACTCTGAGGATCATGCTGATAATACTCAACAACAGCTTTGGATTGGCTGATCAGGTCATGCCGCTGTTTTTTGGCTTCCTCCTCTATCCTCCTCTGGTATTCTAGAGTTTTCTCGAGTTTTCTCTCCTCCTCCAATCTTCTCTGGTACTCCAGGGTTTCTTCTAGTTTTCTCTCTTCGGCCTCTATCTCTACCATTCGCTTTGTTTCTTCTTCATCTTGGTTTAGAGTCTCATCAGTTGTCACTTCCTCCATATTACCATCCATGGCGACCTCACTAAACAAATACGGCCATCAGTATTCCTTGGATAACTATAATCCTTGTTGGTTTTTCTGTTCACAACATTAAGTAATCAGAACTTGAGAAGGGATTTGCTTACGGTTTTTCTGTGGTTCCTTCATGAATAACAGTGTCCATGCTCGAGCCCTGGAAAGTAACTAAAAGTATTAGAGATGTAACAACTAAGATCACCCAAGTACATTATACCTACAACATCACTCGAGGCTTCATTAAGTGAAACTCGTCTTAAACATATCATATTGACAACTGTTTGACTACAACAACATATAAGACAACTACATTCAAGTGCTTGAGCAGTTCCTTAGGGTTTTAGCCAAAAAGGCATTCAGGTCCAATACCAATTCTACAATATTAATGAATAACTAAAGAAGTATAAATTGACAACCTTGGGAGACTTGGACTTCCTATAATCTCTGCTCTTTTTCTTTTCCTTTGACTTCTCATTCAACTGTTTTGACTCTGAACTGTTTTTCTCGTCATCCTTTGCCAACTCAGCTAAGAAGGCCTCTCTTGCTGCATCAGATCTAGCCTTTGCATCCTTGTCCACTAGCTCCTCCAGCCGTGTCTATAAGTCAAAATTTAAGAAAAACAAAATATGTAAAATAGGAACATCATTCCTTCCACATTCTTTATATCTTCTTAATGGGCAGCTGTACAAAGATGAGGGAAAAAAAAAAGATGTACAGACCCGAAGAAAGGATTTAATGGTAGGGATGAGAACAAAACGGTAGTCAAACAAAGAGACAGGCCCCAGCTTGTGCTCCAAAAGACGCATCCCTGCAACCCCTCGCATGATTCGAACATCTAGCTTGTTTAGCTGTAAATCATATCACATCAAGTCAAGTTCGAAAATCGGTTGCATATAGCAAGTTCGGTTTACCAGGTACCAACACATTGCGCTAGATTTAGAACATCCATTAACCTGGAGTTGAAACTTTACAGACCAATTACTGGCACTCAATTATGCCATACTCTCTGTCTGGGTTTCAAAGAACTATCCAGGTTAACACATGAATTCCACCCCCCCCCCCCTCCATCAAATAAAAAAATAAATAAAAAGTTGATAACCCAGATCAAAAAATAAAGTGTGCGCTAATGAACATTTTATACACCTGAACTCTAAAAAAATGTCACAAAGGATGAACAAATAAATAAAGCACTTGCCTCTGCACTAATATTGTCTTTCTTACTATTAATAACATCGTTTATGAGGTTATCCCCTGCAGGCCCAAAGTCTTGCATTCTCCACTCATCCTCATCTCCATCTTCTATATCACGGAGTCTTGACCCCATGCCGTCTTCATACGCATAATGGTTTACATTAAATTGCTGATGTGCCTCTTTGAACAAGGATCTTATCAGATCAAGTTCCTCCTGACTGCTCTCTATTGGCATCTCCTCTACTTGCATCTCCATCAGCTCACCATACCTCTTTTTAAGGAAATCTTCATAACCTAAGCCCTTTTTCTCTCTCAGATTCTCTAGCAACTCGAGGATTTGTAAAGTTCCAAGGTATTCTAGTTTTCTGTAACACAAGGTTTGACAGAATGAAAGCTCCTTTTCTAGATTCTGTAACAACTCCATTACCTGGTTCGGTTTCTCCTCCTTAATGCAAGCCCATGCTGTCAGCCGGTCAGCACTGGAAGGGCCCGCATAAATCCACTGAAACAATGCATTTGCATCTATTGGATCTCTCTCACTTTCAGTTCCTTCAATAGTAAGTGTAGATGTATCAATATCGAGTTTGACTCTTTCTAAATAAATGCCTTTTTTTGTAGTACCATCTGCATCCCCAGCAGAAGCATCCTTCTCCACCAACCTTGGTAATCCGCCAGTCTGACAAAGTTCTTGGAGAAACTTGAGTACAGATCGGAGCTTTGAAGCGTCCAATAAGCAGAGGCCCAGGGGGGTCCTCTCTAGTTCCTCACCACAAACAAAGAGAACATTGGAGGGGAGAGGAAGTGTCCTTATCTGGTCATTTGTAAATTCAAGCAATTTTCTAACATGCCTAGTTGAGAGGCACCGATGCTTTGTCATGAAGCAAAACATTGACTGAATCTTCTCCAGTAGTTTCCCCCTCTCAGGATCATCGGACAATGGCCATTTGTGGGGCCCTACAGCAGCAGCATCCTCACCATTCACCTCACACTCAATTTTCTCAAACCCATTGCAATCCCCACTCTCTTTAGCCTCTCCCTCCAAGCTATTGACTGGGCTTGCATAATCTGAGTTATCAGAATTGGCGTTCATTAACAAGTTACTGTTTCTATTAATCTCTTCATCAGAAGACCTGATTACAGTCTCCACGTCGATTGGTTTCAAGATGGTGTTGGTCAGCATGCCAACCCAATTAGGGTCAACCTCTTCTGGGATTGCCTCCATTGCACGATCAGAAATCACCCCAACATGTGAACTGACATGGTTCAAGTGGGACACAGCGTCAGAGAACTTCTCGTCACATTTAAAGCAGAACCAATATTCCCATGTGCCATTCTCCTCAGCAAAGGATAAAGCCTCAGAGAGTAAATCCAGCACAGCAGTTTCTTTTAAGTTTGTATAATGAGACTTAATCTCTGGTATGCTTGCTCTCAATAAGCCGAGCTGTCTCTCAGCTGGCATGGAGTTCCAGTATGCCCGGACCTGGTCCATGCGGTTTGAGGAAGAGCTACTTACTGGCTTACGTGAAACTGGTTTGCGGCGGTGGAACCCAGAGGGGGAGGATGATGAGGCAGCAGCTGGGGAATGCTCGTCCTCAATGTGAGAACCAGATGATGTGACAGAAGGAGACTGGCCGGGGTCAGCACGTTGTTGTTGTAACAGCCGTGCGGCTGCGACGCGCACCTCAATCTCTTTGCGACGTTCATCTAGGGTTTTGGAGGCCTTTTTAATCTCGTTGTTCCTGCGAGGTGGGGGTGCAGTGGGGCCTGTCGGTACACGATATTCAAGCTGCTCGTTGAAGCTGCGCACCGGAATCAGGCGGTATTTGTCCTCATTTAGAGTTTTCATCCAGGTTGAGATGGAAGCAAGGTTGCATTTCTGGATTAGGTTGCGTAACTCCCCTTGTACCTATCATATACACAAATTATCGTCATGTGGCTACTTATACCAAGCTAATTCATCTTGGAAGTAATCTATTTTGCAATACCTATTTTGTAACTACTAGTCTACCAATGTCAATACTACCTAGTTTATTTTTCTTCTTAGTTTAGTTCAGTACTACATTGAACTCATGAGAAAATGGGAGCACAAATAAGATTAACAGACCTTTCTTGACACTCTGTACTAAGTCAAGAATCCGATATTGGTGTATTGGTGCTACTATTACATCAATAAAGAAAGGACAATAACAATTACAGTACATATTCAACAAGAAAGGAAAAAATATATCAAACCAGAAACCAGAAATTAATACAGAGTCCAATAAAAATTTATGTCACATAGGCTGTTGTCAGAAACCAAGGGTAGCATGAGGTGGTACACTACCAAAACCATATCCCCTGAAACAAAATGACAGCACTATCAATTCCAAGTTGCTTGCATGGACCCCTAGCTTCCTATTCCATTTCTCAAAGGATGTCTCAAATTGGAAGGGCTTTATTTTCCCAGAGAAAACTATTACTAATTTGTTAATTAGTTCATTCCTTTTCTATATGCAGTGCTTGTGTGTTAACTTCTGCGAACACTTTTTTTTCCTCTTTCCTTTGAGAAACAGATTCTTATCTCATGGGTACAAATATTTTGCTAAATATATGCTCTTATTTGGTTCTAATTGTATTGCACCAAATCATGTACTATGAAAGAGTAAATAAAAGCCATTCTAGCTGATTCTGTCAAAGTTAAAATGAGATATCGTTGAAAACTGCGAAATAAATTAACTCTGTTTGCACTGCCACTGCTAGTGTAAAATAGATCTTGAAATTCTGGAAATATCGCCTTGAATTTGAATAAAAAGCTTTTATTACTATTGGTCCACAAAAACACCCCAATCACCACCAAAACTACAATAAATATTCTGAAGAAATGCAAAGTCCCACAACATCTAGCCCTTATTCTACAAAAAAAGAAAGTTACCAAAGCATGATACAATAACCATTGAAATCGTACTCTTTATTTAGTTCTAACAAATAATTAATTGCACAGTGACAAGCGGTTTCACCTAAGAATTAACGCAAAACCCCTCAAAGTAAATTGAATTCAAGCTTAAGACTAACCTGATTAATCCTCGCTTCTGGTGTGGATGCGGCAGTCTCTTCACTGACATGCAACGATTCCTCAGCAGGGTCCACCGGGTTCTCTACAAGGAGAGCTCTTTCACACTCGGTCAAAGCCAAGTCATACCCCCCTGACTCAGCCGTGTATTCAAGCAACAGTGAAGCATAGAAATGCGCGAACTCGATGGAATTTGGAGCCAGCTCAGTAGCCCTTTGTGCGGAATCAATTGCAGCCTTTGCATGTCTCTGCTTCGCAACTGAGTCCTCGATCATAGCTGCCAGTTTAGCGTGGACCGTGCCGTGGACCCGGTGTACCAAAGACGAGTCGCCGTGCTTGCCGACTGCCTCGCGCATCAAACGAAGGGCTTTGGTGGGATTGCCACGTCGGAGCGCAGTCAAAGACCGCTCGCACTCCGATTTGATCTCCGGCGTGGGATCGCGCGGCGAGGAATCCGCCACCGGTTTTGCGGCGGACATCGGAGAGTGAGCCGAATGGGTAGGGTTTCGCTTTTTACCCATGGAAAGAGATGAGTACGGAGACGGGGTACTAAACCTCTCTCTCTCTCTCTCTCTCGTGTTGTGATTTATTCGGAGTATTTTATTTCGCTTATTTCACCTAACACTTCGCCATAAGCAACAGATGGAGATGTACAGGATGTCAGGATCCGATCTGTCTACCTAATGCTATGGGAAAGAAGGATGGAGGAGGGGCAAGGACGAAAGAAAAACTGGAGTCGGGGTCGAGCGAGAAGTTATCTGGTGAACAAGGTCTGAAGAACCGTGACTTGCCGTACTCTGTTTGGGTAGGCATAGATCGAGGCTTTCCGCATAGACCAGGTTCAGCGGACTTTTCCTCAAGTATTAGTGTAGTACCATCGAGAAATTTTCTTTAAAGAGCAAGAAAATAATTATCAGGAATTTTAATCAAAATTTAGTGACCATATTTACGGAAAACAAATTGAATTGATAAGTTGCCAGCAGGGGAAGAATTGTTTTGCAAAATTTACACCCTTGTAATCTCGTTAATTCTGAGTTAATTCGGAATAAATTACTTCACTTCTTCGTAGTTACTTCTAAGCAAGAATAGTCCATATGATTGTGTTAGAATCTTAATATAATGTTCCACATCTATAGATAGTATCTAATTTTAGACGGGTTTTGATACTGTAGGTGAACAGTACTATCTACAGTATGGATGACAGGTGGTCCCACTAGGCAGTGCAATATCATTCAAACGCTGACAGATGAGACCCACTATTCAGCGAAACCAGCTCGAACCTTTTCTTGTCTCTCTCTAACCTTCGTTTCTCTTCGTCTCCTCCAGAAACTTCCTTCCTATTGTTCTCCGTTGCTCCTCTCTCTCTGCCGCTCTCTCGAAACTTCTGTCTTCTCTCTTCCAAAACCCTTTTCTCCTCCTCTCTCTATTTTCTCTTCGATGCGACGCTATCCGTCTGAGATACTTCGATCGCTACTCAAACTTAGCAACTCTGCCTTACAGATCGGATCACTTACCAAACTTAGCAACTCCGCCTTTAAGAATCTGATCGCCATTCAGATCCAGCCCTCCAAAATCCACATTCCAAGTGGTTTGTTTTGCCATAGAAGAGCACGACAAAAGGAGGTACTTCTACTATTCTATTTTTATCGATTCATTCACTAAATGCCTGATTTTGTTCTCAGCGTTGCTCCAATGATTTACTACCTTCTTTCACACGGTCTATAGTTTGCAGTTCAATATTGTCTCAATCATAAGTTTCAATTGTACTTTAATTTGTTCTTTTTTATTCGTTTTGTTAATTAAACGAGTCTTTCCCTTTTTAGCACCGTTGAAATGGGACTATCTGACAGATTTCGGTGAGATACACACCGCCTAAGTACTCATCATTAACAGTAAGAATTACACTCGTCCAAAGAAAATTGTTGAGATTGCTCATGATTCACTCTCTTTTTTATTTGAAAAGAAGCAATTTTTTTTTAAAAGGAGCAAATTAATCCTATACATTTGAAGAGTTTTCATACGAATTGTATGTTCTTCCACCGCATGGATTTTGAGTCAATTTTTATTCCATAAAGAAGAATATGTGTTACCCTCGTCTCTGTTGCTCCTTCTGGTAGGTTTGGGAGGCCGAGCAAACGTAAAAAGGTGAGTTCTTGTCATTTGTAATATATCGTTTCAAGCTTGTCTCATCTCTCATTTTGATTTTTTTCTTCTCAGAGAACATAGATGAGGAAAATTAACCTTGTCTCTCTTATTGAATTTGCGTTTATTATGTTCATCCTCAGCTGCTGAATCGAAGCAAGGAGAGAATAATAGAAAGTGGTTAAAAGCATCCGCCAAAGCAATAAGGAGTTGATTGCAAAACCTGAGCTACCAAGGATCAGGTAACTGTGGTGATTCGAGAAAAGAAATAACACCATATTATACTGGTAAACATTTCCTTGATGGCATGATAGTATGCACCATCAAACATATCATACTTGGTATGCTTATGTGGCTTATTCGGCCAACAATATCATTTTATTTAAGCAAGATTGCTTATATTCCTGCCTCAGGAAAGTTTAGAAGAAAAAAAAAAGGAAAACGTCCAAAGAAACTGTGTTGTAAGCAAATATTTGATATTTCCATTCAATTTTAATGCATGATGGGTCTACAACGTTTGGTTCTTCCTGTCAATTAATATGTCATGGTGCATTATAGCTCAAACAAATTGAGTGTATGTGTTTTTATTTTACAGAGCTGATCATATACATTGCAACAATATGTCAAGGGCATTGTATGCTAACTGTTCGCACTACAATTTTCAGAGGTTCTCTTCTCACTCATTTTATTCTCCTTTGCTTTTATGTATTTTTTTCCTAATATTCTAATATCAGCATTAATGATGAGTTCATCTCTTGCATTATTTAGTAGTTTAGGAAATAATTTTATACTGGAAATTTTGGCCAAACTCAGGTTTGTACCAGCCAATACCATACTATGATTGTATGATGTATTGGAATAGTTGTGGAGTCTTTTCAGTTGGTACCTTACAAGTACCCGCTGTAGCCATCGATTTGGTAGGCGGTGTTTTATGCGAAATAAGGTTTTCCTTCATATTTCCTTGGAAACCAGGGACTAAGTTGTGTTGAGAAATTAGAGGCTTCTTGATTAAATGTTACAAATCAATTTCTGGTCAAAGGACTGAACTATGAAATTTCTCAAATAAAATGTTTATTCTTTAATGGGCACACACTTAAGTTGGAAATATGTTTTGCCAGGGTTAGTGTGTTCTTTGGATGATACCAGTTCAATACTTCTCTCGAAACTTCTGGCTAATCTACTTATCTTCATACCTTTCTTCCAATGACTAAGCATTTGATTCACGCAAACTGACAATAATCAGTCTATCTTTACATGATTCTCTTTCGGGATGCTTCAGTATTATATAGAAAAGTCGGGTCTATTTCCACTGATTAGAGAATGTGCAACTGTGTTCCAAAAGTCATAATATTTCATTTTGTCCTTGCACAATTCAGGATGACAAAAACAAAAGAACCTAACAAAGTCTCAAATTCCTAGGGCGGTCTTGGTCTGTCAATCTATGTGCCCAGCAACTTCACAGCAAGGTGAAATAAGCTAGCACCTAATATTTCATAGTTACTGTTAACACCAAGTTATTGCTAGATTCTTTGCATACAAGATTGAACCCTAATACTAAGGTCAAATTACTAAAAATATGATTGAATTGCATTGGTTTTTTCATCTTAAATTGAACTGATGGTTTCACATCCAATTTATACCAGCACAAATTAAGCTCAAACAGGAGACTTCAATGTTGTAATGATTGGCTTAGGAGAAAAAATTGAAAGTGTCAAATAGCATATCACAAATATTGAACTCTGCATGTAGTACCATGTATTTTATTGAAAGTTTGAATGCTCCATAATGTATTCAAAAGACACTTCTTTAACTAACAAAAACATATCCATTGATTTAGAGTCACTTCTTTAAATGAATAATTTTGTATTTCATATAGAATCACAACAATCAAAGTTGGTGTAATTCGTCAAAAACAATTCTTGAAGATTCAAATATTCTATATTAAACATTATTGCACACATTCTAAATTAATGTGTTTTCTCATTTCTGTAGCGGTGAAGACAGCATAGCAAGAGGAGAACTGTGGTCGTCATAGAAATAGCTGGATGTACTTGGCTGATTCTAAATAACATTTTGTTGAGTGTCTCTATGCGGACGATACTTCCATTTTGATAAAACAATATACAAAATAAGTGTTTACAGTATCATGACATATATAACATGATATCGCACTGTGCTTCTCTCTCTTTCAAACACAGTTACTAAATATTAGACAACACCTTTGTTGTTAAGCAAACATAAAAAATTCTTAGGTAATGATAACTTATCTTATGCAGGCTAACAATTTAATAGTCCTTTGAAATGTAAACTAATACTTTCAAGTTTTCATACAGTTTTTGTTATGCCTTTATACCAATGTTTCAACTTTTTATATAATTTTTGTGATGTGCCTCATCATCACTGTTTTTGTTCTATCATATCACCGACAACTCATACAACATATTTTAACTACACCGCCGAAGCAAAGGGAGGCATACCTCTAGTTTCTCTACTTTTGCCAATAAAAATAGTAAGTTGCAGTTTTATGTAGTCTTATGTGCACGAATGGAGCAAGCAATTGCCACGAGCATAGTCACAAGATTCACGAATTATTTGTGAATAATTTATTTTTTGGTGATGCCGAACCAAACGTCAAATTATTCGCGAATTTTACAAATTTTTCTCAAATTTTACGAATTATTCACTAATTTTTCCCACAACTTTTTTTTTGCTCCCTTGTAGGGCTAAGATCTCTGGTTCAGATAATTCCGAATATTACCCGAATTATTTTCAAATCACAAATTTTTGAGCTCGCCGAACTGAAGCCGAATAATTCATTTGTTGATGTTGTTCGGATTGGTAGTGCAGACTTAGAAGAAAATAGAAAACCACATACAGCCATGTGACGGGCCGCTCTTGAACTATTTGGTATATCGATTCTGATTTTCAGTTGCACAACAGAGAATTTTGTGTTCATATAAATTATAAAAAAATGATAGAGGAAAAGAGAAAAAGTACCCCAGTTGTTAGACCCACAGAAAGATCAGAGACATTATAAATCCCTCAATCGGCAATGGGGTTGTACTGTAGAAACAATAGTGACACCCCCTCTCTTTGCCATCGGGTCAGAGATGAAGGGCCTCAGATGAATTGATCTGACGTCGGCTGGCGTCATCTCTAATTTCACACCATTCGCCTCTTCAATTTGCCCCAAATTGAAAACAACGCTGGCGTCGCTCTCGCTCGCCACCTGCCCTCTCTTGCTCTTCCGCTCAGCCAACTAATTTATACTCAATTTGGTTGCAAGTGTACAACCTTGTCAAGTAGTACTTAGGGATCGTCTCCACAGGGACAAGTTGGAATATCTTTTCTAACCTAACAATTTAATTTAGTAAAAGAGAATAAAAAGGTTTTTGTTTGTTCAAAAGGTTGGTTTGGTTTTGATTAAACTAAATTTTAAAGCAAAATCTGATTTTTAACAAATATGAGAAATTAGGGTTTCTTAGGGTTCCTATCCACTAGTGTTATGGCTAATTGGTTCATTAAATTTGTTCTTTTAATTATGAAGGCACAGTTGGAGATTGTAGGTACAAAGTGATATTTCTATATTAATACCATCTTCAAATTAGAATAAACGTCACCTCTCGGTACTTGGCTATGCTAATCTAAAGTCATTAAGTTCTTACTGTCCCAATTAATCTAGAAAACTGTCTTTCACCTCTCGGTACTTGGCACAATTTGTCTAAACTATTAGGCAAAGCCCGTATAAGACAAGCGTCACCTCTCGGTACTTAGCCTATCAAATACCCTATTCTTTATGGTCAGGACTTAATATTCAATTTCTCAATTGCAAATACCAAATCCTAAGATTTCATACGATTTCGATTAAGTCTTCACAATCAATTAAAATAAAGAATAGATCATAACAAAGAACAAGAACATATAGAATAAACCAACTAAATCATAACAAAAGTTTCAAGTACAGCCCTAATTAACCCTAGAAAAGCCTTTAGCCAGTCATGGCTAAAGCACAAATGAAATTAAAAGAGTTAAAAGAGTTCCAAAGGAAAGAAAATAATAAAACCGGTTGATCGATGATGTTCTTCTTCTCCCTTCTTCTCTCTTCCTTCTTCTCCTTGTTAAAACCAGAAATTCTCTCTCTAAAAAACGTTTATTGCCTGTTTTACAAGTTTCCTATTTATACCCCTCACAAAATCTCAAAATAAAACACTAAAAATAGCAAATTCGGGCGCTGAACCGACATATTGCGGGCCGCAATAAGTCTCTTGCGGGCCGCAATGAGTGGAGGCAGTTATCATTTGGCGTGTAGAAAACTGTAGAAGTCATTGCGGACCGCAATGAGTTCATTGCGGGCCGCAATGGATGTGCAAGAATGATGAGGCTCTGACTTGTTTCGTTTCGGGCCGCAATGAACTTCACTTCGGGCCGCAACAACATTGACAGATTCTCCAATCTTCGTGCTGACTTGCTACAAATCACCCGTTTTGCTCCGTTAAGCTCCAAACACTTGATTACCTGTAAAACAAACATAACTAGGGCAGTAACTTGAACTTTCGGACATTTCTAACCTAATCAAACCTAATCTAACCAAAACTTGGCTTAATTCACATAACAAACCCTAGGTTTCAATAGATATAATTTTGGCTTATCAATCCTCCCCTGGTACCTTTGCCATAAGAACACTCTCCAGTTAGAAGGGGGTTTCCGCGTGGTGGTGATTGATAATTTGGATACCTCATCGGAGGTGGCTTTAACTAGGGTTTCAAAGCTCGCTGGAGAGAAATGGGGTAACCTCGTCTTTCACAAGGTAATACTGAAGCACCATTATTGACAATTTGGGGGGTTCTTTTTTGTGTTAGTAGACACCAACCACTCTCGCTGCTAAAGTCAAGCAACTGGTTCGGAAAACAAAACATATGAAGAGACCGATAGGCTGTATCCCGCCTACTATGCATGACCTGCTTCCTTGTCCTTTAGACGGATACAAAGCAACCTGTATGCTCATGAAAGAAAGTCTTGGTGGGTCTTATATTTTTTACAATGTTTTGGAACAAATGAAAAGACGTAATATTTTTATTTCTACTTTCTTGATTTTTACACCTTTACTTTAATGCAAGCAAGTCAAAGCATATGAACTTAAAAAATGCATCTCATCTCCTTGGCAGTTGGTGTTGCCCGTGGACTTGACTGGTTCTTTACCAGACGGTACTGGTAGGGTACGAAGAAGGTTCTCGATTTTTGAGGCCTCTTACCAGCAAGGTATTCAAAGGAACAAATATGGTTATATGATGCTATAATAGGCATAGCTGACTTCTAATAATGCCCAAATTTCAAAAAGATGAATCACTTTACCTAAATCTATTATTTTCGTAATTTACATACGATTAAAATAGCCTTCATAACTATTTGTCCTTAAGAAACCAAAAAAGGGGACCGTACCAGTACCATATCAAAAACAAATATATGTGTGTGTGGGTGTTTTCTGTTGAAACCTGATAAGAATCTAATAATAATGCCCAAATTTCAAAAAGATGAATCACTTTACCTAAATCCATTATTTTCGTAATTTATATACGATTAAAATAGCCTTCATAACTATTTGTCCTTAAGAAACCAAAAAAGGGGACCGTACCATATCAGAAACAAATATATGTGTGTATGTGTGTTTTCTGTTGAAGCCTGATAAGAGTCTAGAGTAGGGTTAAAATGTCTCATTAGTTTGTCATATACAAAGTAATATTGTTTCATGAGTGAGGCTATGGTACTATGCATAGCGTAGATTGTTCTGTGCTACGGATCAGGTCAAAACCAGTGATTTTGTGTCACATTTATAACTATAGAATTTGTTCGCACAAAAGTGTCTCGCAAAGTTTCAGTACAGCAAGCTGTACCTTTTAAACCTTGAATTAACTTCCGACTAGACTGCAAGTGCACAATCCTATCGTATAGTTTAGTCAGGTATCGATCTACAGGACGGTTCAAAATCTAATCTGGACTCTACTTAAATCAATTAGGTACTAGAAGTTGGAAAATGTTGATTTGGTTTGTTTAATTTCCTAAGTTCAACAATGACAGAAGTAATTAAAATGACAGAAAGTAAAATTTGGTTTTTATCAGATAGAGAAAAGCGTTTTCAGGGTTTTCGATTTCATCTTCAACTCTGCCTCTCGGTACCAGACACAACCCGCGTAATTTCATACGCGGTCTGCATGGAAGACGCGACCAGCGTACTCTCATACGCGGCCCACGTGGACCTCGAGTGAATACATCAGCTGTCTGTTTCTGCGTTGTTCTTTGGTGTAAGGTTTCATTGACCGAATCTAATGTTCCTAAACCTCAACTCTCTTTTGTTGGCTTAATAAACTTGGTATCGGAATTGCAATTTCACCTTCTTAGGTATTTAATCTAAGTTAATTGTCCGGTTTACTAAAGGTCTCCACTACCTCTCGATAAATGGAAAAGTTCACCTCTCGGTTACTATTTGGTCTCGCCTCACAGCTCGTAAACCTACCTCAAATACTAAGTTTGGTTGAGAGAAACATCAAGGCCAAAGTACTAGAAAAGATGTTATAGACATCTAACAGTAAACAATCAAGAATCATTCAATCAACTTCAACAAAGCAATTAAATAGTACTCAAACAATTAAACACTAACATTCAACACAGATTCAAACAACATGCATACAAAACAAAGTATCAAACTACATCGTAACCCTAGAAACTAAGTAAACTACTCACACATAGTCAAAAAGCAAACAAAACAAATGATAGAAGAAGTATTCATGACAAAACCCGAAATACAAAGAAGATCCGTGAAGAACTTTCGTCTTTGGCTTCTCAACTTCGTCTCCAAGCTAGCCGTCAAGTCCAAACCCTAGAATTCGTCTCTTGCTCTCCAAAATGCAGAATGAATCCCTCTGTAGCAAGGGATCCCGTAATATAGCCAATCTGGCCGACCTTTCCTTTGTTGAGCCTCTGTTTCATTTCTATTTTGTTTCCGGAAAGGCTGACGCGACCCGCGTCGGGTGTGACGCGGCCCGCGTGTCTGTGTCTCTCGCGTATGTAAATAGTGGTCGCGTCTATGGTCGCGTCAGGGTTTGATGCGGCCCGTTTCGGATGTGACGCGGCCCGCGTGTAGGGTTTCAGAACTCGTAATCTTCCCTGATTTCGCTCGTTTTCTGCAAAGTAAGAATAAAAACGCAGCAGTACCACATTCTATAGATATTCAATGTAATTGACACGATTTAGTGGTTTAAAACACAGTTTTGGTACAGGAATTGGTCGGATTTGTAGGTCAAATAACGAGACATCAGAATTTACAGTGCGTTGGGATTGTCAAAAGAATAGGGTTTAGGGTCTGTGGTGACTGGATGCTCTCCAGTGTAAGCATATATTATTATGGTCAAAATGTACTACCTGATTTGGTAAATTTTGGTGTTATCCCTATAGGTTTGGTTATATTTTATTCCATACAAACATGTACATTGAGTCTTCTCTTAATTTTATTTTGAACATTATAGTCAGAGCGACTACTTTCTACTTCTATATCCATTGGAGCCTTCCACTTCCCAACTTGTATAGCAAGGGATCAGTTCCTTTGATTTTCTTTGTGTATGTGTTACAAATTGTATATGTTACAAATTATATACTGAAAACGTTTGTATATGTTACAAATTGTATAGAAGCATTAAAACGTGTATATTTTATATTGAAAATGTTTGTATATGCTACAAATTGTACATAAGCATTAAAATCATTACTTGGTCCAGTACTAATATTAATGTCTGTGGAATTGCAAATTGTAATCTTAATGGAGCTATAAATTTTGGTTATATTTTGTGTCATGATAGATACTGGTATGGCCTTGAGTTTAAATTGTTTATTTTTCATTTGGTTAATGATTTTATTATTTTAAAAATCTGTTTGCATTGAGAATTTGATTATTTAGAATATGTTAGAAAGGTTAATACTCATTGAATTATTCGTTGATTATTTATATTATGCTAGACAAGTTAATATTTCTTGAATTTGTATGCACCAGACAGTACCGTATCAAAAAGTAGCTCCAGTGGTTTGTAAGAAAGGAATATATATAAAGGTTAAAGGAGCTCTTCCTGTTATAGAAGTATATATAAAGGTTTATTAGAGAGCAAATAAATATTTGTTAAGGTTTATTGCACCAGAAACTTATATGGTAAGCAGCTAATTTCACAAATAAATATAAGTGCTAGCAATTTTTAAAATAGTCATTAATATTGGGGAATGTAAGTAAGAATTATCATACAAAAAAAAATTGCGAAAAACATATCATATATTTTACATGGGAATGTAAGTAAGAGTTATCATACAAAACAAAAATTGCGACAAACATGTCACATATTGTACATGTACTGCCAGTAGTAGGTAACTACATTAATTATGTAAACATTAGTTCACTACAAAATGATATTGATTCAACTACATAATATTTTTGTTAGTAATTTTCTAATTGCATAATATTGATTCAATTTTTTTTATCTCTCCTTATTTTATCTAAAAATAGTGAAATGGAGATAAAGTTTGGAAATTATTTTTGTTTTAAGAATTCAGTTCAATTATTGGCAAAATTTAATCTACTTCTTTGCATTAGAAGAAATAGAAATATAAGAATTTTAATAAATTAAAAGGTACTTACAATTTGGCTCTAAAGATTTTGGCAAGAATTTTGGTGATTTACCAAATTTGGTGTTGTTCTCCTTCACTTGGTATGAATCGTACGATACTGATTGTTGGCCACTTTTACTTCTTCTTTTCAAATTTTCTGTGGGAAAATTGGCAATTTTTTTTATCTCTCCTTATTTTATCTAAAAATAGTGAAATGGAAATAAAGTTTGGAAATTATTTTTGTTTTAAGAATTCAGTTTAATTATTGGCAAAATTCTAATCTACTTCTTTCCAGTAGAAGAAATAGAAATATAAGAATTTTAATAAATTAAAAGGTACTTACAATTTGGCTCTAAAGATTTTGGAAAGAATTTCGGTGATTTACCAAATTTGGTGTTGTTCTCCTTCACTTGGTATGAATCATACGATACTGATTGTTGGCCACTTTTACTTCTTCTTTTCAGATTTTCTGTGGAAAAATTGGCTAATTCGTTGCATTTTGAGTTAGTTCCTAATCATCGATCTGAAAAGTTTGCTCCTGAAAAATCAAGATCTTCATTGTTAGTATCAATGTAAGTGTATTTTCTTTAATGCTTACTGCAAGTGTGCTCCTAATCTGACATGCTTATTGCAATCCAAAATTAATCAGATATCATTGGCCAAAGTTATCTGAATATGGTCCATCAAACAAGTTGAAGAAAGCAACGTACTGGTCAGTACAAGGACATCGAGATAGAAGAGAAAACAAAAATCACGAACAAGGTAACGAACTCCTAACAGGTAATTTTATGATTTTCTTATGAAGAATTTATTAATAATGACTTCTTTTATTGAAGTAATTATGACTCCCAACGAAGTGAAGGACCCAAGAAAGCAATTATTTGCGGAGCATTCCACTTCACCGAAAACAACCAACAAGGTAATCAACTCACCTCCAACAATATATAACACACAGTAAAGCAGGAAAAAGTAGCTGTACTATTTGCTATAAAAGGTTTCTCATTTGAGGATTACCCCCTTACAATTGGTCTACTATTAAAATACGTCTATTTTTTCCATTGTATAGAACAAAAAAACATGAAAACTGAATTGGTTTCCCAAACAAATGACCTCCTGCAAAATTTCCGTACAAATATATTGACTTAATTGCATAACAGAAATTTACGGTTTCATACATAGCTGATATTGGTCCATACTATAAATTAATATTATCATCTCGAAAGTTCAAACAATTGAACTGAACCATTCAAGATCTCAATATAAAAATGCACCTGTAGATGAAAGTTTACATTTTGTAGAGCCTTTTTACTATTTTTTTATATAGGTTGAAAATTACTTTATCTAATTATATATTAAACTATTTGAAAGGAGTGATTTTCCCTACCTATCTGAAGTTAGTAAAAAGGTTCTAAAAAAATTTAGAATTCTTCTGTTATGCAATTAAATTCTACACCCTAAATTCATGTGTCACCTTTCTGATTGTTTACTCTAAAATTTATAAATATTATTTCACGTATCTTTTTTTATTTTTAGTTTGTCATAGGTTTCTTATCGGTGAAGAAGATATTGTTGTTTGGACTAGATTCTTTTACAAGGTGAGCTACTTTTCCTAACTTTCATTTTCGCTCTCTTTTTTCGACCTCCTTGTCCTATGTTTCCCCCTGATGACGTGTGTTGCATTTACCGTTTACTTATCATTTGTCCTCCATATATTTTTCTTTTATGTTTATTTATATTCCTCTACTTTGTCAATGATTACCATATGTTCTGTCTTCTTTCCCAATGATGCAAAAAAGTGAAAGTTTGGTGATCCATCCTCGTCGAGTGATGTGCCAGACATGCCGTTCTCAACGCAGGTTCTTTATCGGGCGAGACAGATATTACTTTCATCATCACTGGGAATTTCCAGCTCTCCACAAAATTGGACGAGCGTCAGCATGCTCACTGACGATACACCTACTTCTGATGTGCAAACTGGGCCTCCTGCATTTGCATCGTCCTCAAACAATCATGCACCAGATTCTGGGGCTCATGTCAAAGGCAAGCAAACAGGCAGGAGACAATGTACGTTTTTTCTTTCAATATGAGGTTGCCGCACATCTTTTTTTTAAATGTGTCCGCTTTTCTTCTCGTACTTTTTTCTTATATTTATTTGTACTCTCATATCGTCTCCAGTATTGCCCAAATGTTGATTTTTTATTTTGCTTTCCTGTTCAGTTCCCCGTCCAAATGTATTCGATGTTGGGTTTCCCGAATATAGGTGCGGTGTTTGCGGTGCATTTTTCTGGTATAGAGAACGTTGTGTAGCAACATCTACCAAAAATAATGTTCGCTACAATCTTTGTTGTCGGGAAGGTCGTGTTCGCTTGCCATTGCTGCAATTCCCACCTCATTTCCTGAAATTGTTACTAACACAAAATGGTTGTGTTGATTCTAACCATTTTCGGGACCTTATAAGGACATACAACTCTTTGCTTTCAATGACCTCTATAGGTTGCCATGTGGATGAACGTATAAACAATGGCTCTGCTCCTTACGTGTTCAAAATTTTAGGTGAAGTTTACCATCACATAGGTTCTCTTCCATTACTTGATTGCCGTCCATCTTTTTTACAGTTATATGTGTTTGATACCGAACATGAGCTCCAGAATAAAATTGCTCCTTTCTCTGTCACGTCAACAACTCGAGAAATACGTCCACACTTGTAGAGTCCTTGATGAGAATGCTTGATACTCACAATGTTTTAGTTCGCAATTTCTGTTATTTACGTAATTGATACTTAGAGTCGAATTTACCAGAGTTTTAGATCCGCATACTTTCTGATAGGGATCATCTCTCTCATTAATATTCTGCACCTACTGCATCAGAAATTATGGGCTTTGTAGTCGGCGATTTATTAGCTGATCAAAAGGGCAGAGACATTATCATCGAACACCGTTCACAGAGATTGAAGCGTGTCAGTCCTGAACATCCCTCTCTCATGGCACTGCAATATTCTATTTTGTTTCCGTATGGTAAAGATGGTTACCATCCATGCATATGTTACAAACCTGATGCTTATGGTGCAAAGAAGACCGGCAGAACATTTGTCACTATATCGAAATACTATGCTTATCGTTTGCATCCTCGAACAAATAAAGCAACAACCATTTTTGAAGGAGGTAGATTGTTTCAGCAAATCCTTGTCAATTGGTACCCTTTTGTTCAACAAGCCAAATTAGATTTTATTGAAAATAATCAATCGATTCTTCGGTGTGAGAAGCTTTGCAATATAAGAAATGTTGTTCTCGAGGGTGATATGTTCGGAAATGAAGTTGGCAAACGTATTGTCCTGCCAGCTTCTCATGTTGGTAGCCCACATTATATGCATCAGAATTATCATGATGCTATTGCGTTTTGCCGATATTTTGGCCCTCCCAATTTATTCGTCACATTCACTTGCAATTCTCAATGACCAGAGATTGGTAGGTTACTATTGGATGAACAACGTGCGAATGATCGAGCTGATGTCGTTGCCCGTGTTTTTAAAATGAAATCTGATGAATTGTTAGTAGACATCCGACAACGTAATTGCTTTGGTAAGACAGTTGCAGGTAATTTGTTAATGATTTTCTTTCTCAATTTGTTCCGTCCCTTCATTACTATTGCATTCCTCTTCCAACATCATGTTATTCTAACTTTTCTCTTCTGTCATTATTTTCTTTTCTACCTGTTTTTTGTTCCAGTTGTATTTCAGATTGAGTTCCAAAAAAGAGGCCTCCCACATGTCCATATTGTTATCTGGCTTGATTTCAATCACAAATTGCGAAACCCCTCAGATGTTGACTCTATCATTTCTGCTGAATTTCCTAACCCTATTACTGACCTGTTAGGTTATGACACTGTAACAAAATTTATGGTTCACGGTCCATGTGATTTTTTAAATAATCGCAGCCCATGTATGCGTGATGGCATTTGTTCTAAGCATTTTCCAAAATTCTTTTCAACACATACAATTATTGAGGATGATGGTACCCCTATTTATCGATGTAGAGATAACGGTGTCTATTTCGAAAAAAATGGACATCTCTTCAGCAACGCCCATGTCATTCCACATAACTTATTTCTTCTAATTAAATATCAAGCCCACCTCAATGTTGAGAAATGTTATAGTCATGAGTTAGTTAAATATCTTTTTTAAGTACTTTTGCAAATGAGAAGATGACAGTTCATATCTACATATGCTCACAATACATATGGTTCTTCCAAAATACATCAATTCCGTGTTGTTCCCAATGAAGTAAAGAATTACCTCGATTGTCGTTGTATAACTCCTTCCGAGACAGCATAGCGTATATTCTATTATGATTTGCACCACAGTTATCCAACAATTGAGCGATTGCCAATTCATTTACCGGATGAAAACAATGTTACATTCTCAGATTCGCTATGCATAAGCTCCATCCCGTCAAATGAAGACTTCACCCGTACTAAGTTGACTGAGTGATTCTCGCTAAATCAACAACGAGTCTGCATGTTCTTTAACTTATGTTGAAATTCCAGAAAAATTCGTGTGGAACTCAGCAGGAAAAATTTGGACACCACGAAATAAACAACAGCGACTGGGTCGTATATACTATGTCCATCCAAATAAGAGAGACTTATACTACTTACGATTGCTTTTAAGTCGTGTTAGGGGAGCTACATCCTATGAATCACTTTGTATCGTCAATGTCATACTACACACAACTTTTAGATTAGCTTGTCAAGTTCTTGGATTAATGAATAATGACAATGAATGGGTTTTGTCAATGAAGCTGCCTTATGGGCTTCATCGCATCAATTAAGAAAATTGTTTATCTATATTTTACTATACATCGAAGTATCCAACCCTCCGCACCTATGGAACAAGACATGGCGCCTTCTAGGCGATGACATAGTTCGTCAATTAAATATGATACATCCCCACTTCAAAGGAAATTTACTGGAGCACTTACTGCAGAGTTATATTCTGTCTTTTTTAGAAAATGACCTCACTCAAATATGATCATCTTTATCTGTTTTTCATTTGCCTTTGCCATCCTCAGATTTTATTGCTTCCTTAGACAATCGATTATTACGGGAACAACTTGCCTTAAATCGCGATGGATTGAGTACAAAAACTGCATCTCTGTGTTCTTCCCTCAATGCAGACCAATTGAGATGTTATGATCACATCATTACATCTGTGAATCAAGATTTAGGTCAGTTTTTCTTTGTCTATGGACATGGTGGTACCGGTAAAACTTTTCTTTGACAAGCCATTATTGCCTCGGTAAGGTCCTCGGAAAAAAATGTACCGCTAATGGCCTCCTTAGGTCTTGCAGCACTATTGTTAGATGGTGGTACAACTGCTCATTCGAGATTTAAAATTTCGATTGACATAACAGCAAAAAGTACATGCAATATCAAGCAAGGAACTCAATTGGCAAAATTACTTCAATCAACCTCCTTAATTACTTGGGATGAGGCACCAATGAATCATAGATATTATTTCGAAACTGTAAATAGAACATTACGTGACATTATGTCAACAAATTGTCCTGACAATCGTGATAAAATATTTGAAGGCTAACTATGGTTCTTGGAGGTGATTTTCGTCAAACTCTCCTCATTGTTCCATCAGTCTTCCGTTATGAAACCGTTAACTCTTGCATTACACGGTCTAAATTATGGTCTCATTATAAAGTTTTACATCTACATATCAATATGCGTTTACTTCCTCAAACATGCCTACAAATGACTTGGAACGTGCTAGATCATTTGCCTCATGGCTTCTAGACGTTGGTGATGAAAAACTCGAGGGACTACGACTATTTGATGCACCTGACCCAAATTGGATTCATATTTCTCAATTGATGTTGGTTCCCAATGAATTTGACAACCATTCTTCCATTATCTTATCTGTTTATAATAATTTCCAGCTAAGTAATTTTCTTGATACAAACAATGAAGATCTTGATAATGGCATAAAACTTTTCTTTGGCAAGCCATTATTGCATAAAAGTTTGTATATGTTACTAATGAACACTTTTATGCTATCAACACTTTACTAAAAGTAAAAGTGTTCATTAGTAAAAGTGTTTAATTATGCATAAAAGTGTCGATGGCATAAAAGTGTTCAATGGCTGAGCGGAAGAGCTCGGGGCTCGGGACCATTGCATATTAATGCGAATTAAATTAACCATTCATTCTATGATACATGGGGCCCACGCATGTGGACCAGTTGATAGTAAGTTGTAGATAGAGAAAAAAAATAAAAAAAAATGAGCGAATAGGGAGATTAGGTCGGCAAACGTGGACCCCATTGATCATTGAAATCTAGTCAAACTTAGACATTGCTATCTTTTTCATCCTTTTCAACTCTCTCTATGTCATGCTCACCCATTTTGATTGAAATATGTTAAATATTTTCTTGGAAATGCAAAAGATAGAAACTTTTTTTTAAATATTTTGTAATGAATCGAATTATTAATTAGGTTTGTAAATATCAAATTTTCTTGTCACATAAAATATCCAACATATATAAAACTATAACTAACTAAATTAATAATCAGTCTTTGATCTAGTAGTAAAGGGTGATAACGTGTTTTGTGTGAAAGATCACAAGTTCGCAATTCAATAAATATATTTTTTTATGAATATTAAAATTCTAAAGTTGGAATTTCATCTTTCTTTTAAAAAAACTCTTAAGGAACCTTATATAAAGTTTAAAGAAATCAAATCAAAAATTTGATTTCTTCTATAGCACAGAAAAAAGATTCCATCTGTCTAATTCTTTACAAATATTTATTTGCTCTCTAATAAACCTTTATATATACTTCTATAACAGGAAAAGCTCCTTTAACTTTTATATATGTTCCTTTCTTACAAACCACTGGAGCTACTTTTGGATACGGTACTGTCTGGTGCATACAAATTCAAAAAATATTAACCTGTCTAGCATAATATAAATAATCAACGCATAATTCAAGGAGTATTAACCTGCCTAGCATATTCTAAATAATCAATGCGTAATTCTCAATGCAAACAGATTTTTAAAATAATAAAATCATTAACCAAATGAAAAATAAACAATTTAAACTCAAGGCCATACCAGTATCTATCATGACACAAAATATAACCAAAATTTATAGCTCCATTAAGATTACAATTTGCAATTCCACAGACATTAATATTAGTACTGGACCAAGTAATGATTTTAATGCTTCTGTACAATTTGTAGCATATACACACGTTTTCAGTATAAAATATACACGTTTTAATGCTTCTATACAATTTGTAACATATACAAATGTTTTCAGTATACAATTTGTAACATATACACACGTTTACAATTTGTAACACACACAAAGAAAATCAAAGAAACTGATTCCTTGCTATACAAGTTGGGAAGTGGAAGGCTCCAATGGATATGGAAGTAGAAATTAGTCGCTCTGACTATAATGTTCAAAATAAAATTAAGAGAAGACTCAATGTACATGTTTGTATGGAATAAAATATAACCAAACCTATAGGGATAACACCAAAATTTACCAAATCAGGTAGTACATTTTGACCATAATAATATATGCTTACACTGGAGAGCATCCAGTCACCACAGACCCTAAACCCTATTCTTTTGACAATCCTAACGCACTGTAAATTCTATAGTTATAAATGTGACACAAAATCACTGGTTTTGACCTGATCCGTAGCACAGAACAATCTATGCTATGCATAGTACCATAGCCTCACTCATGAAACAATATTACTTTGTATATGACAAACTAATGAGACATTTTAACCCTACTCTAGACTCTTATCAGGCTTCAACAGAAAACACACACACACACACACACATATATTTGTTTCTGATATGGTACTGGTACGGCCCCTTTTTTTGGTTTCTTAAGGACATATAGTTATGAAGGCTATTTTAATCGTATGTAAATTACGAAAATAATGGATTTCGGTAAAGTGATTCATTTTTTTTAAATTTGGGCATTATTACTAGATTCTTATCAGGCTTTAACAGAAAACACACACACACACATATATTTGTTTCTGATATGGTACTGGTACGGTCCCATTTTTTTGTTTCTTAAGGACAAATAGTTATGAAGGCAATTTTAATCGTATGTAAATTACGAAAATAATTGATTTCGGCAAATTAATTTATCTTTTTAAAATTTGGACATTATTAGAAGTCAGCTATGCCTATTATAGCATCATATAACCATATTTGTTCCTTTGAATACCTTGCTGGTAAGATGCCTCAAAAATTGGGAACCTTCTCCATACCCTACCAGTACCGTCTGGTAAAGAACCGGTCAAGTCCAGGAGCAACACCAACTGCCAAGGAGATGAGATGCATTTTTTAAGTTCATATGCTTTGACATGCTTGCATTAAAGTAAAGGTGTAAAAATTAAGAAAGTAGAAATAAAAATATTACGTCTTTGTCCTTTGTTCCAAAACATTGTAAAAAATATAAGACCCACCAAGACTTTCTTTCATGAGTATACGGGTTGCTTGTATCCAAAGGACAAGGAAGCAGGTCATGCATGGTAGGCTGGATACAGCCTATCGGTCTCTTCATATGTTTCGTTTTTCCGAACCAGTTGCCTGACTTTAGCAGCGAGAGTGGTTGGTGTCTACTAACACAAAAAAGAACCCCCAAATTGTCAAATAATGGTGTTTCAGTATTACCTTGTGAAAGACGAGGTTACCCCCTTTCTCTCCAGCGAGCTTTGAACACGTAAGGAGCAGAGCCATTGTTTATACGTTCATCCACATGGCAACCTATAGAGGTCATTGAAAGCAAAGAGTTGTATGTCCTAATAAGGTCCCGAAAATAGTTAGAATCAGCACAACCATTTGGTGTTAGTAACAATTTCAGGAAATGAGGTGGGGATTGCAGCAATGGCAAGCGAACACGACCTTCCCGACAACAAAGATTGTAGCGAACATTATTTTTGGTAGATGTTGCTACACAATGTTCTCTGTACCAGAAAAATGCACCGCAAAAACCGCACCTATATTCAGGAAATTCAACATCGAATACATTTGGACGGGAAACTGAATAGGAAAGCAAAATAAGAAATCAACGTTTAGGTAATACCGGGGATGATATGAGAGTACAAATAAATGTAAGAAAAATGTACGAGATGGAAAGCGGACACATTTAAAAAAAAGTTGTGCGGCAATCTCATATTGAAAGAAAAAACATACATTGTCTCCTGCCTGTTTGCTTGCCTTTGACATGAGCCCCAAAATCTGGTGCATGATGGCTTGAGGACGATGCAAATGCAGGAGGCCCAGTTTGCACATCAGAAGTAGGTGTATCGTCAGTGAGCATGCTGACGCTCGTCCAATTTTGTGGAGAGCTAGAAATTTCCAGCGATGATGAAAGTAATATCTGTTTCGCCCGACAAGGAACCTGCGCCGAGGACGGCATGTCTGGCACACCACTCGACGAGGATGGATCACCAAACTTTCGCCGTTTTTGCATTCTTGGGAAAGAAGACAGAACATATGGTAATTGTTGAAAAAATAGGGAAATATAAATAGACATAAAATAAAAATATATGGAGGACAAATGATAAGTAAATGGTAAATGCAAGACACATCATCAGGGGGAAACATAGGACAAGGAGGTCGAAAAAAAAGAGTGAAAATGAAAGTTAGGGAAACGACAAGTTCCTTCACACTTTGGTAATCATTCTTTTCTAGGATCCTTTATGGTTGTCAAATTGTCAGGAAATGATGATAATTCTCAATTGTTCTAAGATATGGGTAACAAATTCAAAAATGTTGTTTAAATTGAACACAATACAAATGAGACCTTGACACTTAGTGTTATTGATCGTAATTCATTTGTTTAATTTGTTTCCTCTAAATGTATTAATCAACAATTCTTTGTGAATATTATTATTTTGTTGGTACGTAGTGTAATGTCATTATTTAATATATCTTGGAAAAAGCTTTGCCTGAGCCACTGGCGGTGCAATCCTTGGTTGAATCATTAGAGAGAAAGGTTATCTATATAACCCAATCTAAATATTTATTTAGTTACGATCTCTATATTTGTTGTAAATTAGAGAATTTAGTAGGCATGCATTTCAATATGACAGATAAACGGGAGAAAAATGCAGGCGATGCATCTAATGCATTAAAGGCATCTACAACATGTCACACAAATTTTTGGAACTGCCAAAAATGCATGCCTACCATAAGGTATACCCTAATAAATTCAAAGTGAGTTTTAATTTTAATTGCCCTTTTTTCCTATTTGTTTTTAAACTCAGCTGGTAAGATGTACAAATTGTTACCATACAATGTAGGATTTCACGGCTTAGGTTACATTGGAGACTGATATCATTGCTCTCCTAATAAAAGTTGCTGCTTGTCTTATTCTTTTCTAAGATTTGCATTCTTACTCCGTAACATGCATTTTTGTCTACTTAAAAACTGTATTTCTTTCTAACATTTACAAATTGCAAATATTTGTTTCACTATATTTAGGTTTACAACAAAGCTATTTTGGTAAAAGTATCTTATTTTCCTGGATAACTTCTCCGGTAAAAATTTCACAAAAATTTTAGAAAAATATCTTTCCTTTCGCATATTCACCTATGTTGCAATGTAAACAAAAGTAATTATTCGAGCAAAATTGCAAAGTTGGTACTTAAACTTTTAATATTTGTATATTATTCAACTTGATGCATGAATTATTTGGGATTATTTAAAATAAGTCCAAATAAAGTGATTCACATTATTCTTTGCTTCTATTTTTAATATTGTAATATTATCAAATATAGGTAAGTCATTCATTCAGGTAAATCGTCAATAATATGATGTATTATATCTATTCTCTATTTTCTATATTAATTTAACATGGAACAACTCAAGCAACTCAAATATAGCTAAATCATCAATTTGTTCTTCAAGAAAAATATATATTTGTTAAATTTATTTTCCTAAACAAACCTTCAATATCAACAATATTGTTTTCACAGCCATATCAATAAGTACTGTATTATCAACCCATCATACTGTGGCAGCCCAATTAAAGTCTGAGGCTCAGTACTCAAATGTAATAAATAGTAACCCATTTTAGCATATGATAGAAATTTTACTCAATTTCTGGAATTTCTACCCACACAGACACCTGTCCCACCTAACTTTGACAAATTTTACAGCTGCCAACCCCATAGTACCATCAACTAACACCTGTTTCACTAACTGTACTAACACATGTTCTAGAAACTATTTCACTAACTGTACTAACACATGTCCTAGAGATTACTACCTTACAATACCCACCCTAACTCCTACTTAAATAAACCCAATTCCACCAATCTTCACAAAATCAGTAACTGCTCTCATCAAATATGAATATAGCAATAGCAGTAATATCCAAATTTCTACTTCTACCATCTCATACATCAGTATTTTCTGTCCTCATCATACTCAACATAGACACTTACATTCTGCGTTTTTCCTTTACAGATGGAACCAACAATAACGTTACAATATCTAATAGATAAAACTAACAACCCAAGTAGCGTCTTCAAAACATGGGACATTATATATCCAAGTAGCGAACGTAGTCGACATATGCGTTATCTTCTGATCGACACTGAGGTATTTATTGTTGTTTCTTACGGTTCCTTATCAAATGAAATTATTTTTGGATGATATTTATGAATACATTACATAAACCTATTCTTATAGTAGTCCTCCACAGATACAATGCAACATTCATTGCTTACTACTCCCTCTGTAGCAGCTCTTTCACTCAGTTGGCAAACAAACAAAAATTACTGAAGTCTACAAAGAGAAATAACAAATAGATGAAAATTAGAGGACACTAAAGAAATTAAAGCTTAACTTTAATTTTCACTCCCTTCTTAATAGGAAACTGGCATTGAAGCTGAAATTACTAAAGCCGACCAAAGCCTTCTGCCGGTTAAACCAGATAATGGTAATGTTTACTTATTCCGGCAATTCCGTGTTGAAACTCCAAATAATGGTTATAATGCAACGGGTCACAATTTCATCATGCGTATGACCAAGTGGACGGAAGCTCGCCGAATCGATAATCTTGCAATCCAATCACCTCTTTTATATTTTAACTTCAAAGGGTTTGAAGATATTGGCACAACAATTAGAGGGTCTCGAGTGGTCGTTGGTAGGTTCTTTCTACAATCATTTTCAATTTATTCTTCTCACTGCCATAATATACAATTCAACTTCCTGTAATTGTTGTCATATTTGTAACAATTTCATATTTAATGTGCTTCTATCTAAACAAGAATTTCTTCTCCTCCAAATGAAAAAACGCACATTATTTTCCTCTTTCTTTCTTTTTTAGATGTAATCGGCCGAATTTCTTCCATAGGACCTGTTGAACAGATTAATACACAAAGTGGTCTGACAGATATTAGAGATATCTTAATTGAAAATATAAGGTACACTACTCACTACTATGAAAAATTTCCAAACATTATTTCCTTAACTGTTGAGGTTTTAACCACCTACATCGCCTCATGGTTATAATAATAAATTGTCAAGCAATTTCTGTTACACTGCTTTCTTTGTCAAAATATCATCTATAGTGAAGATGGCTCTACTTACATCATGTTTTAATTGCTTCCATTTCATTTTTCCTTGTAGGGGCAAAACTTTGAGAATTACACTGTGACCTACTTTCATGCCACTGATCAATGAAGCAGCCATTTCAGAAGCATCAAAGCACTCTTCAGTTGGCTTTGCCTTCAGTTCTCTCGAGCTTAAATCTTACAACAGTAACCTCATTTACCTTCCACTTTTACCTATTCATGAACAATAATTGATATCACTTTCCCTTCTCAGTTGACTTGCATTTCATTTGATTTGCTTTTCCTTTCTGTCAGTAACTTACATGTTATTATACTTCATGTTTTAATTTAGGAGAGTCATTCCTCAAGACTTACAGTGCAACAAAAATATATACATATCAAACACATCCCCATATTGCTCAATACTTGGAGCTGTAAGTTTGCACTTACACACATTTCACATTTCTCCCCTCATATTAATGTGACCATATAATATAATTCTCAAAAGTTGATGAACAAAATTGAATTATGGATGAATGCCACAGTAATTCATAACTTTTATTTTCAGATTTGGTGAAAGAAATTCTCCTGTCAATGTACTTCAACCAAGAGTCTTCCGACCTTCGAAAACATCAAAAATGACAACTCCAATAGGCATAGCTTTAAAAGACTTAATCACCCTCGAACCATACAGTAACAAAGTAAGTTGCATTTTTACTATATATAAACATATATTTTGTAAATTACCGATTGTTCTAATGTCAACTTCACCCAAATTCTCTACCAACTTATGCAGGACCAATAATTCTCTTGTACAATAAAAATTGAGGGAATCGTGAACCAAGACAACTAGTCCTACTTTGCATGTCCTGAATGCAAAGTCTCCACCTACTACAATGGAAGTTCTACAACCTGCCACAACTGCCAAACAATTGTTACAACAACAATTCAATGGTACTAATAGATTACCTATTTCAAATCTATAAAATGTATCATCAATGCACTAATAATATCATTCTCTGCACTGCACATATACCTATCTACAATGTACAACTATTGACCATATACATATCTGTAATTATATATTACTTCACTTTCATCCCTCCTCAAATATAGTATTGTACATGTTATAGGTATCGTCTAATCTTACGAGTTATTGATGGAGAGACTACAGCAAAATTCACTCTAATAGAAAAACCAGCAGAAAACATCATCAACAAGGAGGCTGATATGGTATTCGCATAATCAAGACGTATTGGGAAAATGGTACCCCCATCTCTTGAGAACATCTATGGGAAACGTTTTCTGTTTATCGAGATCAACATATCTCAGCTACATAAACAATGTTGAACATATGATGTGAACAAAGTGGAAGCTGTACCAGCAGCACTCCCCCAACCTCCACAAACTCACCCAACGCTTTCCAACATTCGTGAGGACCACTTCTCTACACCATCTGAATCGTGTACATCTATGCCAAAGAGAAAAGCGGCACACACATGACTCTCTCCACAAGCTGCTCATTTATATATTGAGTATGCACACCATGATATCTAACTTCAATTATCTTTACCCTTTCTTTATTTTATCACACGCACTACATTACAAACCTCATCTTCTCATATGTTTCTCAGTTGTCTTTCATTATACTCAACTGTTGCATGTTCTCCATGGACAACCCCACATCATCTCAGTCCTCTGCATCCAAGAGAAAGATTCTGCCCCAACTAAATGAAGAAAATAGCACCAGCAAGTTACTTTCTTTTTTATTATATTTCACGATTATGTTTATAATCTTTTAATTTAACCCTTTACAACTATTAATGTTGTCGACTTCTGAAAAATAGATATTTGTGTTACAGCAAAACTAAATTAACCTTTATGGTTTATAAACTACTAATTTTTTTATATATTATCAAGATTAGCTTCCAGTAACAAATTAGAGTCAACAATCTTAGACCACCTTTATCAATAGAAAACTGATAAAATTAAAAATCAGATATAATCATACTGATATACAATTTAGATTAATTATTATCTACAAATAGAAACCTTGAATTAAGCTCTATTAAGTAGAAAAGTAATATTATATACAACCAAAACCACAGGTCATAAAACAATCCAACAACAAAATGCACTTAGGCAATCATCAGGTTACTCCTCCATGGACAACCCTATATCTTTATGTACACCGCTTTGCCTCTTCATCCAAATCTCTCACATTTAACACATATTTCACCTGTTTTGTCTACTATTCATTGCAGTGTTCTCCGTTCTGCAGATGATGAAAGCTCTAACACCACTACACCGTGAATGACATAAGCATTATGTTATATCATATCACCCAACTGTTACTGTCATTTTGCTAATCATTTTGTAATGAACTAATGTTTACATAAGTAATATAGTTATCTACTATTGGCAGTACATGTAAAATATATGACATGTTTGTGGCAATTTTTGTTTTGCATGATAACTCTTACTTACATTCCCATGTAAAATATGTGACATGTTTTTTACAATTTTTGTTTTGTATAATAACTCTTACTTACATTTTCTAATATAAATGACTACTTTAAAAATTGCTGGCACTTATATTTATTTAGAAAATTAGCTGCTTACCATATAAGTTTGTGGTGTAATAAACCTTTACAGATATTTATTTGCTCTCTAATAAACCTTTATATATACTTCTATACCAGCAAGAGCTCCTTTAACCTTTATATATGCTCATTTCTTACAAACCACTGGAGCTACCTTTGGATACGGTACTGTCTGGTACATACAAATTCAACAAGTATTTACCTGTCTAGCATAATTTGTAACATATATATCTTTGGATACAAATTCAAGAAATATTTAATGCTTCTGCACAATTTGTAACATATACAAACATTTTCAGTATAAAATATGTACGTCAACATACACAAAGAAAACGGTTGCGGCGTACAAGGCATCTAGTTTCAAAGAAATGATATTGATGTAAAAATAAAAAATTCTTCTTCTCCAGTTGCCTGGGATCCTTACCCTCTTCAATACAAAAAAAAGCTCCAATCTTTCTACGGATCTAAGAACTAAGAGTTTGAACTGAGAAAAAACCTCCGATCGATCTTTTTACAGGTCTAGCAACTAAAATAATCTTTCACTTTCCTGGCCTCTATTATTTTTTTAATAATTTATGTGAATAAAAAAATCTCCGCACAATAGGAATCACAACGAGATATGCAAAAATATCCTTTTAGTTGGCTTTCTTAATTTTCATCATTAATTTTTTTAATAAATGCATGTAAGTTCAAAGAGTTTCCACACGTACATTACGATTACAATACCATATTTCAACTAAAACTAAAGAAGCAAAAGCCTTTATAGTGTAAAACAACCTTGAAACGTGAGATCTTGATTGAACGAGTGGCACAACTATACGAAAGAGAATCTGCTGTGATCCTTCACATGTTAACAGTACTTTGAAATCTCTGTCTTTCACTACTAGAATTTGGACTTCTTACAAGGGCAAAATTTCGGTTGTTGCAAGAGCTCACCCTTGCAACAAGCCCGAAAAAAGGCTTTTTACAAGGGCCACCCTTGTAAAAACTACCCTTGGAACAAGCCTCCATGTAAATACTCAAATTTTGACTTGTTACAAGGGCTACCCTTGCAATAACTTTTCCGAATCTTGTTACAAGAGACTACTCTTGTAATAACTACTCTTGCTAAAAGTCTGAGATTTGGCACCTGCAGGGAGTATTTGCAAGGATAAAGAACATGGGCCCCGTCTTAGTATTTGCAAGGTTCAAGAACGTGGGTCCCACATGGTTTATTGCAAGGCAAGTGAACTAAATAATTACATGGGCAGAGAAGGTGGGGCCCCCTGTTTATTTGCAAGGGTAGAGAAGGTGGGCCCCCTGTTTATTTGCAAGGGTAATGAAGGTGGGCCCCACCAGGTTATTTGCAAGGTTAACCAAGGTGGGCCCCACCAGATTATTTGCAAGGATATCGTTTGGACTTTTTTCATGCAATGTATTACCCCATATTTGTATGGATATTCCGATGAAAAAAAATGACGTTCCAGCAAAATTTCAGCACGCCCAATTTCTACAATCCTCCCCGTACCAATCTGGTACCGGTACCAACCCAGCGGCAACCAAAAAATATTTTTACATTTGCCATTGAAACATAATAATAACAACAACACAATAAAACAAGGAGATTTGCATTTTAATTATCATTTATCAACATAGTAAATTAAAGTATGCATGACAACATAAGACCAAAAAAGATTGCAACCACAAAACTATAAATAACATGTTTCTATACCAAAAATATATGCACGACCCATCACCAAAAATTTACAAAAAGAGGCCACCATTTTAAGCTTCAAAATACTTCTTTTCTGTGATTAAGGTTGACAAATCCTGCACTAGAAAGGCCGATTGTTCTCATTTTCTTTCCCGAACCATTGGTTGAGTGCAGCTTGACACGTTGCCACCTCTTGTCCAGATTGCGCATTGAGGAGTGCTTGAAAAATGCCTCTCATTTGATTCTATAAAATCAGCACCTAAACCCTACATTAGCATAGAATGTAAGATAATATTGATAATACATTGTACCAAGACCGGACCAACATAATAGTAAATTCTCCTTGGATTGTAAGTTAGTATTGGCACTGTCATTGTACCAAGACTGAAAGATAATGTTGTACCAAGACTGGAGAAGCATAAGGTGCAGGGTAATGACAGGCATGCCTAGTGTAATTCAACAAAGCTTTAAAATTACTCTCGAGAAACACACAACTTACCTCTTGATTTACTGTTTGAACAATACCATCCATGCCTAAAATCATAGTTCTGAGGCTCTCATTAGTTAACATCACACCCTTTGGGTCCCCAGTTGTAGCACTCGTGTACATTACAGCACATAAATCTGATTTCTGTACTTTTAAAAAATAAAACAATAAAATTTCAATATCATGCCAGACTTTATTTCTGATTCAATTTCAAAAAGAGCATTCCAACAAAATTAAAAAAGATATGAACGAGAAAGTTAACTCCTCCATAGTTTAATACAGTATCATATTTAGGTAGACTGCTGGTCCCTTGTACTTTGCAGTGTTTTTTTGAAGAAATTTACTTTGTAGATCTTATTACAACAATAATTAGGAAAATCCTTTAATTATGATATATGGGTAAACTAATAGTAACTTGCAAAGGATTCAGAAGAACCAAAAGAATGAAACAATATTGGTAAAATTATACTTTTGATTACCTTTGTGCTTTGTCAGTAAAAACAGAAACAACTGGTTGCTCGAGAATTCTTGTAAATCAGTTGCCAGCGTAATCTACTAAAACAAATATCATCCATATCAGTCAAATAGATTTGTTTGTTGTACAGTTTTGAATTGTGTTTACTGTTATAAATGGGAGACATTTAGGGAATGGGTTTGTATATAGGAATGAATTTCATGACAAAAGGCTATATGGGACTAATCTTAATTAAAAAATGGATTTCTAATAAGACAACAAACTAGAATTAACTATACTTGTATTCAGAAATTTCAACATCCCTTAGATATTACCAGATTAGTTAACATCTGTATTTACACTTAGCAAGCAGCAGCAAAAAGCTATAGCTGTATACCCTTTATATCCTATATAAAGAAATCATGAAAAAAAGTTAGATTGAAAAAAATAAATAGACAAGTACCTTTCACAATTTGGAGAAATAATGAAACAGTGATTTCTAGATGTAATTGTTTGTCTATTTGTTATGTTGACGTCTATCAACACTGATATGATAACAAAGATATTAGTGCTTCGCCCAAATCAATAATTATTTACCCCAAATTGACCAATTATGTAGATGCTGCCACTAGCTACTAAATCCTAACCAGCACTGATTTAGTCCAAATCAATAATTATTTACCCCAAACTGATTTAGCTTTTTAGCAGTGGTAGCACTACTTATTAATTTACCCCAAAGTATATCCATCATGCAATTAGCTAGCATAATAAGTTCTAAAGAAACTTACATGCCTGTCAAATCTACCAGGTCTCGTCAGAGCTGGATCAAGAATGTCAGGCAAATTTGTAGCAACAATCACTATAATGCCCTGTTATAAAAAAAACATTGCCCACATGAGATTTAAGCTAAGTATTTGAAAATTTAATCTACATAATTTCTAGGTATCAAGCTTCTAAATGGTTATCAAAAGGGATTTTGGACCCAGCGTTAAATTCTCTAGAAAGGATAAATGGATTTTGATGATTAAGCGGATTAACAGCTGAAAAAGCAATATACGAAAGCAAATAATACAGATTTGACAGATTTTGACGGTTGATGTTTGTAGGTTCCAACTACCCCAGTTACTTTTTTTATTTGAGATCTTGGAGTTTTAAGTAAGATTTCTCTTTGCAAATTGAGACCTTGTGGAATTGAAGTAATAGTTTACTGCATTATAATGTTAGAATTTATAACATTAGAAATCTAAAATTGATATTATGTTGCATTAATAAAGTACAGAGGTGTGCAATTTATAATTTTAACTTTGTAAAACTAGGAAAAAAAGAATACATTTTACAAAAACGCCAATAATGATTCGTCAGCCCCCGCTTAATTCGGACCACACCGCTGTTAAATGCCGCTAAATGCCTTTTAAATGCAAGGAGCCTACGAATAAAATAGAAAAGGTCACATAAAACAATCCCAAATATTCGTTTTGGAGTTGTAATACAATAAATGGGAGTTACCTTTTTCTTAGCAGCTTGAAATAAAGCCCTTACTCTCCGAGCACCAACGCCGACAAACCTAAGAAACAAAGGTATAGTAACATTCTTATCATTATTGCTACCATCATGATTAATAATTCTTTTATTCATGTTACTTCTTATTTTGAACAGTAGTGTGTCTATTGGAATGGTGTATTTTATTTTTCTCTTGGTTTTCTACAATACTTTTGGATGGGTGGATGTTCTGCTCCAGCATTAAGCACCACACCATGGTGGAAAATAGAAGACACTTGACTAATTACCACAGAATTAACTGGGTGTGAATATTGGCTTACATTTCCTCAAATTCAGAACCAGCTAAATCCTAACCAGTTCAGATGCTGCCACTACTAAAAAGCTAAATCAGTGCTGTAACAGTATTTTTCTTTCTTCGAAATATACAGAAATTTGTTCAAAGAAAACGAGGAATCGAACCTATAAAAAGGATGTAATGCGGAGCAACAAAAGCAGATATTTCTCTCTTGTGGTAAATGAGATAATGTGGGCGAAGATTAACTCCTCCAGTGTATTCACATCTCAGGGTATTCGGTTGTGCATGCTCAAATCACTGGTCTCAAAGTTACTGCTGGCTTATCGGTTTGCCCGACTCTTTCTTTCCTCTTGCTGATTTCGCTTGCCTACTAAACTTAGCTTGCATCTGGAGTTCCTTCAATTATTAGGTAACGATCAACTGGTCAAAGGACCGGCTGATGTGGCAGAGGGGATGCGAGGGTCGGCGGCGGAGGACTGGCACTAGGTGAGAGACGCCGAGCGCCGTATCGCGTCCAGACTCCGTATCGGCGTCGCGTCCACAGCGGCGATCGTGAAAATTTTAGGATTTTGGCTAGGTGGTGGCTAGGTTTAGAAAGGAAGAGGGAGAGCGGGAGATGAAAAAATAGTAAATTCTGGATGAAGAGGGAGGGCCGGAGTGAAATATCGGGAGAAGAGCGGGAGTGAAATTTTGGGAGGGAAGGAAGTGAAAATTTTAGGGTTTGGCAGGAATTTAGGGAGGAAATGAGTGGGAGAGGCCATGGGGGGAAACTGAAATTTCTCTAAGTATAATGGGGGAAATTGTGATCTACAGGGGAGAGGGCGAAATTCTCTCTGGATGTTATGGGAGAAGGAAAAATTTATGAAGTATTGATTTTAACAGAGCAGTTTTAGTTTCAAATAGTGTAGTGTGTTAGATATATGAGACGCTCTTTAAATTATATAGGTCATGCGCTGCATAAAATTAAAACTGCTCTGCTAACAAAATCGCCTCAAATTTTAAAGTTCTCCTAGGAAAAATTGAGATGGAAGTGAAGTAAAATTAATTACACATGTTCATTTAAAAGTAATTTGTTAGGATAAAATTTATTTAAGAAAAAAAAATTCTACATTATGTAAATTTTGTAATATCTTTACTCCCAAAGTTTATTTATTTAATTGCACTTGTAATATCTGAATAGGATTATAACAATTTTTTAAGAAAAATATTATGAAAATGAAACAAAATAAAATTAGGTAATGCATGCATAATAAATAATATGAAAAAAAAATTATTTTTTTTACATGAATGAATAATATGTATAATTTTAATTGATGTGAAATGTCAAATTAAATAAAAACATGTTAATTAGAAACTTAGTGTTTTGTAAATTTAAATAAATTGCATATAGGTTACATGTTAGTCTTGAGATGTTTTAAAATTATTTAAGTGTTAATTAAAAACTTAGTATTTATAAGTCAAGTTTAATTCTTTAAATAATTAAGTCATGCTTTGTGAAAAAAACAAATTAGTGTCAAAGTTGCATGGGACACCTGTATCAATCATCCTTGACCAACCTTCTGTACCGCCTAAATGGCAGTTATTAAAATGATATTGATAAAATTTATAAAAATATAATGCTATAACATTTTTATTGCATTATTAAATAATTTTGACAAATTAAATTGTATAGTTGTACATGCATGTTGCATCAATGACTTATGTCAAACATGTATGATCACAGAACATCAACTCCTGTTGGGTGAGTCAATGAAGGAACAGAGACAAACGTTGTCTGTTGGTCGATCAGAACTGTTCAAATCAAAGAGTGTTCCATTAATTTCATTGTTGGTAAGTTTGATCTAATTTGATGTTCATTTACACATCCATCCAAGCGATGAAATATAACGACATCGTAGGGTTATAAATATTACACATTGGATCGAAGCTTATAATTGTTGGAACTCCAATTTTTTTTCATTGTTAAGGTTCCTGATACTAACTTGATCATTTTAAAAGAAATTAGATGTTATTTCATTGCAGATCGACTGTTGAATGCTCATGCAGAAATCAACGGCCCGTAATTTTTGGCTCAATTTGAAGAGGCTACAAATAATGAAATTCTATAAAACTGTCAATAGTTGTTATAATTTGTAAATAGAAAATGTAAAAAACTAGTTTTACTTTTTTTTAATATTTTCATATTTAATTATGTACAAGTGTTTAGAATCAGATTAGGGCAGTGAATATGAGCCGTATGATCTGTGATGAAGTGTACATATTATCAATGAATTTCAATTTCATTTCCCTCTTCTTTTTTGCGCCACCCACAGAGAATCAATTTTGGGTTTTCCTCATTTCCCTCTCGAATTTGGATCTCCTAAATTAACCCAATTTTGATTATGAATCTGGACCGTTCAATTTGTTCTCACACGAATACTGAAGGGATCAGATTCTGATCGAACGGTCCAACTGAAAAGTAAAAATATGAGTTACTTTAGAGACTGGACCCCTATCGAATTCCCCCTCCGATCGGGAAATAAATCTGCTGAGATTCTTTGTGAATCGCAGGGACCCTGCTTTTCCAAATCCAACTGTTTATATATTTTGAGATTCGTGTATAACAAATAACTTCTTTTGAGATTCGTGCATTTCAAAAAATTAATGGTTAGATTTAGAAAAGCAGGATCCTGCGATCTTTGGAATCGCAGCAGATTTATTTCCCTCAGATCGACCACAAAAAATTGCTCGAGTTCTCTCTCCATCTCCTCCCGAGTCCCGAGTCCCGACCAAACCTAGACCCCCGCCTCCCTCCGTCTCTCCTCTCTCTCTCTTCGCTACTTCCTCTCCACCTCTCCCTTCATCCCGCCATTCCCTTGCGCTTGTGCCCACCCTCTCCGCTCCGACAGCGCTCGTCTCCTCTCTCTGTCTCTCCTCCGGTCCGTCTCCTCTCTCCGGCCGTCTCTCTTCCGCCATCTGTCTCCTCTCTGCTGCCGGGTAAGTCTCCTCTCTACTGATTGTTAGATTTATTTCTCCCGCGGAACAACTTTGTTTATCAATTTAACATCGATGCCATAAATTTTAAGGGGGTCAACAAGGGCTTGCGGTTTGCTATAACTTTCAACTTAATTGCAAAACCACACCAAAATTTTGTCGTTCGCAAAACCACACCAAAATTTTCAACTTAATTGCAAAGAACAAGCATCATTATGTTACATTGCAATTCAATTTGTTGCTAACTCTCTATCTCTTTCTCTCTCTCCATTTGGGATTTTGTTGATTTTGCAACTGACCTCACCGAAATATGGTTTAGGGTTTGTCTTTTGTCAGAAAAATTGGATTCTTAGAATGTCAGAAAAATTGGAACCTCAAAACTTAATTAGGATTTAAGATTTGTCTTTTGTTAGAAAAATTGAAAACTTAAAACTAAATCTGTAAATATACAGTGGAGAGTATAAAAATTGGCCTCTGAACTCTTGCTTTTGTTATAACGAGGGAAATAAAGTTATAATCATTTATACTTTTGTTGAGTTATTTAAAATTGTTAGAAGTAATTAGTTCCCTTGAAAATAGTGAGCAAAACAAGTTTCAAACAAAAACAATACAGTTCAGGTGCAACTTTTAGGCCCCAGGAAAATATAAATAAAAATTAAAATTTGCTAACAGTAAAAAATAATATTTGAGTATTTTGTTAATGTTTGATTTTTTTTTATCTTTTCAGCCCAGTTTTACCTAGGTCATGCACTATATGCCAGGAAGAATTGACAATAATGAGAAAAGATTATAGACTTCAACTCCAGCCAATTTTGAGAGATCGAAGACATAGAGACGCATGGCTCCAGTCCACATGAATAACATGCTGGTCAGTTGTTTGATGATAAAATTTCTATCAAGAAAAAAGTTTGACCAACTATGCTAATTTCAATGGGCAAATCCTGATATAATACATGTGTTGTGATGTATGGTTTTTGGCATGTTAATGACTTGGCTATATCTCAATGTTTAAGCTTGCTTAGTACAGTGCACAAAAAAGGAACTTACATTCAGATCAGAGTGTCTGCAAAAAATTTGGGTCGATACCCACTGATATAGGTATCACATTTAAAAATTCTGAGAGCAATATTCTAAGCTTTAAAGGTCTTTTAGAATTGATTTCAAAAGAGTAAAAAAAAGAACTCCATAATCTGACAAGGATGAGAAGGATGATAAAATTTGACAAGGACGGGAAGGATGATAAAATTTGAAAAAAGAACTGAAGTGATCAACAGTTAATTTAATTTCTTACATTGTGACTGGTATTTACAATATGGTGTAGGAACTTGAGATGACAATCAATTTTTGGCATATCTGAGGGTAAAATTGTAGCATTTTGTGCTACTTTGTACTCATTTCATATTACTGTCTAAGAATCATTAATAAATTTAATATGTATATTATTTCTTTCAGATTGTATCTATTAATTTGAAACTTCATATTCTCTGTACGTAGATGAGCAAATAGAATCAAAAGGCACAACAACAAGTTCACAATCTGGAATTCATTCAAAGAACAATATGCGATCCAAATTGAATCAGCTGCCATGAATCCGCCTACTGAACAAATAGAGAATCAAATGAAACTTGTCAATAATGCAAAACACTCCAGTCCTCCAACTCAAACTGAAGATGAACAATTGGAGGCTAGCAATGGAGGAATCAGCACAGAAACTAAGGACCTGGCTAAAACAACAAAAGGGAACATATATCTTCTGATATATTAAGCCATGGAATGGATCGTAGTGTTACAAGGGTATTCCATGTGAGCCTCATTGGTCCAGAAATACGAGGTATGTTACCTTCTTTCAAAAAAAAATGTCCAGCCTTAATATAGTCCCAATTGGCTACAGTTGAACTCTACTTTGCAAGCAAGCTCAATTATTGTCACTCTAATGATCTAATCAATGTGGTAACTAAGGGCAGAAGAAGCAAGTAAAAATTAGAAAAAAAAAGAAGGGCCAAACACCAAATGAATACCATATGGTGCGAAAAGTATTGGATTGAACAAATTGAATGGTGCAGTATAGTCACATGGGTTCACATGCTTGATATTTTCAGGAAAGCAAAAAAAGATGAGAAGAGTAGAATGACTTGGCCATACCACTCAGAAGTAGATGAGATTCTCTCTTCTGATAAAATAACGATAACCAATTGAATGACTTCCTGTCCAGAATAGTTGATCAGTGGAGTAAAAATGCAATGACACTAACCTGTGGTTCTGAGTTAGGCGGTAAGTGCCTAAGCCGGATTGAATTTTTACTTTTAGTGATGATATTCATTTGGTGGAAAGTAAAATTGATTTTTGAGCTGCAGCAAGATATGCTCAATGTTGGTTTAGCATAAGGTGCACGGTTTTGCGCTATCCAGCTTCAGATCATAGTAGTAAAAAAAGAGTGAAATCTGGTTCTAAAATTTTGGAAGGACAAACTTTGACAATGAATGTTGAAATATAAAATTTAGGAGGGGACTGTGATTATGTTGTTATTCTTTTTTTAGGGCAATCATGCATCTAATGAATTTTATATTTCAACTTGGTCATGTTTTTCTTTCCTTCTTTTCTCTTTTTGTAGGAGGCTGATATTTTTTAATGGAGGATCTTAACTAAGCCTTTTTTTCAATATATAATTTGGTAAATTTTAACATATAAATGTTGGGATCTAATTAACTCTAATATGACATCTGTATATATTTGAATCTTCATTTGTTCTGCCGAAGCAACACGTGGCTTATTTCTAGTGGATTCTATCTCAGAACCAGTACTTCGTGCTTTGCAAGCTGACAACTTGTCATTTTATACAGCGGTCTACCTTTTGTTCACATTATTAATTGGTAGATTTTCATTTTGGAACAATGTGATGTATGGCAATTTGGAGAATTATTTTGTATCTCAATTACTTTGTAAGGTTTCATTATTTAAGACAAATATTCCAATTTAAGTTTCTGAATTATTTGTGTATCTTAATTATTTGTGTATCTCATTTTCTTTTCAAACTACTGCTGTAATTCTTGTTGCTGTGGTTTACAAAATAAATTCAATTTGAAGAGAGACATTAAAAATATACAGAAAAGACTCTGCACTGTAATACAAAACAAGTTACAAGGGTAAGCCCTTGCAATTAGTAGTTGTCAGAATAACCAGACTTCTTACAAGGGTAGTGTAGGACTTCTTACAAGGGCAAGTCCTTGCAACTGTTTTGTCTCAAATCTTTAGACTTATTACAAGGGCATGGAATGAGGATTTTGCAAGGACATTCATTAAAATATAATATTTGGCTCTGCTAGCGGGTCACGGGTCTTCAATTAGTATTTACAAGGGTAGATAAGAGACATTTTCAAGAGTAAACATCAAATCTTTTTCAAGGGTTACTTTTTCCAAGAGACACCCTTGCAAAAGGTTTTCTTGTGTCAGAAATGTCATTTCTTTTGCAAGGGCCGTTCAAACCCTTGCAACAAGTAAGTGCTACCCTTGCTAAAAGTCCAAATTCTAGTAGTGTTTTCAAATTCAGCTGTCGAATTATTTCGAGATGTATGCATAGAAAAATCAGCTGTTTCGAGATGCGTGCACCTAAAAAATTGGACGGCTGAATTTGAAAAAGCAGGAATTTCAGAATTACTGTATCCAAACTTCGGATCGCAGCAGATTCCAATCCCAACTATACATGTTAGGTGGAAAGAGGCTAAGTCACTTCAATGAATTGAAAATTTTCATTTTTATCCTTAAAAATTTCTAAATTTATAAAAAAAATATTACTATCAGTCTCTCTCGTAAAATAAAATTACATAACATTTATTCATTTAGTCCCTTCTATCTCAAATTTCTAATTCTGCTCCTAGATCAAACAACACATAATGCTTTAACTTGATTGATAAAATGGTGTTACAATTTTTTTTATAAGAACATAAACTATGTACAAAACATAATTATTTTTCCTTTCACAAAATCTTAGAAAATTACACACATTAATTTCGATACTTATTGCACCCTCCATTCAAAAATTAGGTACGCTAATCATTTTATCGTGAGAATCAAATGATTGATAAATCCTTATCGGTTAATTATGCTATTAGCGTTGATGTTTGCGTATTATTTTTTTTGGTTTATAGCACATAATAAGAATGTAATTTTACTCATGCTCTTGTTTTTGTAATTTTTACAAAAATATGTACATCAGAGATAACGGAACTTAAAATGAGACAAACTAGATAATGAAAGAGGTAATTAAGAAATGTTTTATTACGTACATTGGTTTGTAATCAATCGATTACATTCGGAGAAGATACAAGTATATATTTATAGAGAAGACTGTATTTTGTGAACTGTTAGGTAGTTTTCTTAATAATTAGCAAGATATTTGTTAAGTTTCCGTCTCAAACTTTTATTAGTTCATGGAAATGAAAAAAAGGAAATCTATCTTTCTTCCCAACACTTCACAAAATGATGAAAAATTTCACGCACTTACACCAATTTTTTTTTCCCACGTTCATTTTTGGATTCGGATCAGCTGAAATTTCGAAACTAATGAACAGTAATTCTGAAATCCCTGCAATCTGAATCCAGCTATCGAATTTTTTTCCGAGAACGCATCTCGAAACAGCTGGTTTTTTCTTGCACGGATCTCGGAATAGTTTGACGGCTGGATTCATATTGCAAGAATTTCAGAATTACTATTACCGGTCTCAGATTTCAGCAGATGCGCTTCCTTCATTTTTAGTTCTCTCAGTTCTTTCTTTGCTCACTCGTTATTATCTTTTACTGTGCCTCTTTTCTTAAACCTTAATTCTATGCGACATATTATTGTTTAATGTTAAATTTTATATTAAAAAAAACTTCATGAGTAGATATGAAGCTTCATGTAATTTTTTTATTTTAATTAATTATTAACCATCAATTATAGTGTGATTCAACATGCTATTTTAGAGATAAAACTAGGCTATCTAATTAATCTAAAAATGGCAGCTTATATCTTATTTTATTATGAAAAGTAAGTGAATCCAATATATTTGTTTCATGTTTAATATAAAACAAAATGTCATAATATAAAAATTTAAAATCAATAACATTGTAAACATTAGCAAGAAAATCAATATTACCATGAAGCTTTTCAATAATTTTTCCATATTTGTTTTCGTAATACAACTTAATATTTATTTTAACACATTCTAATAAATATTTCCATATTATTTATGGGCATGGGTTCCCATCAATTAAATAATGGATTCTCATTCTTTTTTGAGTAAGAACAAGAGTCTAGCTCCTATTTTTATTAATCGCAATTGGTTATAGAGTCTGAACAGGGTTTTGAGAGGTAACCCTGCAATGGATTTACATATGGATGGAAAGATAAAAAAAAAATACAAAGAAAGAAAATTTTGAAAAAAGAAAATAAATGAAGATTAAAACATCAATTAAACAAGCTGCTCCTTTTCGTTATGTCGCTATTCTTCTATTTGTGTAGTTCCACTGAGTATTAACTTTTTAGACCAATTCTTCAACAGTTTTCGTACGCTCTTGAAATATTCTTGTACAACGCTCCCTCCATAGTACAAATAAAGCAATCAACAATATTTCCCTAAACTCCTCATCATTCTCCGTGTCTACCAGCACAACTTCAAAATTGATAACATTATTTACCCACATATTGTGTTGTGGAAAATTAGAAGTGAAAATTCGACCATATAGTTACCTTGGTAAAGAACATTCCTTGAAAAGATCCATTATTCTCTTTGTGCGATCTGCAAAAATGGCAGATGCTTGAAGTAATCCTTAACAACACGGAATATGTTAGAATATTACTTGTGTAAAATCACATTGGATTCTCATTCTGTAAAATCACATCCTTGTGTAATCCTTAACAACACGGAATATGTTAGAATATTACTTGAAGTTGAAAATTTTAAATCACTATATTATTGATGAATAAATTGGTCTCTTAAACAATTACGTAGTCTCTTATTAATCTACATATTATTAATATTTAGTTAGATATTATAGGAATTCACATCCCATCAGGTTACCGGACTGGGTACAATTGAATCGGAAGGTCCAAATTTGTTTTTTTTTTAACTTGGCACAAATCTTAAAGCACAAATAATACTGCCCCTGCGTCATCCCGAGTAAGCACCGCCCGAGAGTAAATCTGGGCCGTCCATTTCAATTGTGTTGAGTCAGGTATTTGGAAGGATACGGATCCGGTATTATAGCAGGCGGAGGGTTTTATAGTTCTACATAGATGATGCTTGACACTAACGCCGTAACGCGCCGTTTGATGGACTAGAAAATAAAGGACATTTGAGAAAATAGTAAATTTTTTCTGTTCAATTTTACTTAATTTGTTGGAAAATAAAAAATAAAATAAAGTAGCTCGTTTTACTTTACATTTTCTCTAAATTTTGAAAGAGTTGGGCAGTTGAGTTTTTGTTTTTTTGGGGGGAATTTCATGTATATCCCTAAAAAATATCAAAATTAACGTATTCCTCCTCTAAAATTTATAATAGCATATTTAGCTCTTTAAATTTAAAAAACTCACACAATTATCCAATTTGTTTTAGTTTTAAAATATTCTCATTTTACCCTTGAGTAAAAGATAAAAATATGTAATATGTGTAAGAAAAATATTCGATCTTCTAATTGGTCAGCTTCCAAGAGCAAAATGTTCATTTCTCTACTTGTGAAGCATATATAATGACATTTGGGTATACATTTGTGTACACTTTACATGTAAGAAAATAAACCATTTATCTTCACTACCGACCAATTAGAAGACTGAATATTTCTCTTAAACATGCTACATATGTTTGTATTTTTTATTAAAGATAAAATGAGTATTTATAAATTTAAAATGAGTTATAATAGAAAATACAATAAATTGGATATATTTGTGAGTTTTTAAAATTTAGAGAGGTACATATGATATTATGAATTTTAGAGAGAATTTCATGTACATCTTTCAAAAACTAGAAGTTTGCGAGGGGCATACCTGAAATTCCACCCTTTTCCCCCCTTTTTTTTTTTTTTTTCTCCTAATGCGCTGCCTAGCTGTCTGCCACAAACTATCTCCCTTGGTTTCTTGTTGCCGTTTCTTGATTTAAAAATTGTAATAGATCTCCGCAGAGAGCCGACATGTAATGTAAAAAGTAGAACCCAATTGCAAGGACCCGTTAGATAAATGTGACACAGTGATAGAAATATCGGACTGTTCACTTATCTTTCTCTTCTCTTCTCTGTTCCAACAATATCGATCGAAATGCTTGTTCATTTGAAAATATTTCTGTATGACAGGGTGATGTTCCAAGAGACCTCACGGATTCCTCATGGATCATGAATAGATCGGGATTCGGACTTTTTTCCAAGGCCAACTCGAAATTGATACGAAGAACCTGGAATCCGTTAGCAACTAAGTCCAGTAAGACCTTATAAGGCCTCGTCCAACACGAGTTCAGTCCGGACCCGACTTATAATCACCACCACCGCGTCCATACAGGGTGGTGCGGTTTAGTGACCACCAAACTATGCGGACGTCATTGCCCTTATGCGAGAATAACCGTCTCCATACGGACGTAACCGCTCCTATGCGAGCTCCCCTAATTGCTCTGACAACGCGGAATGACGATTAGAGGCTGACCTATTTAAAACAAGACGCTCCATTAAACATGAGTTACACTTTTACTTACTCAAGCAAGATATCATACATGCTAGAATCTGAATATCTCATAACCATTCTGACTTCGAGAACCTACTTCACTAACTTCGACCTGTCATTCCGAGACAAGACGAACCCAGCCCAATTACCTTTGTCACATTAGGCCTACTCTATAAGAGATAGGTCGTTTCGTACTTCCTAAAGACATGACTATGTGTACTTCCTAAAGACTGGAGGATTGGGTGCTTTTTCTTAATCAGCTTTCCCTATTTTAGAAACTCTTGTTGTAACCGGTCTAAGTGGAACACCTGAGACTCGTTACTTTATTGGCTTGTTTCAGAATACCGCGGTCGAAGGTGTAGCTAGTATTTCATAAACCAGGTGCAAGTGAAATATCTTCTCAAATGCAAAATTAGCAAAATCTGAACTCTAAACAAAATACAATCCATTTATTACAGTTTTTTCAAATTTCTCTGTCCTTCCCGTCCCCTCTCCATTTTCCTTCTTCCTAGGTAACCTTCACCGCGTAGGTTTTGCTCCTCTTCTCGGTTTCCTCTCCTTCTCTTCTCTCCGGCACAGATCTTTTGTAGGGTTAGGCCTAGGGTTTCCTCGAATCCAGGATGAGGCAACAGACGCTGATCTATAGTTTCGTGGCGAGAGGCACGGTGATCCTGGCGGAGTACACCGAGTTCTCGGGGAACTTCACCACCATCGCTTCTCAATGCCTCCAGAAGCTTCCAGCGAGCAATAACAAATTTACGTATAATTGCGATGGCCACACCTTCAATTACCTCGTGGAGAATGGCTTCAGTGAGTTGATTTTTTTTTTTTTATCTCTTTGCAATTCTTATACTTCTAATCATTTGGTGTTAATCCGGATTTTTTAAAAAGGATTTTTTTTTATCGGGGTCAAATGCAATCAAGCTTGGATATATGATCTTTATGGTTGTAGCGTGGATATATGATCTATTTGCATTTTCATGCGTTTTATAATCAACAACACAATGAAACAATAATTTTCGAAATTTGACATTTTTCAATGATAATTTTATTTGGTTTTGGCATGGGTTCAAATAGATAAGGCCCACTTTTGACAGAGTATCTTTCAATAGGCTGGTTGGATACATTATATCTTTGGGACATGACTGTCTAATTTTTGTCACGGTGATATGCGTTCTACAAAGGAAATAGAGAATTCCTAAACTTCACTGTGGTTATAAAAAGAGAAAAAAAAAAAAAAAAACTAACAATCATTTTTAACAGAGCTCTGGAAAGGGTCAAGTACATTGGATTCCTGGAAGATAGCTGTCTAAATTTGTCATGGTATATGCAATATGTGGTGGAGAATAGTGAACTTTGAGAACACCATGGAATTATTATAGTATTACGATGAGCCTTGGGATGAATAATTTGCAAACTGTTCAACAGATAAAATATCTGAACTGACTAAGTGTACACACTGGTTGAATTGACCGGTTTTAAAGAACCACCCCTAACACAATTGGCTAAGGCATTGCTCTCCGTGTGGGTGTATCCGCACTGAGGATGATTGGAGGGCTTTGTTCCTCATCTCATGCTTAAAAAAAAAAAAGAAAAAAGAAAAGAAAAGAAAAGGAGAGGAATAACCAGTTGTGCTCTCGTTCATCTTTTGAGAAGTCGTAATCTCAGATATAAGTTTGGATGCTTCTTCTAATTCATGCATCAAGATTAAAACAAATGTGCTTCATGCCTTGATGCTAGCCTCAACCAAAGTTCAGACAATATAAAATGCATTGTGAACTTCTCATCTTGTTGACACACTAACCACTTTTAAAATATACCTTTCATTTTCACTTTTCAACTTTCACAAAGGCTGTAAGTTTCATTGTTCTTCTTGATTGCACTTTCTTGGATAGATGGTCAGATGGTTGATTTTCTTGCTTTATATTTTTTTATTTGTTTTGACATTGTTTATGTATTTCCTTTTTTGTTGTGTAGCATATTGTGTTGTGGCAGTGGAGGCTGCTGGAAGGCAGACACCTATGGCCTTCTTAGAGAGGGTAAAAGAAGAGTTTACCAAGAAATATAGCAGTGGCAAAGCAGCAACTGCCACTGCCCATAGCCTCAACAAAGAATATGCGTAATTCCTCTTTTTTTCTTAATGTTTTACCGGTGCTACTTTTGACTTAGCAATTTCTTATTTTTTAAAGAAAGAAATTGCTGAATTTGGAAATAACACCAAACTATCTACTCCCAACACCTAAAGCTGTTACAGATATTTTTCAAATAATTCCTAATTAATGATCATGCAATTCTGATGGAATAATTATGTTTTGTCTGAATTTGAGAATTTAATGTGAGTCATGTAAATCGTTTCAAGCCTTAGATGAACAAAAATAAGCCAAATGTATTTTCTTGCTGAGCCTGCAGATTTAACTAATTATATTCTACATGATATCTTTGATTAAGTCATTAACCCAAGTGAACTCCTGTATTCAACCTAAAGTATTGCACACTGGTCAATGATTTGACTGAAGTATGTTGTTAGTTTTTAATTGTAAATGTGACAAAATATTTGATCTTATTATGGGAATGTACTTGATGTAATTTGCAAAAAATCTATATAAAGTTTTTCTCAGTTCACAGTTCAATAAGAGGTGGTTTAATAGCATATTTAATTCAATCAACAGTTCATCTGTCATAAAAGAGTAATGTAACTACACAAGTAGCTGTGCTTAAGACCTCTTCTTTGAAATGTCATAGATCAAAGCTGAAAGGGCACATGCAATATTGTGTGGATCATCCAGAGGAGATAAACAAGCTTGCTAAAGTCAAAGCTCAGGTCTCTGAAGTCAAGGGTGTCATGATGGAAAATATAGAGAAGGTAATATTCCGTCGAAAAAAGAGGTTGAAATATCATGCTGTATTCAGTTACACCTCTGCTTGTAGCGCAAGCTTCATTTTTACGAACTTTCTTCTTTTTTTTGTCAGGTTTTGGATCGAGGGGAGAAGATTGAACTGCTTGTTGACAAGACTGAGAACCTTCGCTCCCAGGTTTGTCCGTAACCATTAAAATTAGCTTCATTTGTAAAGTCATGATTTTCCTTTTGATATTAAGAAATCATAATTTTGTTTTAGAATTGACACCTAGTATTTTATCTTTTTGCATTTGCAACTAGCACCCAACATTTTTGTGATATTTGTAAATGTCACTCTAATGTTAAAGGCAACATTATACCTGTCCTGTAATCCACAGACCCAAACTGGAGTGAAGATAGGCCAAGAGGATGAAACACTTGATTTTAATTCAGTATAAATAATCAAGTGATCTGTCCTGAGTTTATGCTCAAATTTTAGGGCTGTTTAGTAATTTTTATTGTCAACCTTATTTTAAACAATGTCTGCCTTTTAACAAATAATCAAAAGTATTGACTGTTGCCTAGTAATAAATGACACATCTTCTGTAATTTGCAAAACACCGTTGGTATATTCTTCAAATGAAATTTAAGCAACTTCCATTTTCTATTGCAGGCACAAGATTTCAGGCAGCAAGGGACAAAAATAAGGAGGCAGATGTGGTACCAAAACATGAAGCTTAAGCTCATTGTCTTGGGCATCATTATTGCTCTAATCCTCCTTATAATTCTCTCTGTTTGCCACGGCTTCAAGTGCACTTAATTGGGTCGGATCGGGTCAAACTTATTATAGGGTACCATTACACTTTCATCTTTTTCTTCTTCTTTTTTTCAGTCGACGGGCCGGTTTGATTTTTCGTGTATTGTTGGGTTTTAGGAGTGGGGGGGATGCGGAATGTTATAACATACAAGGGTATTGTATCAGCGATGTACTTACTGACTATATGCATGTATTAGATGCAGCTTGTTCTTTTACATTATAAATTTAGTATAGGAAAAACTTTGCTTATTTACTAATAACTAATTGAGTTGTTTTCTTATGTTTTGTATATATATTATATTGTCAATCATCCATGTCGATAATTCTTTGATATTATTGTTGGTAAAGGTGTATATAGGCGGGTTGGTTTTGATTTAATTTAGGTTATCAATTCGATTTATTATAGTCAGATTATAATATTTGTAATTCATAACTAACTACAATATGAAAATTATCCAATTTTAACTTTATTTTAAGTGTTTGGATTTACACAAATTTTGACATGATTCATTGGGAAAAAAAAAAGTAACAAAAACACAAGTAAAAAGTTATAATTGCAAAATTACGAGTGCAAAATATAACAAACTTATAATAACTTAAATCAAGTTCTAATTAAAAAATATAAAATAATAAGTTGTCATAATATTTTAGAGTAGTTGCCTGTTGCAAACACCATGACCCTGATCACTGAACTGCGGTACACACACTAGCTTCCCAACTTAAAGGCCATCCCTCCAAGTTACCTATACTACATGGCTTTGAATCCCCATCTTTCCCTGACTTGGTTACTCAGAATGGAGAGACAGAGGTTTTAGATGTGTGTGAGGAGGCCACCTCATTTCGGATTGTTGCCATCTCAAAAGTATGGCTGACATCTGCTTGGTAGAAACGCATTCTTTCAGACTATGTTTGATTGCTACTTAAATTTAAGAAATATTAAATTACTTCATTTTACTTTTCATGTTTTGTTTTATTTGACAACTTAGGTAATGACTTAAAATTTATGGCTTATTTAAAAGTGAATGATCAATTCACAGTCATAATTTAAGTATAGAATAAAGATTTTTTTTGAACTTAAAAAAAACTATAATAATAACAACATTTAATGGATATGTCATATTTTAATTCTTTAGAAGCATTGGAAATTAACTTTAAACAATATTAAAATAAACTTATTATTATATTAAATTTGAATAACAATCAATCATCCCTCCCAATAGCACATGTAGTTAAAATTTAAGTATAAAAAAAGAATTTTTTATGAACTTAAAAAAACTATAATAATAACAACTTTAATGGATATGTCATATTTTAAATCTTTAGAAGCATTGGAAATTAATTTTAAAAAATATTAAAATAAACTTATTGTTATATCAAATTTGAATAGCAATCAATCATCCCTCCCAACAAGACATGTAGTACATTGGTTAAAATCTTATTGTGATTTAATAACATAAAAACTTAATGAAAAAACAAAGTCTCTATAGATGCCTAACCTTTTCTAAAATCATGCGATAATGAGAAAACAAATTGCTAGGAGACTCCCTCTATCACTAGATCAATTCCTTCATTTCCTTGGAAACTCAACTTCATCAGGCTCGAGCGATGCGACTTTGTTGTGACCAATCCAAATCAGAGTCCACTTCTTGCACTCATGTGATCGGTGATGGTGAGTTGGGCGACTCTAGAGTTGATTTCCTCTAATATTTCATTAAACTAAATTCAGTGGGAAAAAATATATATTTTTTAAATTAGATCTCTAAATTTAATTTAATTGCTCTATCAATTAGACAACTATATTTTATTTTATATCATGTGTATGTTCGACTGAATGAGCAAATGACTAATAAAACATCATATACATGAGTGTATACTCATATTATCCAACATTATGCTAGAAAATGCATATTACATGTAGAAAATGGAATTCATAGTTTCATATAAACTTGAGTAGGAACTCATGTGTTTGTTGTGCAAATATGCATCCAATAAATGTGAAAGATAGTAAGTGAAAAATATAAAACTCTATTGTGCCAATGGATACAAAAATTTATGTGCGCCTTCTATATATATTATTATGTTTCTTAATTAAATTCACTTTGCCTTATAAAATGCGGAAACAAATTTTATTTGCATAAAATTAACCTATTGCACATACAACCTTTGAAAATTAAAAAAATAAATACATACATAATTTTTTATTCAGTTAACCCTTGATAAAATCAATTACTCTTTTATTTCACATTAACCCTTGATAAAATGAGTTAAAATCTTAAATGTTGAAAAATTAAGCGCAAATATAAGGCACTTCAAATTTCAACTACATCTGAAATTAAGAATCATTTTTAATCCGTTTGAAAATTAAAGTGCTTTAACTTACACGAAGGTAAAACAATTTAAATTGGCACAAACACTTGCATTATTATTTTGGACTGCCTGAACTCCATTTCTCAGACGAGATACAGAGAAATTAATCTTACATAACATATCTATATGTAAATGGAAAACTAGTACTTCACAATCTATATATATTTTAGCTAAACCAACTTAACTAACTATATATACATACCCTTAACAGATTAAACATGACTAACAGAAATTAATTTACACAACACATTAGACCATCTACAGTACACACTACACAGCAAAACCAACACTATATATTCACATGCACCAAAAATAATACTAACACACTCTCCTCTTGGGCACAAGAACTTTAGCAAGCAACTGGATCTCTGAAAGCAGAAATCTCTTCAAAAATAGGCAGCCTCTTAGACCTGAAAGGAGCCCATTGTTTTATTGCCATATCCAGCATCTCTATCATGTCATCCTCCATCCTGCTCTCATCATCCACTGGCTCCTCCTTTTTGTCCCAAATGAGAAACTTTGTGTGTGAGTTGATCCTAGCCATCAATTCCTCTGCCCTTTTGAAGATCTTGCTGTCACTGTAAGTTGTGTACTTTCTTCGGAGAATGTCGGTCAGAATTTGGTTGGCCTCCTCTAGACGACCTTGTTCAATGAGGCACACAGAGAGATTGCATGCTTTATTTGCATCAGGATCGATCATTTGCGCCTTTCGGTATACCACCTCAGCCGCAATGTAGCTCTGTTGTTGCATATATGCCCATGCTAGGTTCCCCTAAATATAGATTGAGCGGAAATAATTTAGAAGTGTTCTTCTTATGAACTAATAATCTTGCAATTTTTCTTTGTTTTTTTTTTTCATTAATATGTGCCTTCTCATCATTGCCTTTCGCTTAAATTGGAAACATAAATCTTGCACTTGATCGATGTATATATTGTCATTATAGTATAGTGCTGGCATGCATTTACATAATAAGAGTGCGCGGTGCGTTGCATATTGTATCGATACACACACACACACACACACACATATAATATAGAGGTTGGCTACTCTACTTACATAAGCATATGAAGACATATGCTTATAAGTCATTTTTACGTTTTTAAAGTCCAAATAGTCGATTTGAAGTGCTCAATATGTTCTTCATATTAGAATGTGCTTGGAGACCAAATTTTACATTTTTTGGAAATTTTTTACTATTTTTTTAGAATATTTCAAAACAGTGTTTTTCAGAGTGTTTTTTTTTTAGATTTTTTTGCCATATTAAAACACTGTTTTGAAAAAATCTAAAAAAATAGTAAATAATTTTCAAAAAAATGTAAAATTTAGTCTCTAAGCACATTCTAATATGAAGAACATGTTGAGCGCTTCAGATCGACTGTTTGGACTTCAAAAACACAAAAATGACTTATAAGCATATGCTCTCATATACTTATGCAAGTAGAGTAGCTAACCTCTCTCTCTCTCTCTCTCTCTCTCTCTCTCCATATATATATATATATATATATATATATATATATATATATATAGTATGGCTAATTTGCTGCTGGCAGCATTTCGGCCAAGTGCTGCCAGCAGCAAATCTGCCATTCTGATGTTCAAATAACCAATCCGAACCATTCAACATGTTCTAAATATTGAAATGTGCTTGGAGACCAAATTTTACATTTTTTGGAATTTTTTTACTATTTATTAAGCCACTTTGAAAATTTCAGATCCGGGTGAACAATAAAAACAGTCTGGACCATATGATCTGGAATTTTCAAAGTGGCTTAATAAATAGTAAAAAAATTTCAAAAAATGTAAAATTTGGTTTCCAAGCACATTTCAATATTTAGAACATGTTGAACGGTTCGGATCGGTTATTTGAACATGAGAATAGCAGATTTGCTGCTGGCAGCACTTGGCCGAAATGCTGCCAGCAGCAAATTAGCCATACTCTATATATATATATATATATATATATATATATATATATCAGAAGCGGAGTGAAATGATATGAAGAAATGTAAGAGAAGTAAAAGAAAAGGACATACAAGGATACGAGATGTCTCTTGCTTGATTGAAACTTGGATCTTTTTCCCATGAGACCTTGCTCTTTTGGTGGTCTTTCCATGGAATGCTTCACCTAGGTATATCTTTCTTAGCTTCCTCTTCAACAACTCTATCTCTTCTTTGGTCCTCCCGCATTTCTATTTGCCAAAAGTACAAGTGTACTTAATTCAATAAGAATATATATAGATACATACTGATATATTTAAACTTAATTAATTATCTGGTTAGTATAACAAACAAACTCAGAATCAAACTCAAGAATTAATGTCATCATGTTCATACAATTTCAAAATGCATTCCTCATGGTGACAAACTATGCAAAGATGCAACCTTTTTTTTATTATGTTGCAAAAGGTGGCATCTGATACCTGCTTCTGTTGATAGTTGATACAGAAACAAGCTAGTTTTAACATCATTTATGTGAGTTCTCAAGCATATAATGATACATTTCTATATGGTTTCGATCGCTACTATATGTGTGAGTGTGTCATGCTTTCATGAAATGAGAGAAAAAAGAAAATGTGGATTCCTTTGAAGCATTGCTGTATACATATACGATCATCTAGAAGTCCTTCTATTATTATATTATTACATAATTACAACTTTTATTAAGTCTAAAAGATAGCTATATATATTTATATAATATATATTGAAAAATTATTGAATTGAAGTGAGTAAATAAATAAAGTACCTTGTAAAGATCAATGAGAAGGTTGTTAAGGGATTCTTGGGCTTGCTTGGAGCAAAGATGTCTAAAAGATTTAATGGCTTCTATTGCCTCTTCTGATCGTTCTCGCTGCTTCATCACCACGACCATGTCCTTCAGTGCACTGTCAATCCGGTCACCACTGTTCACCGCCTTCCAAAACCACGGTATCGATGCATCCAAATCCTTGTCCACCAACTTTACATACATATATTTTTACACACATATATATACCAGCTAATTAATTAATCACTTAATTCTCCTATATATATAACCCCCATTGACAATCTTATAATTGCAGAATTAATTATATCATACAATCTGACTTCCATCTTGAATTATAGTTGAGATAACAATAATCAAGTCTAATATATATAGTAACTGCAATCACAACAGATTGAAAGAAACAAACTTAGAACTAATCCAGAACAACTATCGATATCAATAATCATAGGTACCAGCTACTAGGAATAATTGAAATGTAGAATATATTGTACCTGTAAATGCTTGGCTCGAGCATACGGCCCGTCTCCTGGCGGGATCTTGTATAATACATGCATTGATTCCTGGTCGGCATCTCTCTCTTGATCATCTCCCCATTCGTATCGACCATTTTCCATCTCCTTCAAATCTCTCTCTTTCTCCTAGTAGACTTTGAGAAGTACAGAGTCCAAGGTAGGCAGGCTTTCATATATCTTCCCTTTTTGTGTCTCACAGAAAAAACATAGTAGACCTGTTACAGTATTAAGGGACTGGAATTAATGTGGTTACAGTGATAATTTAATTGAGTGGGGCCCGTGTATATACGACTGTTGTTACTAGGCGTCCATGATGGCGAAGAACACCGGGTTCATGCACAAAATTTTGTGGGTAAGGGGATAGGAGAGGGATCCAATCATGTTATGAATCTGGTACGGTTTGTATCAAGACGCTTTTCCGACTAGGTTGGTCGTGCATTGCTAATTTGGTGAGGGATTTGGATGGATAGTTTCTTGGTAGCTACTCTTGCAAATTAGTTGCTTATTTGCAAATTAGACCCTGAATGTTATGGAATATGAATAAGGGAGCAGATAATATATAATAAAAGTCCCTCTAATAATATTTTTCCCTAAAAAAATCTCCTTCATCATTTTTGAGCGCTCCAATTGGTATTTTTTGTTATTAGATATAGGTGATTATGTTAATAGATAAATATAGTGCGCCTCAATTAATTCTTGGTGCCAAAATTAATTATTGTTTATGTTTCAGATTTTACATCTTCAAATAGTTCTATAAACTCATGTCAAGAAATTAATTTGGTGTTTACATTTAGCTTTTCAACTGTTCGTATTATATTACGAGGAGGGTTCAAATGCCTCCACCATGCCTCCACTTTTAAAAATTTTAATAACTCAAACTTTAAAACTTAAAAGTCAAAATAAAACCATTGGATATGATCTACATCATTTTATCAATGTGCTCATAAAAAATTATCACATTTTGATTTTGTTTTTATGTGAATCAATAAGTTGAAAAATCAACGTCTAGAAATTATCCACATTAGTGCGTTTTTTACAAGCTCTTGATGACAACCAAAACAAAATTGAAATGTCATAATTTTTTACACGTGCATAGATAAAATGATTTAGATCATATCCAACGGTTTTATTTTGATTTTTAAGTTTTAAATTTTGAGTTATTAAAGTTTTCAAAAATGGAGGCATGGTGGAGGCATGAAAAATGGAGGCATTTGAACCCTCCTCTTATATTACAAGCTTTTTGAAACTTTTAGAGTTTATGAGTTTACATTAGCATGATTTTATGTGTAATTAAATATTTGTATTGCATCTTCTATTTAATTAAACTTGAGCAATGTTGATGCCTGAACTTTTATATATTCATTGTGTGTTTATCAATTAACCGTTCATGATTGTCAGATTAGTATCGGCTCTTTAATAATTAACTGTTCATGATTGTCAGATTAGTATCGGCTCTTTAATAATTAACTGTTCCTAATTGTTAGATTAGTATCGGCTAATAACAATGACCATTCCTGATTAACAATATTAGTATCGGCCAACACTAAAAGACCGTTCCTGATTGTTGAATCTGTATCGGTTCCTTGACCGATCCTGATTGGTGGTACTATCAGTATCGCCTCCATCCGTTCCTGATAGACGATTTTCCACTAGTGAGTCTATGTTAAAACCCACCACAGAAATTACCTCTAAAACTGTGTCTTGATGAAGAGATTGCAAATAAAAACTTAGAGCAGCAGGTCAACATGATAAAAATATGATTTATTATAACCAAATGAAAGATAACTCAAATAAAACGGTAAAATTCACAACAATTATCATATGTCGAAGAAGTTAGATTTCAATGGAGATTACATGTAAGAGAAAAAACTAGGAGGGTTAAAATGTCTACTGTTTTTCATGTCTCATTGTGTCTCACATTTATTATCTTTATTTTCAAATTTCAAGCGGTCAATCCGAACCACTCAACATGATCTCCATATTAACATGTGCTTGGAAACCAAGTTTCGTAATTTTTGAAAATATTTTACTATTTTTTTAGATTAAATAGAAAATTATTGTTTCTAGATCATCTAAAAACAATAATTTTGTATCTATCTAAAAAAATTCAAAAAATATAAAATTTGATCTCCAAACATATTTTAATATGAAGATCATGTTGAGTTGTTCGGGTTGACTGACTGGACTTTGAAAATGAAGATAAAGAATGCGAGGCAAAACGAGGCATGAAAGACGTGGCATTTGAGCCCACGCGTTGATTGATAAACCACATATTTATAACGCAACTTTTGCCAAAATTTGTATTAATAGAAAATAAAAAAAAAATATCGACATTGAAGAACGATTTGATGGAAATTCGAGATATAACAAAGACGTTATGGTCCATAACGTCCAGGACACTGTAGCTGGACGTTATGGTCGATAACGTCTAGTTAATCTGATCGCTAATGATCTAACAAAAAACACTGTAGTTGGACGTTATGGATCCATAACGTCTAGCTACAGTGTTTTTTTTCTTGCTTGCTTCAGTTTGCGTTTTTTGAAAAAAAATCACTGTAGCTGGACGTTATGGACTATAACGGTCTGGTTTTTTTTTTCAGTGTGTTCCTGGCCGTTATGGACCATAACGGCCCGTATTTTTGTTATACTAACGCAGGTAGCTAGATCTCGAATTTCTGCCAAATCGTTCTTCAATGTCAATATTTATTTATTTTATTTTCTATTTATAAAAATTTCGGCAACTTTTGAGGTGGTTCATTTAATTTAATAATTAATAGTTTCACCGCTATTGATAATAGAGTAATAGACTCACAAACATAAAACCGCTTGTATTCATCAATCCACAACGCCTAAGAATAGGCTTGTTGGAGAGTTATTGCAGGGTATTGGATTTCGTTTAAAGGTTTTGGACAAATTTTTATTTGATTTATGTTAAGATTTTTGTGATAATTTAAAAGTTAATAAAATTTAAATGTTTTTATTAATTTAAATCTTCCGTGTGAATTTTAACACGGATCAAATATTTTAGGTCCGGTTTTGAATATGGCCTTGTGATGATGAGCACTTTTGACAAAAACCTACCGTGTTGTAGGTTTTCGCCAGATGGTACCTAGACAAATTAAAATTACGGACATAGTATATTATAAATGAATTTAGTTAACAATCAATAAAGAACATACTCAAATTAACAAATAAAATTATGCATATGTTGTTTATAATATAGATAGTTCTTATGTCACAGTTAATATAATTGAAAGTTTAATGACAATTTATTTTGAGATATAAATATATAATAATAATATAGTTTAATTTATTGAAACTTACTCGAATTTCACCAAATAATACAGTTTACCCGAAATTTACCCGACTGTCCATTTGACTAAAAGAAAATTTAATTCCGGCTGTTCATTTGTCTAAAAATATTTTGTACATTTAATTAAATATACCCACACGTTGATTGATAAACCACATATTTATAAATATCCATCAGTAAAAATTTGAATAATTTTCAGTCATGTGATTAAATTTGACAATTAATGATGAATTCAACAAATAAAAACACTTGACATATTTTAGTGACTTAAAACTCAACTACCTGGAGTATTAATTAATATTCCAATTCTAATTTTTTATCAGTGCACATTTTAAGTCCTTTTTTGCAGTATAATTCTTTCTATGTCATAATAAGTCTGTTAATCTGGGAGAAGAATTTACCTTCTAATTTTTTGCAGTATAATTCTTTCTATATCATAATAAGTCTGTTAATCTGGGAGAAGAATTTACCCAAAAATTTTATTTATGACATAGTTCAAAAAAAAATAAACCAAATAACAATCGTTTCTGGGAACTTCGATTTTCACTACGGCCGCATCGGCATTATGCGGACTCAAATGCTGGAGACCGCACAGGCGTTCTGCGGACCCCTGGCTGGGTTCGCAGAACCATTATGCGGACCCATTTTTTTTTTGTTGTTGTTTTATCGAGGCACCAGCGAGATATCTCAAATTTTTTGTTTTTTAATATTTTTTGGTTTTCTAGGAATGCGTGCCACATAAATGTGAGATATCTCAAAGTTTGAAAAAAAAATGGGTCCGCATCGGCATTCTGCGGCCCCGCTGAAATGGGTCCGCAGAATGCCGGTGCGGCCGTGGTAAAAATCGAAATTTTCAGAAACGATGGTTATTTGGTTTATTTTTTTTTTAACTATGTTATAAATAAAAATTTCAGAGAATTTACCTCCTAATTTTTTGCAGTATAATTCTTTCTATGTCATAATAAGTCTGTTAATCTGGGAGAAGAATTTACCTCCTAATTTTTTGTAGTATAATTCTTTCTATGTCATAATAAGTCTGTTAATCTGGGAGAAGAATTTACCTCCTAATTTTTTGTAGTATAATTCTTTCTATGTCATAATAAGTCTGTTAATCTGGGAGAAGAATTTACCTCCTAATTTTTTGTAGTATAATTCTTTCTATGTCATAATAAGTCTGTAAATCTAGGAGAAGAATTTACTTCCTAATTTTTTGCAGTATAATTCTTTCTATGTTATAATAAGTCCGTTAATCTGGGAGAAGAATTTACCTCCTAATTTTGTTGCTTCTTTTGTTGACAATAGTATTGAAGTGGGTAATGTGAGATATGTGTTTGGTTGGTGTATTATATTTGCGGCACTTTGCTCATTGCTGGTAGGCGGGTTGTGATAGCACGGATTTGATCCATAAAATGATTAGAAAGTTGGAACAATATATTTTAGATATTTCGAAACAACTAACAACTTTCCAATTTAATATACTTTATTGTATTCATAGTCACTCTTTTGTGGGACATATTATTATTCTCTCTTTTTTTTAGAGGCATGATAGGAGCTATCAGCTTTGATGAAAGAAAAGGAAAAAAGCTAACAGAAAAGAAAAACAACCTCATCCCCTTCCCCTTCTCCTTCCTCCTTAATCCTTGTACGTACACAGTATCTCCGACAACAAATTTATTATCATTTCCTATGAATATTTTCTCATTTCTCTTAGCCCTTTGGCCAAAGATATATAGCTCATCCCTTTCATCCAATTATCCCAAATTTGTTCCATAGAATCATCCATTAATTCTCATTAGTCTATGCCCATGCAGTATTATTATTCTCGTACAATGTCGGGTGCACCATTACTGAAAATCATATTTGGTACGGTTGATTATTGAATTTAAGGTATATTAAGATTTTCAATGATTCTTTAAATTTATACAAAAAAACTCTCAATTACAGTCAATGGCACCCTTTTATCCGTTTACCCGACTCGTACCGTATTCGATAAGACGGGTACGGATAAGAACTTTTTTTTGTTAACTTATCGGGTACGGGTACGGGTAAAGATTTTTTTTCTGTTATTTAAACGGATAAGGGTACGGGTAAAGCCTATTCCGTACCCGTTACCCAATCGGGTAATTATAAAAAAAAATTATATATATTATATATATTAATGAGAAATGAATATTAATTCTCCAACTATTCTTGATAGTTGTGTTACGCTTAATTAACCATTAAAACACGTAAATAAATTTTAGCAAATCCCAATATATATATTTTTTTACTTGATTTCCAATAAAGTTTAGACCTTTAAAACACATATATATTTGTGAAATGATTAATGTGTTTTAATGTAATATTTAGTAAATAATTTTTTTTATTATAATAGCATTATCCATTATTTACCTGCTACCGTTTCGTTATCCGACAACCATAGCGGATAAGATAATTCGTAGCAGGTAAGGATAGAGTATGGGTAAAGACAATTTGTAATGAGTACGGATATGAAAATGCTTACACCCAACCCTTACCGTAGCCGTTGACACCCCTACCTGCAGCAAATTTGTTAAAATTCTATTTAATACCATATTACAAATCCCAAATATATTCATAATATTCTAAGATGATATGCCCAGTGTGATATGGTATCCTTCTAAATATGATGTATCAAAATTCACAATCAACTTTTATTTCATTTTTTCCCATAAACCTGGATAAAGAAAATTGCCATATTTTTTTAGGCAAATAATTATTATAGTGAAATTGAATAACCTTGGTCAGGATAACACAACAATTTTCGAAATATCAGGTCTATGCTAATACAGATAACAAAAGAAGGGTGATTTATCTTCATCTTTCATGATAATATGGATAGTAAAAGAAAGATACTTTATCTGAAATAATACAAATCATTTTACAAATACTTGATATTAATAATTGTCGGATACAATCAAATTTAGGATTGTATTGATTTTTTTTTTCTGATAAGGAAATTTTGAAAGCTTGAAAAAATTAGTAAAATAAAAGGAAAGGAATATTTTTTTTTCTTGATTGTGCATAAAATCACAAAATTTGTTAGCAATACTCATTTGAAATAACCTTTTTTTAGTGAAGTTTAGAGGTTAAGTCACCTAACTTTTAATATTCACAATCTTAAACACTACACCATTAAACCTAAACTACTACCTTTCCTGTTTACCTTTGCTACTAGATCAAAAAGCTAATTCTTTATTTCAAATTAACTTGTTCAAAATCTTTAGGACTAGTGTTTTTTTTGTTAATAGTGTTATTTAAGAGAATATTATTGTCGTGTTAAGGAAAAAAATCAACACAATAAATCCTCTTCGTAGAACATCCAATCGGGTTAACTTGGAAATAGGAATGTTAGGGTGAAAAATATATGAACATGCAAGCTAAATTTTTACTTGCACTCACTGCTCACTTTTGTCAAACAATTTGAGTCGAGTATTTTTGTCAACTCCTTGAAGGATGAAGATATTGACAGCGCTGTTTTGGCTTCACGCAACACACACAAAGACAACAGAATCAAATTAAAAAAAATACTGAGTTGTGCATAGGGGTGCAAACAGATCGGATAGTGGTAAAACCGTATCTGTTTTTATTTTTCAGATACAGATACAAATCAGATATTAGACGGATATGTACAAATACAGATCAGATATTGATCCATAGATATATATATAAATATGTTCATAATATATATAAAACTATATGGTATATATCTACTATTTGGATACGGATATTTAAAATTCAAAACCATATCCATATCCGCACGGATATTCATATAACATATATCCATATCTAATTTTCGTATACAAACCCGAATACCGACAGATATTATCCAACCCGTTTGCACCCCTACTTGTGCGCTGCATTAAGCCAAAACAGCGTTGTCAATATCTTTATCTATCTTCCAAATACAAGAAACAACGCTCAGCAGTCAACCATTAAAGATGGCAATTTTTGGACTGAACCGAGGAAAATTAACAATAAACAAGATTGTTAACTAGAGCCCTACAAAATCAACATACAACTGAGCAAGTCCCAACAAAGCACATCACCACATGCCTGAAGCATGGTAGAGAAAAAGAAAATTAACAGCATCTCTCTAATACAAGGCCATGTTGCGGGGCAAAAAAAGATAAAAAGCTAATAATACTGCAAAATCATACACGAAGCTAATACTGATTCCCTCTACCACGCCCACCTGTTCTTCCCCTGCCACGGATATACCCTCTAGCACCGGGCCCACTCCCGCCTCTTCCCCGCTCAAACCCTACCTGTCCCCGCTCATACCCTACATGAATTATATTTTAATAAAGTATGATCAGCATACATTCATGTCTTGGAATAACTTCTAAATTCCCATTTAACTGTGGGCATCTCAGATGCTCCTTGGATATAATAGTCATGGGAGATATAATCATTGTAACCTTTTGCATTTTCAGATTAGGAAAAAAACAAAAAAAATTCTTGCTTCTAATGTTTAACAGCAGCATGCATGACATTTCTCAATTCTAGTTTCTCGTTTTGACTAGTATGCATATAAGGAAATAAAGGGTCCATACCTCCATAATTCCAGTGGCCTCTGCCTCCACGGCCGCCCCGACTCCTATTTGGGTTCCATCCACCATTTTCTAACAAAATGAAAGAAAAGGCAAGTGATATTATGTTAAAACAATATTTCAGTAAAAGAGTACAAACTCCAGAAGTGTAACTCAAGATATAAATATCATAGATAAGATACCTTGGTTGGCATAACCCCCAGCATAGCCGCCTTGGTTGGCATAACCACCAGCATAGCCGCCTTGGTTATACCCGTATCCACCACCAGATCCACCTTGATTACCGTACCCGCCACCCTGGTTGTCGTACCGATTTCCATACCCGCCACCTTGGTTGTTATCATACCCTCCACCATACCCGCCTCTACTGCCCCAACCCCTCCCTGTTCTCCCCCTTCCTCTGCCTCTTCCTCTTCCATAATCTGTAATGAAAATAAAATAAAAAATGAAAACAAAATCCAAATAATGCAACATCATAAGTTAAATTAATAAACAATAATTATTTGGAATAATCTTATCTCTAACCGTGTTTTGTACAGTACTCTGAATGCTCTCTAATATACCAGCTTCCTGTTAACTCTTGTAAATTTACTTTATATACATACTTCTCTTAAGGCCTATGTAATCAAACTTTTTCAATATGGTACTGCATTTTACTTTTAGGCTTTTTTTTGGCATCAAGAGCAGGTATACGAGAACAGTAAGGCAATTAACGGTGCATTAATAAATCCCAACCTTGATTTTGTCGTGGTTGGTATTGTATCGGTTGATATTGCAGTTGTGGGTATCTTTTTGGCTGCCTTGAATGGTGCTCTACTTGAGCTGGAGCTTGATACCTACACGAGAAATACATAATGAGTTGAAAATTGGAAAACATGAAAAGTGGATATCTCCAGACTTGTACTCATGTGAAAGTAAATAGTATTCTCCTAAACAGCTCAAACCAGTGATAAATTACCAACACTATGCCAAGTATCACATACCACCTGCTAAAATTTGCACAACAGCTCCTATGCTAAAGCACAAGTGTCTTTAGCAATAATGAAAGTGAGGACAAAATTGCTAACCCAGGGGAATTTTTGTCAACCTCAGCAGGTGATAAGGAGATGGAGATCATAGAAACATGACGTGTCATCTCCAAACTGCAATGAAACACTCCAAACATTAAAAACGTTGACCAGAAAAAATATAGTATGAGGAAAAAGATTTAAAGAAGAAAAGACTTAACGGTACAAGGCCCTCTTCAATGGGTTCCCACACATCAGTTATACTGACAGAACTAATAGAGGTATCTTGGTGCAAACCAGGAATCCGTTTCTGTATTTGAAAAATATTAAAAAATTAATTAGATCCTTAATCGTTTGGGCAATGCAATTCTTTTCAGAAGGGTACTGATCCATGGAAAATAGTAATCCCCGTTAAGGTTAAATAAACTTCAGATGTAATGCTTGCTAAAATAGAGTTTGCACCAGCTAGCAACCATTAGTTGTAATTTGTAAAACATAATGATAAAGATTATTGTACTGTTTTTTGGAGAAATCACAAGCCAACCTTTATGATCTCCACAATTGAGACAGTTTTGCTAATTGCTTGGCCCATTGCTTTAAACACAATCTCTTTAGCTCCTTTTTCCTGGTTGGCAAAAAAATAAAACAAAATGAGCTCATCCTAACATTAAATTGTACCCCCTTGTTGGCAAGCAATGAAAATACAGAACAAAATCACTAACATACGATCAATATATGCAGATGCATGCTTATAAGCAAGACGGGAAAAACAATTTACAGCAAATAGAATTAGAGCATGAAAAAATTACACATTTTCACTGCAACATAGAAATTACTCAAAAGCTAAAGTAGACAGGTCAACTAGGTTCTGTACAAGATAGCTTAATTTCCCATTACTAAAATCTAATATTAGGTTTCAGTAATTCTACATTACCAGAGTTCTTCTGAGGTTTTGCATTGCTAAATTGGTAAAATGATACTGGTACTAATTACTATCAGAACACTAATTATCGACCTAGTCATCTAGATACCAAATTGTGAGAACTAAAAAAGAGTATCGGCGCGCATTATACATCTATACCTGCAAGAGACTAGTAGCATAGTTGAGGTAATTCCTGATGGGGCCTTGAGCGGTGATTCGGATCTCATTTTCGTTTATGGCTGATTCGGGTCGGGGTTTCTCCACCCTCTGATACCGGTCCATGGGAATTGGACGAGATCGGAGATCACTTGTCGAAAATGAGCGAGAGTAAAGTAGAGATGGAAGACAATGTTGAGGCTCTAGGGTTTGGTTGGTTGAAGACGACGGGTCCAAGAGGAAGGAGGCGCTAAAACCCTAGATAAAGCTAAACCCCTTCCACGAGTAAATTTAGGTAGACTCGGTTTTCCCATGATGAATCTGGTCCGGCAATGAGATGATCGTATGAGATTTTTCTTGATTACTTGATATGTATCGTATTAAACGAAACGGATAGAATAATTTTTTTTTATAATATATCATTATAAAGAAATAAGATAAAAATGTTACTAATTTATCGGATAAGAATATACAAGTGCAAATTATTCTGTCATCCAACTATATATATAGCTGCAAATTCAATTATTTTCAATACAAGTTTTTTAATAATTCATCCGATCAAATCAAGTAATAATATTTTTCTTGGAGAATTATATTCATTATTCATTTACATTTTGATAAAATAATGCTGTACTCGTGATTGAGGTTTTATTAGAAGTGAACAGACAAAACAATATTAAAGTTTGTTTTGCTTTTATGGCATTATAATGCATGGTTATAGTTTATTTATGCGAAACTGCTCGTAGGTTTTTTATTCAACAATATATAGTACAAAGTGCAGCTTGACATACGCAGAAAGAAAAGATACAGGTATATATTAGTAACATATGAGTTAACTAATATTTTTCTGCCATGTTCATATTAGTTGACTAGCTGACTGGTGTACTTAGGGCTGAGCAAAATTATCCGAACTCGTAACTCGCTCATTTACAGCTCGCTTTAACTCGCTCATTTACAACTCGAGTCAGTTCCAACTCGAGTTGGCTAGCTCGTTTAATAAATGAGTTGAGTTTGAGCTGACCTCAACTCGCTCATTTATAACTCGAGTTACATAAAGTTACATAATCTTAGACACAATAAATCTCAGAATAACCAAATCCAAATCTGAAATCTCTCTGAGTCACAGAATAACCTAATCCCGCCCAAACCAACCCTAAAGGCCTAAACATCACTCCTCTTTCTCTTTCTCTCTCATTCTCACACTAACCGCCTAACCCTAACCCCGTTCCCGCGAGGCCGCGACCCATCCCGCGAGGCCAAACCATTAAACCCTAGCCCGTACACTTTTGAATAGGTGAGGATCTGGTTCAGTTTGATAACTTCTCGAATTTTCGTTGGTTTAATTTGCTATTTTCATCTCTAGATCTACCTTTTGAATATAATTTTTACTATTCCTTAAGAGGTTATTACCGAATTGGTATTTTCCTTGAATGGAAGCACAATCGGTACAATTGAGTGGTTAAGTCTAAATAGATTATTTATAATATCACGGTTGTTGTTTTAAGAGGAATTTCTCACAATTGTTTCTTCATTTGGTTTACTATCCGAATTTGTATGTACTTTTTGGGAACGAAAGAGAAAGAGTACATTTAGTTGCATACGTTTTCTTAGAAAATATAAGCGGGGTGACAACGTAATTGCTTCTTTTGTTGTGACAGATTTCAGTCTAAAGAATCTAAAGTAGATTGATTTGAGATGGGGCTTTGAGTTTGATCTCCCCTTTAAACTCCTCTAAAGTAGATAGATTAAAGTTACTGAATGCCCGTGTGCTCTAAATCAGTAGAAGAAGACTACCCTTGAACTGTGGTTAGGAATTTTTATGATGAGGAATTTAATTTACTGCAACTTTCTTTTCTGTTTACTGAATGCCCATGTGCTGATAACATGACCATTGATCCCAAGCAAGAGCATTTATGTTATAACCCGTAAAATTAAGTGTAATTAATTAGTCTAATTAATAGAATTTTGACCTAATTAAAATTTTTAAGATAATTTAAACAATCAAATAACGGATAAATAAATAATTAGCTAAGTAGGTTAATAAAGCGTATTTAATCAAATTAAATAGCACAAACCAAATTTATAAAACAAATAGATAAATTTCAAATTTTAAATTGTTTGCCAAATTGATTAACGAAAATAAATTAAGGATATGAACAAAATATTAGATTTGACGGATTGAACGAGTTTCGATGTTAATTGGTGGTGTAAAATAATAATAATTTGTAAATGTTGGTTGAACGAAATCAGAAATTTAAGTTGAAATATGTTTGATTGAATGACTCGCTACACGATTGATCACTCAGATCGGAATTGAAATTTTGTAAACTAAAATTTTGAGATATGAATTCGGGTCCGGCCGTATACACCCCCTTTCTCCCTGCCTTTTTCTCTCTGCTTCCCATTTTCCCTTCTTCTCTCCGCTCCCCATTCTCTCTTCTCCGCCATTTCCCTCTTTCTCCTTGTTTGCCACTGTGTTGAGGAAGACCATCTCTCTCTCTCTCTCTCTCTCTCGCTCTTTCTGTTTGCCTTGTCACTGTGATAACCGAAACCCCAAAAATTCGGTTTTCGTGTCCTTGTGTTGCAATCGTGTCTATTGGTGCTTTGCTGTTGGCGAATCCGGTGCTTTGGTGCGATTTCTTGGTGCCGGGTGCTTACTGTTGCTGTTGTTCGCTAAATTTCTTTGAGAAGGCCGATAGGCGAGCCATTAGCTTGGTACCGGCCGAACTTCGACCATTTGCTGCGATTTCCTCCCTTTACCGGGTAACCCTTGACTCTTTATTTTGGTTTGCCTTGTGGCTTGCGGCTGTTGCCTTGATCTGTGGCCTTCGTGCCATTTTGCTTGACCTGCGGCCTTTGAGCCTCTTTATTGTTTTGCGGCCTTCGTGCCTTGTGAGATGTTGTTGTTCTGTGATTGTACTTGACCTGTGACCTTCGGATTTCCTTTTACTCTTGCTGGCCGTGTGAGCCTTGTTCTTTTTCCAGCCTTGTTGGCTTCACTAGTACCGCACCAGTACCGGTACAGTGACGATTACTGTACACGGGTTTGAGTTCTTCCCCTTGACTCCTGTTGTTGATGTGTGTTGCGATGTTGGGAATTGTTGGTACCAGTGGTACCAGCCCAGTGTAGACCCTAGTACTATGCAGCTCTGTTTACCAGACTTGAACTGACAGGGACCAAACTGTAAAAATTTAAATATTGAGGGCTGAATTGGGAAATGTTAGGCCCTTGGTGTGAAATATTTTATTTCAAGGGCTAAATTGCAAAAACGATATTTATTGGATAATTGAGCCGGCCCTATATGTATATTAATTTGAAAATTTGGGTTTTGGGCCCTTGTTACTGTTGGGCCGTGGCTGTTGTGATTAATAAATGGATTTGGGGCCTTTTAATTTTCTGGTGGGCCTTAATATGAATTTATTAATAAATTCAAAGAGGCTTGGGCCTTTATCTATTGGGCTGGCAGATTTTTAAATAGAAAGGAATAAATGTTGCTTCGGATTGACGGAATAAAATGACGGCTTTTAAAAATTTAGGTTTTAATAATGTAACCGAATAAAATCGGATGCTTATGTAAACTTGAATTTAAATCGGGAGATGATTATACCGTCCAGGGTCTTGATGCCTCAGTGAGAGTTCATAACATAATTTGAACAGATACTATACAACCCGAATTGGACTCTTGTATGATCTCGAAACACACCCAATTAAAATAATTTAACACATTTAAATTAATTAGGATTTTAATTAATTAATAAATCAAGTATTTAGTATTTTAAATTTAGTAGTTAGATTTTTAAAATAATTAGTGAAGTAATTATATGTTTCAAATTTGGTAATTAGAACTTTATAAATTAAGTAAATAGAATTGTTAAATAAAGAAAATAATTTGTAAAGAAAATATGTTGTTAATTGATAAAGGGTAATTAATTAGCAACATATTAATATTCTCGCATCATTCAATTTCAATTTTTGTTAAGTAGGATAATTAGATAATCACGTGTTATTTTACATCTATAAATTTATCGACGTATACAAATTATTAAAAATAATTTGTACGACCTTAGAAATATTATAATTAAATAGTTAACATTTATTAGTTGTTACGTACTTAGATTTAAAATTAATTGTAGTTAAAATTAATTAGGGAACGACTTTATATTGCAAATAATTAATTAAGAACTAAATAGTAGCAATGTAAATTAAGTAGGTTATACCTTAAGAAATTTAGTGTAAAAACACGTAAATAACATTACTTAGGTGTTTAACTAATTAGATAAGCAGTTTATCTTCAAATTAAAATATGACAAATGATTTAAGTCAAATTAATAATTAGACTCGAACCTTAGTTAATTAATTACTTAAATACGAACACTTAGTGAAATTAATCAAACGGGGTACTAAGGGTTACGAATACCTAGTTTAGACTCTAATTAAGTTACGACTAAATTACAGGTCAGCCGACCTACACTGAGTTCGATCCGTGGTACGATCCCGCTGACGGTTACACCAGAGCAGGTGAGGATCGTGCATATTGCGGTGATATCTAGCGCTAGCGTTCTACCCCTACAGCCATCAGGTGTGGGATATCTGAATTATTCTTTCGTGGCGTACTCTTACCAGTCGACCACTTGACCTGACATCCGCACCTTTAATTTTGTAGTTGCATTAGAGCATGTTTAATCCTTTCTGAACTGTAATTTAGGATTTGCATAACCCCTCCTAAATTGAAAATTTATTGCTTTCTTAGGAGTAGTGTAAATTAAATTAATAATATATTAGGATATTAGTTGTCCTCTTCTCGTAGAGGACAACATAGTATTTAGCTTCGCATGTGCATTGGTGAGCGTGAGAAGAAGACCGAATGACTGCGTTCCGGCTGGTTGGTATGGAACCGGTCGGCCCGTTAGCCATTGAGCCGAGAGACCACTTGGTTTCTGGGGAGGTCTTATTAGGAATATTATATTATTATTTGCATTAAGTTGGTAGTATATGCTTTTCGATCATTTTACATTTCGTGCGGACCGATCTCGAGTCCGGAGACGATTCGGGAGTTATCCCCCCTACATTAGGAGCTACTTGCCTAGTACGGCTGCCGAGGTTGCGGTGGCAGATTTTATTTTATTGTTGTTATGGGCCGCTCACGAGCCCTTGTCCCATTGGTTCCGGCCGGACGGTGGAGTTCCGTCGTCTGCTCATGAGGAGACGGATTAACTCATTCTTACGACTTGCTTGTAGTTTTCTCCTATTGGATATGTTTGGATGAAGAATCGTCTAGAGTAAGGAAATACACGAATTTTTGGATATAACTATCGGCTAGCGTGCACTTGCCTACGGGTTGAAGTCTTGTGTGGGCAAAGCTCGATGCTATTAGGCATCGGGTATCTTTGCCCCTCTGATCGCAGTCCTTGTGTTATGCCGCATTGTGATATAAATTCAATTTGGTTGAATTTGGCACGGCACGGGGTGACAAAATTATCCGTACTAATATTATATTAATTTGTACACACGGTACCTATTGTACTGGACTCCGATTGATTATAATATCCATTCTCTTGTATTTTATTTTGGGAAACTTTAATCATGTTGGCATACTAGGATAATCGCATCATATCATATACTATATCTATTTTTCTTTTGTAGTTAATATGATAGGTTTAATTTCCGCAACATGTGCATTTAAAAATGAAACGATTATCGAACTTTACGTAGTATTCAATTTAAAACGTGCTTTGACTTAAGAGGATCCCTGAAGGGATAATACTGGGTCACATACTGGGCGATCATTCGCTCATCCCCTCCTTTTTTATGGATGTGGGCAGGTACAGAGTCTAACGGTCCGCAGCAGGAGGCGTCAGGAGCTGTCCCCGACGGTCACATCGCCTGATATAGAGTAGGGACTTTTGTTTAGGGTTTTGCGAGTCTAAAATTTTGTTATACGCATTGGACTCGATAGATTATGTATCTCTTTGACTAGACTATGTATATTTAATCCCGGTGGGGATTTGTATGGATGATCTGATGTATATATTATGTTATGTTTATTTTATATTTATGACTTTGGCTTTATTTTATTATATTTGCTTCCGCTGTGTCTGTTTATTTTATTATTTAGTCCTGCGTGTCTTTTCGATCATTGGACACGGGATGAGGATTAGTTGCACCCTAATCCGGAAATCCTGGTTTGGGGTGTGACAATTTACTGCTTAGATTAAAGTAGCCCAAGGAGTTTCTCTGCTAAGGAACAATGAATGCATGTACCAACTGAATTTGCAAAGGAAATAGAAATACCTTTATGCTAAGGAAGCTAAGACTTTTACATCGCCATGTCTTGCCTTTATGCTAAGGAAGCTGAGACCTTTGGCTGTACCAATTAGGAACCCGATATACAACCAAAATAGAATTGATGCTTTTGTAGTTATGTAGTCATTGCATTTTATCTTAGTAACACTTTTGCAAATGCAGATGAAGTTGCTGGATATGATGGTTTAAAACTTACAGATGATGATTTTGACAAGATGAAGTTGCTGGATATGAAGTTCTTGTTTGTTTTTGTTGGTGTTTATGTATGAAAAATTGTTGGATAATGGATACTAACTTGTGGATGTAATTCTGGGATGCATGGGATTATGGCTGTAAATGTATGACAAGTTGCTGTAATTTTTGGTACCAGTACGTTGATTTAACTGTGTCGTATCTAATATATGAAAAGTTGCTGTAATTTTTGGTACCAGTACGTTGATTTATCTAATCTAACTGTGTTGTATCTAATGTAACTTGTGTTGTATTGATTTAACTGGTTAAACGAGTTTATAAACGAGTTGTGAGCCAACTCGAGTTGATAACGAGCTGAGTTCGAGTTGGCTCTACAACTCGTTATTACCATTCCAACTCGAGTTGACTCGCTCATTTATTTAATGAGCTGAGTTTGAGTTGCGTCTAATATTAGATGTATTGAAGATTGATAGTGAAAGTAGGGGTGTTCAAACTGTCGGTTCGGTTGAAACCGAACTAAAATAATCAAATCAAATTTTTTTTCGGTTTTCAGAAATAGAACCGAACCGAACCGATTAAACTTATAAACCGATTAAGAACTGACCCGAGCAAACCGAAGTAAACCTATTGGTGCCATTATTAACGAAAATTGCACATGTTCATACACAAGTTGTTCAATTCCATACAAAATACGTAGATGTTGTAAAATATTTAAACTAATTAAAATGAAACAAATGAAGCATTGATTGAACCAAACAAAATATAAATCATACTTGAACCAATATAATTCGGTCGGTTCGGTTTAGTCGGTTTTGAAAATTGTAAACCGAACCGATCCATTTAAACCAAAATAATTCAAAATTTCAACCAAACAGATCCATTTAAACCAAAAATTTCGGTTCGGTTGAAAACCGAACAAACCGAACTGTTTGAACACCCCTAAGTGAAAGACTTTGAATCTGCATAGATTGACACTGCACTCGAAGATGAGGCCAGACAATATTGCTTAGATTGGCTGATCGCATTTAGAGAGCACGTGGCACCTGGATCAGAAGCTAGCATGAGCCAGGAAATAACACCTTTGTTCACATTTGCTGGAGAAATAATAGCGTGAGAGAGAATAGAAGAGGAGAGGCAGAATGGAGAAGAGATCACCATTATTATCACATAACATCATCCAAAACAAAATTATTTATGTCTTTATCTGTATTCGGTCTAAACTCTAAACTATAATATAATATAAATTTTTGTATTTTTATTGATGATGGTTTAGATGTCTTTACTTTTAATGAGTATGACAATTTTATTTTGTCTTAATTGGTACAAAGAGCTTGCAAAAATATATTGATATGGATAATTTTTAAGTATTAATTTTTCAACTCATTGATTTAAATATAAATAAAGTCCAAAAATGATAATAGTTTATTTGTACATAGAGAAAATAATACATATCACATCTAAAAGTTTATTTTGACATATGAATTTTAGAATTTTTATTATTAGAAAATTAAGAAGTAAAAACATGATGAATACAGAAAAATATAGATATTTAAAACTCATTGATTTAAATTTTGTATTATTTATAAACAATTGAAACTGTGGTTATTGAATCTCTCTCGTAGAGGAAATATCTCCATATTTAATTTTTTGATAATTAGAAAGATTGCCAATTTATTATTTTCCGTCAGATAATAATCTATGCCAACCATAACTTTTTTAATGATAAAGAATAAAATCTAACGCTTTTCCTATAAAAATATCATATTACAAAGAGATAATTGACAAGGTTAAAATGTCCAATTATTTTAGTGTTTCAATCATGTTTCACATTGTTATTTTCGATTCATATTATGTGTCAATTAACTGTTTGAAAGCCGAAATTTTTATTTATAACATTTAAAAAAAATAAACCAAATAACCATCGTTTGATGGTATTTTGAATTCTAGCACGGCTGCACTGGCATTCTGCGGACTCAAATACTGGAGACCGCACAGGCGTTCTGCGGACCCATTTTTTTTTGTTGTTTTATCGATGCACCAGCGAGTTATCTCAATTTTTTTGTTTTTTAATATTTTTTGGTTTTCTAGGAATGCATGCCATGAGATACCTCAAAATTTGAAAAAAAAAATGGGTTCGCAGAATGCCGGTGCGGCCGTACTAGAATTCGAAATCCCACCAAACGATGGTTATTTGGTTTATTTTTTTTTTTGAAATGTTATAAATAAAAATTTCGGGTTTGAAAGAATGAGTTTTTTTTTAAAGTTCAAATAATCGATTTGAATTGGTCAACAAGATCTAATATGGATCATCCAAAAACAATAAATTTGTACTTAACTAAAAAAAATGTAAAAATTTCAAAAATAATATAAAATTCAGTCTCGAAGTACATTTTATATTTAAAGATCACATTGAACAGCTCGAATTGACTTCGAATTGACTGTTTGAATTTTGAAAATAAAAATAAAAATGCAAAACATAATCCTGACACAAAAATAATGAGACTGCCTATCTTAAAAAAAGGTTCCGCAAGCATCTTGCATTGCTCCTAGTCTAATTATGCCGAAATTTTTATTAAAACCTCCAAAAAAAAACAAATTATCAAATCTGCTCCCACCCCAACTTTATTTTTATTTCTACCCCAACCGCCCGTGGGATGGGCGGTCCACTTTCTGGACCTGACCGCCCAGCAGGCGGGCGGTCCACTACCCTTATCAGACCGCCCAGCAGCTGGGCGGTCCGCTATAAAACCCTATAAAAGAGCTTTTTCTCTCTCCTGATGAGCACAGTGTTCATTCCCCAATCCCACAAATTTCCAGAACCGAAAGAGAGAGCTGTCAGGCGATTTTGAGGCGATTTTGAGGTATGGACAGTAACAAACGAGGTAAGAAAGCGAGCAACCGAGATCGTGGCGTAGCGAGAGGAGGATCTATTAGTGATCGAGGTAAAAACGAGGGAGAAAAGAACAACTGGCCCGTATGCCGTGATCCCTGAAATTGTGTGACATGTAAGATGGGGGAATGGAATAGACGACATGGTCGGTATGAAATTTCAGACGATGACTTTGTGGAAAACCCCTACGGCTTTGGTTTGAAAAAGAAGAAAGTTGATCCAGAGCCTCCAGCATCGGACGATAAGTTTGTTCCGGGTACTAGTAAGGCTACCACTTCGTCTGCTGTGACTGATCCAGATCAGGCAAACTCTGATGATGATTTTGTTCCATGCACTTTCAAGGCTCGTTGTAAGAAGTAGATTTTTTAGGAATTTATGTTGTAGAATTTTTAGAAATTTATGTCGCAGACTTTATTTCAATAGTTTTGTGTTTGTTTATATTTTATGTTGTTAGTTTTTGTATACGTAATTAAGTAATAAAAATAACAAAAATGAAGCATATAAAATAATCGAGGCAAATAAAAAATTGCATAGTTCACAAACTACCAATTAGAATAGTTCACAATATACATCTAAAATAGTTCATAACATAATTTAACAAAACTTGGTAATCAGCGACAACGGCCGAACAAACTCAAAATACGACGCCTGGGTCTGGGTGCAGCCGGTTCTGCGGCACTACCGGATGTCTCTCCATGGCTACTACCGGTTCCTGGGCTTTCATGAGTGCGGCGGCTACTACCGGTTCCTGAGCTTTCACCCCTGCGGTGGCTACTACCGGTAGCCTCAGCAACAACTCTAGCATTTTCTCTTTCGTTGGCTTCGTTAATGGCATCTGCATTGCATTCCAGTTGAAATAAAATCAAAACAAAATATAAGTAAACAAATAAAATATAAGTAAATAAAAAAAAATATAAGTAAATAAAAGGAATCAACCGTACCTGCTCGCTGCCTGTCAGTTGTTGAACGGCGGGCCTGATGTCCCATTCGCCTACCTTCCATCTCGTCCATGTTCATTACTTGACGCTTGTGGGGTCTTCTTCCTTTTCTGATCCACCCGCTTGTGGGGTCTTCTTCCTTAAGGCTCATCGATGGGTCATCCTTAACGTCATTCTCAATTACATCGGCAATAAGTGAAGCCGTAAGATTTGCATGGTTTTTCCTTGATGACGCAGCCTTGCATGTGTGAGGTGGTTCACACTTCTTAATAATCCATGCCTCGCCCTTACCCACAGGGGTTGCATAGAGACGGAAGTGGCAATGCTCTTCGTCTTTACAAACAATTACTAACCTTCTTCGGTCCCTTTTTTCAGTTATGCACTCCCAATTGCCGTGAACATGGACCTCATGTATTTTCTTCACAAGTTCATCTATGTTGGTGTAAAACTGCTGCGGAGCAAGCTCTTGACTGTACCTGACACGCGGCCCAAAAAATGAGATGTCTGCCTCTTCAAAAGCAGTGGTATCGTTGAATGTGGGGCACGGATGCCTATCTGTCCGACCTCTAATCAGAAATCTGTCTTCCTTAGGTAAATAATCTCCATCACCTTCTGACAGGTGATCAGAATCCCAATCCCCTTCCCATTCGTCACCTGTTTCCAAATTTCCTTGAGGTACGGCATCGACCTCAGCATCAAGGTCTCTCCGGGTAGCAACGGGTGACACTATAGGTATTGATGGTGGTACAGATGGAAATCTGGGTTGGATTGGGGTTTCAGGAGGAGGTGGTGGTGGTGGTGGTAGATCGGTGGTAAAATCAGGTACATAATTCTCATAAACGGGTGATACGGGCGGTTCATAACTCGAGTGGCGGGGATTGTCATACCTCGAGGGGTGGGGGTTGTCATAACTAGAGTGGCGGGGGTTGTCATACCCCGAGTGCTCACGACCCGAGTTGTCATAACCCGAGTGATCATAACTCGAGCTGTCATAACTCGAGTGACGCGGGTTGTCATAACCTCTATTTTCTCTAGATGTTCCAACCCCGGGTTCACGCTGAACTCTCCTGGAATATAAGTCCATTACCATTACCCCTGTGTCTGAAAAGTGTTGTAAACACTCCTCCATACCGACTCATCAGTTATTGGATACCTGGTATAGTAAGGTCTACCACCACTTACTGTGTTAATCCGGGTAGCTAAATCTATATCACACCGGTTGGGGTTCACACCAATTTTTTCATACACTATTCCCTTCAGTTCAACAAATGAGGTATTTTCATTTACCTCAAAGCCGTAGGCTGCTTCCTTGGTGTACTGTGCTCCCTCCGCACCCCGGGTAAACTTCCCGCCCACATACAGTGCAACCAACATATTTCCGTGCTGGAATTACTGTTCTGGAAATACTGTGCTTAAAATACTGTTCTGGAAATACTGTGCTGGAAATACTGTGCTCGCTGTTACTGTGCTGGGATTACTGTGCTGGGATTACTGTGCAGGGATTACTGTGCACAATCGCCTCAAAATCGCCTCTGACGGCTCTCTCATCTCTCATTCGATCGGTTCTGGAAATTTGTGGGATTGGAATGAATACTGTGCTCATCAGGAGAGAGAAAAGGCTCTTTTATAGGGTTTTATAGCAGACCGCCCAGCTGCTGGGCGGTCTGATAAGGGTAGTGGACCGCCCGCCTGCTGGGCGGTCAGGTCCGGAAAGTAAACCGCCCAGTCCACGGGCGGTTGGGGTAGAAATAAAAATAAAGTTGGAGTGGGAGCAGATTTGATAATTTGTTTTTTTTTGGGGGTTTTAATAAAAATACCGGCTAATTATGCGCTTTGTCATTCAATATATATATTTTTTTTAATAAAAATGTATAATAGACAACAACTTTTTTTTGGTTCAATTTTATTGACTAAAATACAGAAAACTACCAAATAAATAAATATTGTTGATAGATTTTGAAAAATATACCATCCTGAATTTCGACATACTGTAGAAGTTATACAGGTTCACAAAATTGTCCACTTCTGAAAATAATTTTGATCATTTTTGGAAAGTCCAAAGTCCTAATTTAATTGAATTATTTATAATCATGTTTAGTTGTGGAGTAAGATGTGAAGTAAATCATTTATTTTACACTTAAAGTAGTCAAATGAGAAGTAAAATAAGAGGAGTAAGATAGAGTAAGAGGTGAGTTAACTCGGAATAACTTACTCAACATCTCTAGGTGATAACTTACTCCACACTTACTCTACTTATATAGTCCACTGTCATAGATAGATATACATTTTCCAACATTTACTCACCGAGTAAATTAATTTAAGCTATAACTTAAGCTAACAAATGAGGTGTAAAATTTGAGGAGTAAAATGGAGCAAGTAATTTAATTCTCATTAATTTTACCCTACAACCAAACAGGCCCACCAAACATGCCCTATGATTGGTCTGTGATTGTAGGAATAAATTAAATAAGTTAATCCCTTATTTTTTTTTTCAAATTTGTCAATAAGAGTATTAATTTAGAATTAACTAATGAGTTTGAATTTATTAGTTATTTAAAACCGATTTGCTATTTTTTTGTCTCCGTTTGAAAATTTTAGATCCGCTCTGACTGGTTTATGTTTTGTTTATATATTTTAAATTATTAATAGTAATTATTTATTCTTGTTTTCTTAAATTTTTATAAATAAAAACCAAGGAAATCTATTAAATTTGATCGTTTAAAAATATACAAGTTAGAAGATCTTTTTATTACAACGATTAATCATAAATTAAAAATGTGGTAACTCACACTATTATAGATCCATTAAAAAACTAAATAAATCCGACCGAGTCCACCCGTTGTTAGAATTCACACCTCTCCGGTACCGTAATAGGAAATCTTTTACAATTACTGGATCTGGACCGTTCTTTTAACGTGGCACGAATCTCGAAGCCCAATAATACTGCCCCTGCGTTAGCCCGAATATCAAAGCGGCTGAGAGTTAATCTTAAACCGTAAAGTGAAGGGAATCTTTTACGGTAATGGAGAGGATACTTGTCCCCCGTTGTTACTGAGATTACGGGTTCGGTTGAAAGATCTAGATTCTTCGTTTTTGACACATCGCTGAACCGATGAATTGAAGTCTCTCTCTCTCTCTCTCTCTCCCCAGTAGTCTCAGCAATGGCTTCCTTCTCAGACAGTTCTCTTCTTTTCCTCTCTATTCTGTTCTTAATCTCCCTCGCCCTCCCCAGATCCGACGCCAAGTTTACACGGGCGGTGTTCAACCCCACGCGAGTGACTCAGCTCTCGTGGAATCCTCGCGCTTTTCTCTACAAGGGATTCCTCTCTGATGATGAGTGCGATCACCTCATTACCCTGGTTAGTGAAATTTGAATTCCGGTTATATTCATTCTACCAGCGTAATAGGTCGAGGTTAGGGGTTAATTTCTTTTTGTTTTGTTAAACTATCGATCAAAGGCGAGGGATAAGCTGGAGAAATCAATGGTCGCCGATAATGAATCGGGGAAGAGTGTGGCGAGCGAGGTCAGAACCAGCTCTGGAATGTTCTTAGAGAAGCATCAGGTAATGAGATCAATTAAACATAATTTTGGATAACTCAAATTGTTTATTGGGATTTTGGGGGAGCATGCCATTTAGCTGTAGTACCATTGTATGCTCAGTCTATTGTAAAAATTCAAAAATATAGTTATAGTAGTTGGACTATGAACCATATGTAAAATTAAGTGCTTTAAGTTGATCTAGTTATTTCATATTTTTCATATGGGAATTGCGTTTCAATTTTATAATGTGCGATGTTTGCAAAAAAAAAAAATTATAATGCGGGAGCTGTTTCCATACTTTTCCTGAAAATAATTACATAAACTTTGCTTTCCTTTGGATAAATTTTTCTTTAGCAATCACAAAAACTTCAAGCTCCTAGTCCTAGTTATTGGTCTTTGTAAATTCCAGTTGTGGCAGAAGTGGTCCATGACATGTTAGGTGATATATTAGAACCAATGGGCCACACTCGGCCATAAATACTGTTAAGCTTACCATTATCATCGCATGTCAGTAATACCAACTTTTACCATTTGGTATGAATTTTGGAATGATTCCGGTGATAAAGTAATTTCGCAATAGGTACTTTGCACAGTGTTTATTAAGTTAACGGAATACAAGTTGTATTTATTTCTACACGCTCACCTGAACCAATCTGTTTTACTTCTAAAAGTTTAAATCTAGACTTCAGTAGCTACAAGCAGCTTAGTCTTAATTATATTTAAGGTATTGATCATGGTATCATAGCATGAGAGGGTGAATTTTTGAGTAATTTGCAATTCTGGAACTTCTCTTCAAGTTGTAACTCATAATAATTTTTCTTTTTATTTCTAAGGATGATGTTGTGGCTGCAATAGAGCAAAGGATATCAACCTGGACTTTCATACCAGAAGGTAAAATCCTCTTTTTTGAATAATGCCTTAGATCTTTTATTGATATCCTTATCTTATGTTTTTTTTTTTACTTTTCAGAGAATGGGGAGTCAATTCAAATATTGCATTATAAGAATGGCGAAAAGTATGAACCCCATTTTGATTATTTTCACGACAAAAATAATCAGGCACTTGGTGGCCATAGAATTGCGACTGTACTAATGTACCTGTCTAATATAGAGAAAGGTGGAGAGACCATTTTTCCTAATTCTGAGGTTTGTTTGCTTCCTTCCCTCTTGGAAAGTTTCCTAACATGTAACCTGAAAGGTTGAATGTATATTGGGTCATATATAAGTTGTCTATTGGGTTGTCTAGTAAATTTTAGAGGTGCTATCGGGTCGGATCGGGTCCGGATACTATTATATTTGGATCCATATCCTAAAAGTGTTCGGGTCCAAATTTCGATCCATATACTTATTTGTTTCAAATCAGGTCGGGTCCGGATCCGGATACCTATCTACCCGTAGATATTTCGGATCCAGTCTTTCGGTTCTGGATAGATAGATACCCATAACTTGTTTGTGGATTATCGGGTCCGGTCCGGATATGGGCGGTTCCGGATCCGAAGCGGGTATATGTCACAACTCCCAAGAATTTGAGAAAGTAAAATATTGGAGATGGTGATTTCCTTTTCTATGATTCAAAAAATCCATGAATGGAATATTAATACTAAGTTTTTAATAGAGAATTAAATTTATGGCAGATATTTGATTTCAATGAGATTTATTGCAAATGACATATCAATGAGAGCAATAAATTTTCATGATTATGCAGAGGATATATAAGGCAAATATTGAAAGATATATTCAGAGCAATAAATTTTCATGATTATGCAGATGATATATAAGGTAGATATTGAAAGATATATTCAGAGCAATAAATTTTCATAATTATGCAGAGGATATATAAGTCAGATATTGAAAGATATATATATTGAAAGATATATTCAGAGCAATAAATTTTATTAAAAAATTAATATGCAAAATGTGATTACTGGCGTGACATTTGTTAATTTGATTATATGTAAAATTGTATTTTCATAGTTATTAATATATATTTTATCTGGGTATCGGGTCGGATTCGGTTATGGGTCGGATAATTAATTCAAATCCATATCCTATCCATTACAATATCGGTTCCGGTTCGGATTCGGATCGGATATTAAATTATTAATTTTGTAACCGTACCCATAATTTAACCGGTTATATTTTTTAAACCATACTCTACCCAAATTAACCGGATCCGGGTCGGTTCCAGGTCGGATCCGGTTCGGTTCCGGATCGGATCCGGGTAATCGGATAAAAGTAGCACCTCTAGTAAATTTTCAACCATTGGAAGTTGAGTGAGGCTATGGTACTACGCATAGCGCATATTGGTCCGTACTATGGATCAATATCTCCATTTTCAAAGTCCAAATAATCGATCTGAACCATTAGCCATGATCTCCATATGAAAATGTTACTTGAAAATTTTAGAATTTTTAGAATTTTTTTACTATTTTTTTAGACAGGTAGAAAATCACTTGATCTAAAGATATTCTAGACCATTCAAAAACAGTGATTTTCTACTTGTCTAAAAAAGTAGTAAGAAAATTCTAAAAAATGTAAAATTTAGTCTGCAAATACATTTTCATATGGAAATAATGTGGAATGGTTCAAATCAACTATTTAAACTTTAATAACGAAAATATTGATCCTTAGTATGGACCAATCCCGTGCTATGCATGGTACCATGGCCTAACCCTTGGAAGTTACTTATTTTAACATCCTTTCCTGACTTTAAACAATATATATTGAGTAAAATGAGCCCCTTGAAAGACCATGTGAATAACTTTTAACATCCTTCCCTGGTCTTCTTTGACATATAACAACTTTCTTGAACAAATATCAATTTTTTTTTATTTATATTCGGGCGACACTTTGTGGTAACTGAAATTTTTTTGCATAATTTTTTTTTCAGGGAAAACTTTCCCAGCCAAAGGATGACACGTGGTCTGATTGTGCGAAAAATGGTTATGCAGGTACTTTGTGTTAATATTATTATAACTATTAGTAAACATTGGTGATCATAAGTTACACAAAGAACTTCAAAATAAAATGGTGGCCAAGTAATGCCCTGAAAAGACAAAACAATTGCCAAAAAGAGAAAACCAAAACCACATTAAACTAGAAATGAAGGGGTCAATATTTGTAACAAATATCTTTATAAACTGGATGCACAGTGAAACCCAGAAAGGGTGACGCCCTCCTATTCTTCAGTCTACACCCTGACGCAACCACAGATGAAAACAGTTTACATGGGAGCTGTCCTGTCATAAAGGGAGAAAAATGGTCCGCCACAAAATGGATCCACGTCAGGTCCTTTGACCGTGTCATGCCGCAACAGTCGGCTGATGGGTGCGAGGACCAGAACGTACAGTGCGCAGAGTGGGCTGCAGTCGGAGAGTGTGCTAAGAACCCAAATTATATGGTTGGGAATAAAAAATCTCCAGGTTTCTGCAGGAAGAGTTGTGGTGTTTGCTCTCAGTAGTGATGTGGGGTGTCATTGCATACATGTAGATAAGCTTGAGAGGTTCTTTGTGGTTTTAGTTCAGTCTGAAGACTTTCTAAGTAGAGAGGTTTGTGTTACTTGTGCAGTGTATTCTTTTATTTTTCCTTTTGGGGCGGACAGATAGACCTGAAATTGCACGAGGTTTTGACTTGTGGTCTTGGTAATTAAACCTGGGCACTTTGCAGGGGAGTAGATGCTATTTAGTAATATCAGCTGATCAAATTAAAAACAAGTCCATATTTACTCTCAAAATTTACAATGGTTATGACTTAGGAGGTATGATTTTCCTTTCGGTCAATGCCCTTAAGGACCAACACCTGTGTATGATACAAAAGCTTTCTCGTTCTGAATCCAAATAACCCAAACTAGTAAAGAAAATTCTGAAATATGTTACAGTTTTCACATCTTTGCAACACTTGTGCCGGCATGGCTAGAAATTTTGGCAACCCCTGATTTTTCTCTTTGCAACCTTGGGCTTAGAAGCCACAGCCCCGTCATTCCCTGCAAGAGCTCTGTACTTGTCCTTTCTTGTTAAGGTGGTGCACTCATAAGATAAGGTGGAGGCAATAATTCTTTGAATGTAGTTTGCCACTTCATGGCTCGACTTGCCACCGGTGCATGTCAACTCTACTGGTAACTTGTTCAAGAAGGTGACCTCATAAATGGGGCTCGGGTTCATGAAGAAGTAAAACGGATCCATTCCTTTCCATCCTGTTGCAGTTGTACCATGGAACATAGTCATGCTGTTCTCCATCGCCACTGGTACAATCTGATCAGTGAGCTCCGCAAACAACGAGGAAAATCTTGTTTTAACAAGAAAAAAAATGATTAATATTTGTGAGGAAGGTCTAATATTACTCCCTGATTAACCCTGATGAAGGAACCAGTGTTTCTTTCAAATAGCTCCATTACTATTTTTTTCCTCTGTTTTCGTATTTCAAACAGCTCCATTGTTTGCTTATTGTCCCAAGTTATAAATTTAGTTGAGCGGATATTTGTATGAGCTCAAAAATAACGTAGTATGATTAGGGTATGTACTTTTGCAAACATACCTCAATAAAAATGGCTCGCGGCATGTAGTCCCTTCGGGGCAGATCACGAGATCCCCCTCTGTAAGCAACTCCTTGATCATAGCTGCATCTTTCGACCGTGCACGTGTCAACCTAACAGTCTTGATTGGCGACAGGAACTCTGACAAACGAGACAATGAATAAGTGACAGCAGCTGTAGGCCGACCCAATGCCACAGACAAGAATATCGGATCAAGCAATGTACGATGAGAGCAGACAAAGAGAACACCAGATTGATTTGCCGACTGTTGAGCTGGTGGTGGCGGGGTCCCCTTGACAATTACACGTACTCCAAGGGCCCAGAAGGCATTGCGAACCCATGGCATGGGAAGAAGTGAACCGGCAGCTATACGCAAACATGCCAAGATAAAACCAACTGGAATCCAGAGGACAATGAGCAGTGCAGTTAGGGATGTCGGCCGTTCAACCAGTCGACCGTCATGGAAAACTATTGGTTTTGGAAGCTGCTGCCTATTTAGGGGTTCCACATTCTTCTGCGACACTATATATGCTTCCTGTAAACAACATCAAATTAACTCAAACCGGAACTTAATGTTGGGACCGGACCAGAGGCTCCTTTCTTGATTTTCCTATGGATCAGTGGTTTCACCAATAAATTAATTGTGTACTATTATCATTAGAGAGAATTAAGAATACAATAAATGTTGTTTGTTCTTACAAGTCACTCTTGCAAAGGCGACAAGGACAGTTCAATTTGAGGTGCACAACATATGCTTTATTGCATTTTTTTTTTTTTTTTTTAAGATATCCCCCCCCCCCCCCCCACTAGATTATCTTAGGCGTTTAGTTATCCTACTAAAGTAATCACCAAATAATTCAGCTTCTTTTAGCTTTGTAACAAACACACATAAACTTAAACACCTACCTATATGGCTATATCTATTCCCCCAAGTATTTGTTAAGCGAGGGACTTTTACAAATTACAACGGTGATCACACTATTTGTGTTCTCTGCAAATGCCATACTCTTTGTGATAGTGGTAGTTTTGTAATGGAATATTTAACAAGGCTTTATACTTCAATACTCCAAATTAATTTCCGAATTTCTATTTAATTTCATACAAGTTTAAAAATAAAATAGAAATAGAAATAGAAATATATAGGTTCTACTGACTACTGACTACTGACTACTGAAAGAACTTAGTAGGGTAAATTACAAAATCGTCCTTAAAAGTATCAGTTGTTTTAGAGTTTGAAAAGGTATTATTTGGTCCATTGATTTTTTTAATTTTCTAATATAGTAATATTTTCAGAAGGTATTGTGATCTTTAAAGTACCAAATTGATCCTACTACTAATTAATTAGTATCATTTAAAAAAGATAATATTTTCGTCCATCTCTGCGTTATTGAAGCATTGTAATTAAAATAGTACTAACACCGATATTAATTATGTCATTAATTATAGATCCACTAAAAAAATAATATTTGCATTAATCTCATCATCATGAGACATTAATTTCGATCTATTTTTATCTATGAAAAAGGTATAACCATTTCAATACAGATTAAAAATAATTACTAAATTAAGGACTTTGGAAATAAAGAGACCAAAATGCAAATTTCTTAATGAATTTTCATATGCAAATTAAGAGAGTTTTGTAAGGTCGATTCACCATTTTGACATTTATTGATTGTATACGGACTTAAGCTCTTTCTAACGCATGATATATTAACGAAAATTTTGATATGGGGATTCATACTTTGAAAATCTTAAAATCTTCATATATTGTCTCCCAATCCCATATCAACAATAATTAACAAGAAACACTAAGTAACGGTAGAACACAATGAGGCAAACCTGACACAGCTTCATAAATGGATAATCTGTTTCCATGCTACCCAACCCGATCTCCGGCATCTTTTCTCCGAACGCTTTCCTCAGTGCATCTGCCTTGTTATCTTCCACAAGCACTCCTGGCCTAGAAACAAGTCCAGTGGCCCGATCTCGCCACGTACAAATTTCCGTACCTATGACAGCGTCAACCCCCAAGTACTCCTTTAGGAAGGGCTCCACCATGATTCTAGGGTTCACTGTGATCACACAACGCCGGCCAAAGGCTGAGAATACACGCCATGTCTCTGGGTGGATATCTGTGGCGTAGAATTTTGGTAGCACGGCTCGTGCCACGGACTCCACTTTAGTTACTCGCATGCCGACAACCGTAGCAAATATGAGCACCTTTTTAAATTTTTGTAGAATGAAATACACCTTAGTTATAATTTCCTTGAAAATAAAATTACCTTCATATATAATTACTCGTACAAAATAAGATACAAAGATTATATAGATTCTTTTTAGTTATGTTATATTGGAAAAAAAAAATGCACCTCCTTTTTTCCTTCACTCAACATCCAGAAAATCTTATAAGATGATAGACATAAAAATCTACAAACCTCTGCATTAGATTAAGCAGATGTTTACCATATATATATATATTTTTTTTATGAAGTGCAGGAACAATCAGAACTCTGTTTAGTCATGGAAAAAATGTATCAGAAAAATGATAAATGGCATGTAATGACCTACTTGGATACCAGCAGCCTCAGAGACGAAGCAGTGCAGTAAACCTGCCATTGGAGATAGAAGAAGCAGAAAGAGGAGACGAAGGACACCACCGGCCTCAAATGCCAGCAGTGCAAAGTACGGAAATAAGCTACGGTCACGGAGCAGCGTCCCGTCCATGTCAGCAATCACCGTCTGGTTTTCTCGACCATTTGACGAGCATTTTTCGATGGCAGGAAAGGGGTAGTAGTCAACCATTTTACCCATATTTTCTTTGGTTCTAATTACTAAATCCAAGTGTACTTGGTGAAGGTGTGTATATAACTATATATAAGCAAAGTATAGGATATCAGAGGAAGAATAATTAAAATTAAAGGTAGGTCGGTAAAAAGTAGAAGATTAAAAAAAAAAAAAAAGGAGGGGATGTAGATAATTAATTAATGGAATTAGTTGTGTAATATGGTTGATGGGGTTTCTTGATTAAATTTGGTTTCAAAGATCCTTGGGTAACTAACCCAAAGAAGCATAAAAGGGTTTTCTTGATTAATTTGATATTAGATTATGAGGAGGGTTCAAATGCCTCCATTTTTCATGCCTCCACCATGCCTCCATATTTTAAAACTTTAATAACTCAAAATTTAAAACTTAAAAGTCAAAAGTCAAAATAAAACCGTTGGATATGATCTATATCATTTTATTTATGTGCTTATAAAAAATTATCACATTTCGATTTTGTTTTTATGTGAATCAATAAGTTGAAAAATCAACGTCTAGAAATTATCCACATTAGTATGTTTTTTACAAGCTCTTGATGACAACTAAAACAAAATTGAAATATCATAATTTTTTACACGTGTATAGATAAAATGATGTAGACCATATCCAACGGTTTTATTTTGACTTTTAAGTTTTAAATTTTGAGTTATTAAAGTTTAAAATATGGAGGCATGGTGGAGGCATGAAAAATGGAGGCATTTGAACCCTCCTCTTAGATTATTCAAGTTTTCTTTGACACAATTCATATATATAGATGCTTCCCATAACGGTTTAGTTAAAATTAATGCATCATATATGCATGTACTGACACGTACTCCAAATGGAGCAGCAACATCAGCATCAACCTGTCACCCTTGCAACATAAATACTCCGTCCTTTCCCTAATTTTATTTTTTGAGAAAGGTATAACTGCCATCCGATTCTATTATTAAAGACAACGAAACATGCATGCGTGCACTTCTAAATTAACATCCATTATCAATGAATATAATTTTTATTTTTTATTTTATTCAATACAAAATCATTACAAGAACTATTGATTTTTGGCTTTTAATTATATATATATAGATATAGATAGATAGATACATACATATATATATATATATATATATATATATATATATATATATATATATATATATATGTATATATTGATTTGCATACATAACAAAATCAAAGATAATCATGTCCTGTTTTGTAATTTAGATTTACTGATAAATAGAATTTGCAATTACTATGGAACACCGAAATATATATATGCATTAGATTACTCTTGTTAACATTATGCACTACTACAAAAAAAGAGATTATACACGGACAATAAAGGAAGAGCTACACGGATTTCCTACCGTGTTTAAATCGAGGGTGTACGATTAGTTCAATAACTACACACGGACTTTTGGCCGTGTGCAATTTTAAAGATTCTACACGTATAACTTCACAAACAGCCGTGTACAAAGACCAGAATGTGTCGCACTCCATTTACCGAGCTACACGGATATTACCTAAAAAACCGTGTACGATTCTTTTTGTACACGGACTTTTAACGAAAAAACCGTGTAGCTTAACTCTTTCTACACGGACATTTAGTTAAATGTCCGTGTAGCTCTCCTCTTTCTACACGGACATTTAACTAAATGACCGTGTAGCTATCTTTTTTCTACACGGACTTTAGTTAAATGTCCGTGTAGAAAGTACATTTTTTTTTTTTTTTGTATTTTTTGTTTTTCGGCTAGCCTCCAGTTTTGCTAGCCATTTTTGTTACAGAACTATATATTCCAGATTTTCCAGATTTCATATAACAAGAAATCCATATTTTCCAGATTAGCAATAAATCCATATTAGCAAGAAATTCATATTTTTCAGATTAGCCAGAAATCCATATGCAATAAATTATACAATATTCATATACACCAAATTATACAAAATTATGCAAATCCATATCGAGGATTACAAAATTCCATGGCAAACCACCTTGCCCACATGCACCGCACATCGTCGATCTGATCCTTGGTGTAATGCGCTTGTTTTGTCACATTCTACAAAATTATAATTTGATAATAGTTAGTATTTCAGAAAAGGTAGATATCAATTGCTTATTATATAGGAAATTCATATGAAGTACATACCGCATCTGGGAATTCGAATTGTATTCTTTCGACAAAGTCAAACATGAATATCATCGTGTAATAAGCGCATTCCCAACCCTCCTTCTGTTGCGGGCACTGAAATTTACATTTAGCGGCATTTGTTAGAATGACAATAATTTTTTTAACAAGATATGAAATTTCTAACTCAAGGCCGTGTGCTCACCTTCAAGTACTTCCAATTCAACTTGCTTTTCTTGCCCGGGCCCGTGCTATGTGATCCTCCCTCTTTAATATATTTCACAAAAGCCCTTACAAAAGTGAGTGAATGTAATTAGCAATTTTATAATTTGATATGATTGAAAGAAATGCAAACCTATAGAATTATTATTGCTTACTTATTCACAAAAGGCAAGATAACTTTGCAATTGGCAGCCGCGGTCCTTCCTCCTGGCTTACAAGAATCAATAATTATGCCCGTGCTTAAGTACGGCACAATGAGAATAGTGCACCAATGTTTGCTGTTGGATCGAGGAGAAGAATTATAGTACTTTAGCATGAGAATGAATTTCTTTATACAATTCTTTAATTAAAATATAAACAACACATAAGTTAAGATTAGAACTAACCCCTCGTGGTATGGCATGAGAATGAATTTCTTCTCCTCCGCCTTAGCACGATGCATCGCAGAACACATGTACTCGATAGCCATATCCGGATAATATGTCACTGCCGTAGAACTCACTTTCTCGGGGTCCAGAAACATGCACAAGTTCTTCTTTTCAACCATCTCATCACAGTTTCGGACTAGCTTCCTGAAACTCATCATATTGTAATTAGAATATATATTTGAGTTCTATACAATAATGAAAATATTTTAATATCACTAACATGAGAAAAATGGTGATGTGTGACACATCGAGCCATTTGTCGGATGACGAGTGATGGAAGAGGTCCTTGAAGTCTTTGAACGACAGCAGGAGATCCCTGCCTTCGTGTAGAAACATCCCAGGTGGGACAGGGATGATGATAGCCTCCATGCCTTCGGGCGCCGTCATCAAGTAGTCGTGGAGAAAGCGCAAATCATTGGGCAAACAGCTGTATTCTTCTTCTGTGACCATAGGACGGGGCGGTGATTGTGGCGCGTCAGCCCCGACGTCGCAAGCCACCTCCTGACGTACCGGTGACATCGCCGTACCGGTGACATCATCTCCTCGTGTCTGTATCAAGTTATAGATGTATTATTCTAGTATTTCAAAAAGAATGAGTTGAACGTAACAAAATAAATGAGTTATTTTATGGATTACCTGATCCAAAACAATCTGACTCTTGGGCCATTGGACAAATGACATCCGTGCGTCATCAAGCACAACCGCTTCGTCGGTAGGGACAGGAAGGGGTACGCGCTGCCATCCATCCAAGACTAACTCAACCTGCACGCATGCATGGTCGGGTCTTAGCTGAGTATGGTGTACACTTTTGGCGAGTGGATGTACAACGCCCTTAGCAACGAGTATAGAAACACTGCCATTCCGCAGGATGAGGTCGCATGCTCTGGGGTCCTGCAAATTTATAGGAAAGTTGTTTATTTTAGTGATGCGATATTGTATAACAAGGTTGCAAACATGTTTTAAATACCTTTAGATTATGAAGAAGTATTGATTACCTTGAGATTATCCAAATCGTCGTTCGCGCCCCACGTGCCGGATGCTTGACTACTTCGCCGAATTCCCGGCGAAATGGGAGGTGGTTGCTCGGATGGCTGCGTAGTTGCTGATCTAATTTGTGTCAACATTGCTTCCATCTCAGCAAACCTTGCGTCGTACTCTTTGCTCACCTCCGCGCGTATCTGCGCAACTATCTCGTCTTTGTTTACCTTGGCACGCGATTTTCTTCGAGGTTTTTGTCCCTCCACTCGGAACACCTCCTTCCAGCCCCTGTAGACCCCTACACCCCTTACTCGACCCGGGTGTTCTGGATTCTCGAGCGTTGCGGACAAGGAATCATTTTGTCGTTCGACACTCCGGGCACCCGAGTTGACCTCCTCCTCCACTTCCAACTGTTCAAGTAGAAGAATTAGTTAAAGCAAAAGAACAATTGATGTACTTTCGGAGTTATAAATGACTCTTACCATTCTTTGAGCCACGCTTTGCAAATCCGTTGGGAGTACTATCCTCCCGTCAGCGGTTACCTCGGCTCTACCCATGACCCAATCTTTGCCCCTAGGATTTTGGATCCTAACCACGGGTGAGTCAGAATCCTTGTTCGCGTCCAGGACTTTCCTCCATTCTGCCGTCTTACCCTCGTAACCACCTGACCCTAGATGGTGTGGATACTTGTTAAAGGCAACGGTCATCCTGCCTTTATTACTTTTTGCCTTCACAGAAACAAGACAATAACGATCAGTTAGTTTTAGAAAAAAGAGTACATATCGAGAAAGAATAAGCATAAATTTGGCACGAGTTAGATACCTTGAACTCTTCGGTAGACTTCAAAGCTTGAAACGCATCCCAGTCCTCTTGTTTTAGCCATTTGTAGTAGCCGACCGGATTTCTCCCTTTCTCCATGAACTCCGTCTTCAACGTGCTCTTGTATTGCTTCCAACCATTGTTCATAATCTTCAAAGTCTTAACCTTTGGAACATCATTCTCGATGTTCCACTGAGCCTGATTGACACAAAAATTTAGTGTATTTAAGTATAGATCATACATGACCAATAATTCAAGAGAAGAGTTGTTAGGCACTTTACCTTCACCGTGTTCCACCACTCGTCCTTCAAGTCATCCTCAAAATGATCCCATCTCTCAACAAGGATACTCGCATTTTGCCTCACGAAGCTCGTACACCAATTTGAATATTTCTGCCGTTTTGGTCCCTGCGCACGCCCGTCTTCTGTGAACCAGATTTCTTGATGGGTCTGCTCGGACGTGCTCGTGCACACTGTCGGCCCTCTCCTCCTTCTTTCTGATGAGGCAGTAGCTTGCTGCTCCTCTTCTGCCATCATCTCGACGTACTCATCCTCATCCGACATGGTTCTGCATGAAATTAAAGATCAAATCATAAGTGACCAATAATTGATATGCTTGTACAAAAATTGATATTCTTGTTCAAAATATCATAGGTATGACCAATAATGAAAACCTAAATTGATATTATTGTACAAATATGCTAAAATTACCTCTTGCTAAAATGAACATAAAATAAAATTGACTAATCTAAACCTCTTGCTAAAATCACCTCTTGCTAAAATACCCTAAATTAATCAATTTTTGGCAAAATACCCTAAATCATATAACCTAGATTAATCAATTAACCTAGATTAATCAATTTTTGGCACAATTTTTGACATATAACCTAGATTAATCAATTAACCTAAAATACCCTAAAATACCCTATATCATATAACCTAGATTAATCAATTTTTGGCACAATTTTTGACACAATTAATGAATGAATTGATATCCGGTATAGCACCATTTTTGACATATAACCTAGATTAATGAATGAATTGAATGAATTGACACAATTTTTGACACAATTTTTAACAAGTACCATAATGTATTCAATACCAACCATGGCTAACGGGTTCAAACCCAATAAGAAAAATAAAGTAAAAAGAATATGACTTTCAGTCAATCAACAAGAGCTCAACTCAGTTTAAAGCACCAGAACCCCTATTGCAAAATAATAGTAGAGAGAGAGAGACGCTAACCAGAACCCCTATTGCAAAATAATGGTGAGGCAAAATGGCGGCAAGGCGGTGAAGAGCTCGGAGTAGGCTTTCGAGTAGCTCTGTGAGGGTTTTTGGAACTGAACCGCTTAATTCTCTGTGAGGGTTTTCGGACTTATGAAAATTTTGGCAGAGAAGGATTTCGAAATAATAGTGTTTTCCTCATTATACACGGACTTTTAACTTAAAAGACCGTGTACAAAGAGCTTTATACACGGACATATTCTAAAGTCCGTGTGCAAATATCCTTTCTACACGGACATCTAGCTAATAGTCCGTGTAGCTCTCTTCCATTTCTACACGGACTATTAGCTAAATGTCCGTGTATAAATAGGTCCGACAGGCGGGTCCCAGGTTAAGTAAAATTTTAGATTTCTAATATTTATAAAGTAATAATATATTAAGTAAAATTTCAGATTTCTAATATTTCTAAAGTAATAATAAATAAATTATGTACTTTCAGATTTCTAATATTTAAAAAATTATACCGATATTTGTACCAAGCAACTAATATTAAAATCTAATAATGAAATTTTATTTATTTTATTTTATTATTAAATGTATTAACTAATATTTTCAAAAACTAATACTAATATTTGATAATATTATAAGCATTAAACATAATCCTTCATTGTTGCATTAAACTAATATTTGATAATATTTGATAATACTAATACTACATTATGCTTTTTTCCTTATTTCCCTCTTTTTTTCCTTTTTTTATTTGATATATTACAAGCTAAGGTTGCAATATTAAAAGCTACACGGTCTTAAACAAAATAAATATTACACATTATGCTTTTTTTTTCCTTTTTCTCCTTTTTTCCACTATTTGAACAGTACCCTCGGCCCATAATCCTTCATTGTGGTCGGACCGCATGTAGTCAGCTTCGTCTACCCCTTCAAGTGTTGCTACCTCAGTTTGCACATCAGTACAAAATGGAGGTACTTCGTCGAACTGGTCGTACTCTTCTTCATCGACGACATTTTCTACCCCGACAATCCTTCTTTTTCCGGATAGGACGACGCTCAACCTGGCATCACTCGGGTCAGTGGCATAAAAGACTTGGGTGGCTTGCTTGGCGAGTATAAACGGATCATCAACATGCCCAACCCTGTTTAAATCAACGAGTGTGAACCCGTCGTTATCAACTTTAACACCTCGGTCTTCGACCCATTGACACCGAAACACGGGAATGCTCAGGCGAGGACTGTAAATGAGCTCCCAAATTTCTTGAATAACGCCATAATATGACTTTGATGCTATTACAGCCCGGCCATCTCCGGATCTACTGAATTCTTGAGAGGTCGCCACCAACGTCACCCCACTGTTTTGCATCGTGCTCTTATCACTCTGGGATTTAGTATAAAATGTATATCCGTTAATCTCGTATCCTTGGAATGTTCTAACAACAATTTGGGGTCCTTTGCCAAGCAGTTTAACAATTTCAGGTACGGGGTGTGACTGCACTCTTTCTTTCAGCCATCCTATAAAAGAACGATTATGCTCGTTAGTAAGCCACTTCTGACTCCTCGTGTAGTTTTGTTGTTGAAGGATTGTCATGTGCTCATCTATGTAGGGAGCAACATCTGTCATGTGTTGTAGTACAATAAAATGTGCCTTTTGTAGTTCATTTAGATCAGCAACTACGGCTCTCAACCCAATTGTCCCGACTCCTTGGAGCCTTCCCTCGTATCGAGATTTTGGAACGCCAATAGGATCCACACCGGTCAAGTAGTTGGTGCAAAAATCAATCACCTCCTCCGTAGAATATCCTTCTATAATGCTGCCTTCGGGTCGATGTCGGTTCCTTACGTATTTTTTCAAGATGCCCATGTATCTCTCGAATGGATACATATACCGAAGGAACACGGGACCACAAATCTTAATTTCTCTCACAAGATGAACAACAAGGTGAACCATGACATCGAAAAAAGATGGCGGAAAATACATCTCAAGTTGGCAAAGAGTAACGACGACCTCCTTTTGCAAAGAGTCCAATTTTAGAGGGTCTACCACTTTGGAATTTATTGCATTGAAGAAAGAACAAAGCTTCGTAATGGTTTGACGAACGTGCTTTGGTAAAATTCCCCGAATTGCAACCGGAATTATATGTGTCAGTAAAACATGACAGTCGTGAGATTTCAGACCGACCAGTTTCAAGTCCTTCATCGACACCAACTTCTTAATATTCGAAGAATATCCTGATGGGACTTTTATACCATTGAGGCATTCACAGAAGCTTGTTTTCTCTTTCTTTGACATTGTGCACAGTGCGGGGGGTAGGTATGTGCGCTTCCCTTTCTCCTGCGGTGCGAGCTCGGGTCGTATTCCCATCTCTACCATGTCTTTTCTCACTTTAATACCATCTTTCGTCTTCCCCGGAATGTTCAATAATAAACCAATTAAACTGTCACAGACATTTTTTTCGACATGCATGACATCTAGGCAATGCCTCACTTCTAAATATTTCCAGTACGGTAGCTCCCAAAATATGGACCTCTTTTTCCAAATATTCTTCGGTAGTGCTTTGGCGCATTTTCCAAAAACAACATCAATGTTTTTTACCCGTTCGAAGACACTCTCCCCGTCTAATGGATGACGAGCCACTCCAAGCTCAATTTTCCCGTTGAATGCCATCTTCTTCTTACGATATGGGTGATTAATAGGAAGAAACCTACGATGCCCCATGAATACATTCTTTTGACAATTTTTCAACCTCAGCACCTGCGTGTCATCTTCACAGATCGGGCACGCTTTTGCTCCTTTACAAGTGTAACCCGACAAATTCCCATACGCGGGGAAATCATTTACGGTGCAAAACACCATGGCCCGCAAGTTAAAGGTCTCTTTCATATACGCATCCCACACCGGGACGCCATCACGCCACAATTTTTGGAGGTCCTCGATTAATGGTGCGAGATATACATCTATGTCATTTCCGGGTTGTCTGGGTCCTTGGATTAGTAATGACATCATTATATATCTGCGTTTCATGCACAACCAAGGAGGAAGATTGTAGATGCATAAAAGAACTGGCCAAGTACTGTGCCGACTGCTCATACTTCCAAACGGACTCATTCCATCTGAGCTCACCACAATCCTAAGGTTCCGCGGTTCAGAACCAAATTCTTTGAAATGTCTGTCAATGTTTCTCCATTGAGGAGAATCAGCCGGGTGCCTTAGTTTACCGTCATTTTTGCGCTCTTCTTCGTGCCAGCGCAATAATTTTGCATCTTTGGGATTCGCAAACAACCGTTTGAATCTCGGTATTATCGGCAAATACCACAACACCTTAGCCGGAGGTCGGCCACTTGTGTCCTCGTTACAATCATCAGTGTCCTGGTCCTTACGACGTTTATATCGTGAAACACCGCATTTAGGACAGACATGCATGGCCTCGTACTCGTTACGATACAATACACAGTCATTCGGACATGCATGTATTCTTTGGATCTTCAACCCCATTGGACATATCAACTTCTTTGCCTGATATGTTGTACCGGGTAACTCGTTGTTATCTGGGAGCATTTCTCCTAAAAGCTGTAATAAGGACGTGAAACTCTTATCGCTCCAACCATTGTCTGCTTTTAAGTTTAATAATTTCAACACAGCTGACAGTTTTGTAAATTTGGTACACCCGGGATACAACGGCTTCTTGGATTCATTAGACAAATTTTGAAATTTATCATAATTTTTATCACTAATTTCATCTTCCACATCACGTAACATATCCTCCAAATTTTCAGTAAACTCGTGTTCTACATTTTCATCAAAATTCCTCTCCATCTCATCATCGTCATTTTCGGGTTCGACGTTAATATCAGAATATTCGGCACTCTCATAATCCTCGTTCCAATCAAGTTCAAAATTATCAGAAATTCCAACATTCTCATCATTCAATTCACGATTACAATCCTTATTGGCACTACTACTTTCCCCAAATTTCTCACCATGCATGAACCAACATGTATATCTCTTCTTAAATCCCCGACAAATCAAATGAGCTCTAATTTCTTCGATGTCCAAAAATCTTAATAAATTTTTACAATCTTTACAAGGACATAAAATGTCTTCTTCTTTTTTATTCACTCTATAACTCTCAGCAAATTTTATAAACTCATCAACGCGAACCAAATATTCTTCACTGTCACGTCGCATTTCATACATCCAGCTTCGATCCATCTGTAAATTAAATTAAAAAAATGATTTGATCAATTAATCATGCATGGTCAACATTCTCCTTCGTGTACAAAATTTTGGGCTTACAAAGGGCCGGTTTACAATCCTAACCCACTCTTTGAATATTATGTCTCATATGTGAACACATATTAGCGAGATTTAATTAGTATTTGAGAAAAATTCGGCAGCATTTCCCCTTAACTCCCCAAGTATGCGTACGAACCACATACTCGTAGGAGCAATAAGGGAAAATACTGTCGAACTTTCCTCAAATACTAATTAAATCCCGCTAATATGTGTTCACATCCTAAATGAGACATAATATTCAAAGAGCAGTCCCAAAACGGGGACTATCCAAAATTAATCCCTATTGGATTAATTTTGAACGGGCATGGACCTAAAAGCATCTAAAGGTCGGTTATTGGACCACAATACACTAATTAATTACATCTAAAATTAAGAATTCAAGCATGCATGAAATGACCTAATTAAATAAGCCTAAATAACAGAAAATTAGAGGAAGAAAATGATTTAAATACATATTACTAACCTTAGAAAGATGGAGAGGAGAAAATACAAACTTAATTCAAAGATCTCAGATCTCAGCTGCTGGCCTCGATCAATTCGCAGAAATAAAAAGCACAGTTCGATATGTATGAACTAAAAACTTGATCAAAACGGCGCTCTGGAAGGGAAGATAATAAAACCCTACACTATTATACACGGCTATTTAGTTATATATCCGTGTAGCTCTCCTCCTATTTCTACACGGCTTGTTAGTTATAAAGCCGTGTACAATTATAAGATTTATACACGGCTATTTAGTTATATATCCGTGTAGCTCTCCACCTATTTCTACACGGCCTTTTAGTTATAAAGCCGTGTACAATTATAAGATTTATACACGGCTATATATCAAAAAACCGTGTGTAATGTTCCTACACGGCTTTGTATTAAAAGTCCGTGTAGCTCTCTCAATTATTTGCACACACACTTATTTACACACGAATTTGTGGTTTCTAATAAACCGTGTAGCTCTCTATAATAATTCGACACTGATTGTTAACTAATTATCCGTGTAGAAATCGTTCAGATCTTTTGAACTCATATTTTGTACACTGTTTTTAATATAATTGCCAAATCCGTGTACAATGTGCAGTGTACAAAACCAGTTTTTGTAGTAGTGATGTCGAAAATTAAAACTTTAAAAAAAAATCTGATTGTGAGAACATAGCACTGACAACATTCAAAACTTTAGTAGTACCTATGAATCAAATTAGGTTTAATGAATTATCAGTCTATCTAGAAAAATGTTTTAAATCAATATATTAATTAGAACATTTGTGCGTTACACAAATACTTTTAATTTGTCTGAATTTTAGAGTACTTACTTATGAATTATATCCTAGCAACAATTACCATGCAGCTAAATATATATACTTACATATATTACCACTTCTAATAATTGTTTGGAACAAATAAGACACACACACACACACACACACACACACACACACACACACACACACACACATATATATATATATACAGAGGAGGGTTCAAATGCCTCCATTTTTCATGCCTCCACCATGCCTCCACTTTTAAAAACTTTAATAACTCAAAATTTAAAACTTAAAAGTCAAAATAAAACCGTTGGATATGATCTAAATCATTTTATCTATGCACGTGTAAAATATTATGACATTTCAATTTTGTTTTGGTTGTCATCAAGAGCTTGTAAAAAATGCATTAATGTGGATAATTTCTAGACGTTGATTTTTCAACTTATTGATTCACATAAAAACAAAATCAAAATGTGATAATTTTTTATGAGCACATTGATAAAATGATGTAGATCATATCCAACGGTTTTATTTTGACTTTTAAGTTTTAAATTTTGAGTTATTAAAGTTTTTAAAAGTGGAGGCATGGTGGAGGCATGAAAAATGGAGGCATTTGAACCCTCCTCTATATATATATATATATATATATATATATATATATATATATATATAATAATGAAATTTTACTTAGAGGGAACTAGCTAGTAATTATACCGTATGGAAACATCTTCCTTTAATAAGTTGTTCTTGTCACAATTAATGAACTTCAAAATCTTGCACAGTCTCACAAACATTTATTTGAACGTCTTAATTAAGTATAGTTGATAAGAATAATTAAAAAAAAAAAACTATTCCTACGTACCTACAATTTAATACCGTTGATTTTTTTCGCATCTCTCTTTCACTAAAGGTAGATACATATTTTTAAGGGAGCATCTAGCTATCTCCGTAATATTTCTCTATTTCTTTCTCCAGTCATTAACTACTTGAGTAACTACTAACTACTTGGAGGGACCACTTATTATTTGGGGTCTGTCTAATATTTGAAATATTTTACAACTGGCGCGCGCAAGTATTCATATATAATACATCAAGTATTCATATATAATGCATCAAATATGTACACCTAAGATATCAAATATTTTAAAAAAAAACTAGTCACATCACTCACCCATCTTTTACACGTTTTTAGAGGTAGTTTTTTTTCTCCGTTTAATCTAACCAATATTTCTGACGATCTGTGAGGAATTTTGCAAATCTAAATCCACGAACGTCTTCTACATAATTTTCTCTTTCAAATGAGATCCATGATGACATACTTTCGGATTGTCCGTTGCACAAGTATTCATACCTCGTCATGCAAGTATTCAGACCTCATCAAGCAAGTATTCATACCTCGTCGTGTAAGTGTAAATAGTTCATGTATCAAGAGTATTACAAGCATATGTGCATACCTCAATTAATTTTACAAGAGTAGCCGAATAGTATTGAACATTGGTCTATTGCTTTCTAGTTCAATTTTATTTTTTGAAAATAAAAAATAATTGCCACATGTTTCACCGTCGAAACAAAAATAATTTATCAAATTTTACAGATCATGTAATTGAAATGTTACTAAAAAAACAATATTTAAAAGAAACAAAACATAATTCATTGAAGTATTCATACATAAGATATCAAGTATTCATTCATACACGTTAAAGTATTCATTCATATACGTTGAAGTATCCATACATAAGATATCAAATATTTATACATATACGTTAAAGTATTTATACCTAAGATAGCAAGTATTCATTCATACACATTGAAGTATTCATCCTAAGACATCAAGTATTCATTCATACACCTCTAATTTTTTCAAAAATTGTTTTTTTGTCATTTCTTAGTACTTAGTACGCACTGGCCTAATTCACCATTAATGAAGTTTTGTTCTTTCTAAATAACTCGTTACTGCATGAGGAAGATGAACATAGACACGATGGATCTAACCCGGTGGTCGACAGTGATGGATCTGACCCGACGGAGGCGTGTTTGATTGGGATGGAGTGACGGAGGCAGAGGTGAGAGAGGGATGCGGAGGCGGAGGTGGGAGAGGGAGCGAGAGAGAGAGGAAAGAAATAAAGGGAGAAAATCTGCTAATTAATTTGTAGGGACCACTAGGTAGTTAGAATTAGTAATTATAGCTAGAAAAAAAGTTAGTTAGTTGGAGGAATAAATAAGAGAAGAAAAAAGGAGATATTATAATTACTCTATTTTTAAATCTGTCTCATACACATTGGCGGTTCTCTTATTTCACTTTTTCTAGAGATAGATAAATGGTTTTAGATCTGTCTCACATACTTTTATAGATTAAAAAAAAAAATTGAGAGAGGATCGATCAAGCAAAAGGAACAAAGCATTTGACCTTCCAAACTTGTCACAGCAGATTAGAAGTCCGTTGCAAACCTTTTCTCTAGGATTTGCAACAGATTGTGCGAGCGTTTATACCGTTACAAAAATACAAAAAACAAAAAAAATACCGTTACAGTCAAGTCAAATTCGCTTCGGTACTTGCAATAACTCTCGTGAAATTAGTCCAAAAAATTTCAATTTTAAGAAACACTAAAACATGTGCGAGAATTCAATAAAAAAACTCATAATAGAATATGCAAGTTTTGTCATGCTGTTGAGAAATATGACTGTTAGCCTCAGAATCTTTATCATAGGTGTAGTTTAGGCAATAAATCAGCTAGCATCCATAATTTGATACCTAATCAGATTTTTATAATTAAAATGTAATCTGGCAATATATCCTTGCCATTTTAAATTAGAAAGTAGTCTAACGGCTAGTATATTTTTAGGCTATAAATACCCATGTACAAATACTGTAGAGATCAGAACAATTTAATAAGAATTATATTCATCATTTCTCGTAATTTTTGGACAGGACTACTGGCTCATCATAATGTGTCCTTCCAAAGAAGAGGAAGTAGCATAATAGATATATATATATGGCTTAGAGGGCTGCATGGGCGACCACTAAATGATAGGGCACAGTGGAACATAATCTGGGCGGCAGGAGCTTGGGTCTTATGGCGGGAGCGGAACAGGAGGGTTTTTTCGGACAGGCATAGAGTGGTGCATCACTTGATCAATGATACAGCACTTGAGATATGTCAGTGAATGAGCTCCTCTTAGGACAACGGAGTAAATTTTATGAGTTTGTAAATTATTTTTAAAATTAAAATATGTGTAAATAACTTTTTTATATCAATATATTTGTTGGCGTTCTCGCCAATCATAAAAAAAAAATATTCATCATTTCTCCATTTCTCTAAATTCAACATATGCATCACTCAGGATGTGAAAGTCTAGATATGTCATTTGGAGTTTTAACTTTTGAATTATTACTTTATTATGTGATACTGCAAAATAGACACGAGAAAGCATCAACAAATTAAAGCGAGCATGATCTGATATCTTTGAAAATGACATGGGCGTGCAAAAGCTTATGAAAGGTATTATTCCTAGGAGATATTCAAGTTCATTTTTAAGAACAATATCGCTTCCTAATACTACTTTGAGAAACTTTCTTTTTTTAAATATTGAAAGCTAATTTTAGTGGCTTAAACTCTCTAATGAAGTACCAAGCCTACAGAGAAAAAAAAATATTTATTTTATGGAACCTTGGCAATAAATAAATTCATTTTGACACTCAATTTTTGTTAAATATTCTAAATTGTTTGATGGAAGACTAAATGTCATTCAAATCAATTCAAATTTGATACACACCCAACATAAATAATTAAGAATACATCTATAATTTTATTTTTGTAATTTAAATATATGCATTATAAAAATTGAATGTACATAGAATTAATTACTCAATAAAAAAAGAAAAAAAAATCATCAAAATGAACCACTCCGAACCTAATTAGACCACAAACTTTGGCGTATAAAAATTGAATGTACATAGAAGTATAATTGCTTTCTGTCTCCAAAAGGATGCACCCAACATAATCTCTAAAATGTCTTCTCATCATCTCATGGACATGACATGATATCCGCATCAAACAGTACAATCGACTGTTATAATAAAAAAGCAAATCATTAAATTTAAAACAAATAATTAATTTCTAGTAGTAGCCAGTAGCCAGTAGCCAGCCACGACTGGAACTAGCTGCCAAATCTGGTTACCAGTCGTCCCCTTGTAGGTATCAATCTCATTTTCGGTAGCAAAATTTAATTGTACACAACAATTAAAAGATCCACAGTTGATCATGGTGCCATCGTCCTAGATTTTTGTTATCAATCCCCACCGAGACCACATGCTCACGTGTAAATATGATCGCCACAAACCAACAATCATGGCCCCGAAAATCAAGTTGTTTTAGGTCCAGTATTCTAACTTGAATGGTACAGGTAGTCTGGCCGACATTTTTATTAATATCCAATTTTTATTATTTTTGGAATTTTTTTACTATTTTTTTATGATTCATGAAAGATGATATAAAATCGGTCTACTTTAGCGTAATTTTGCGTACTTTAACGTAATTTTCCGCATTTTTATCAATTAGCGAAGATATTGTAATTTAGTGTAATTTAGTGTAATTTAACGTAATTTAGCATAATTTAGCGTATTTTAGTATAAATATGGTATTATAAATCAAAAGAAGTAATCTAACAAATAATTTAAAAAAATAATTCGAATTTTCAAAGTTAGATTTCATTATTCTAAAAAAAAGGGGGGGGGGGGGGGTTGGGGGAGCCGGCCACAAAATGGCCTGCTTATGGAGAAGAGAAAACCGGCCATTTTGTGACTGGTTTGGACATATTTGGCGAAACCCAGAACTTCTGTGCATAAATATTAATTTCTAATTAACTTTGGATATTAATAAAAATGTCGGCTAGTCTGGTATCATGCTCCTTCGGTTCCTTTGTATGTAATAACATGTCTATATTTTCTGGAGTAATATCAAAGATTAAATTCTCCTGGTCCTCCTCTATATTATCAACCTAGAAATTACAAATTGGTTAATGATGATATATATACTCGCAGTTATATCATCATTAATTTCTATCATTTGATATTGTATAAAATCAAAATCAATATTTATAAGGCACCTTTGGGGGATTATATTCACTGATTAGTTCTAGTGTTTTCGTTGTCTTTAATAAATATAATCGGATGGCAGTTATACCTTTCACTGATTAGTTCTAGTGTTTGCGATTTAAAATTCAAACCGTTAGATGTGATATCCATATTCATTGGAGACCAAATTTTATTATTTATTAAGATGGTTTGAAAATTGCTAATTTTAAATAGTAAAAGACTTTTGGATCATTGAAAACAGTAATTTTCAAACCATCTTAATAAATAGTAAAAAAAAGTTCCAAAAAATATAAAATTTGGTCTCCAAGCACATTTTAATATAGATATCATGTTGAACGGTTTGGATCAACTGTTTGGACTTTAAAAATCGCAAAACTGAATTGGTATAACCACGGCTTAGGAACTACCAATTTGTTTGGGGAACAAATTTTCAAATTTCAAATAGTCAATTCAAACTTCTCAACATGATCTTCATATTAAAATGTGCTTGGGCACCAAATTTTACATTTTTTAGAAATTTTTTACTATTTTTTATGAATTTTTAAAAATCACTGTTTTTCAGATTTATTAATTTATTTATTATTATTTAAAACAGTGATTTTAAAAAATTCTTAAAAAATAGTAAAAAGTTCCAAATATGTAAAATTAGGTCTTCAAGCACATTTTAATATTGTGAACAAGTTGAGCACTTCATATTGATTATTAAACTTTGAAACTGCAAAAATAAATTGGTAGCACCAAATCTCAGGAACTACCATTTTGATCTTAGCCAATAGTAGTTCTTGAGTCTTGGTGCTACCAATTGATTTTGCGATTTTCAAAGTACAAACAGTCGATGCAACCCATTAGATATGATCTCTATATTAAAATGTGCTTGGAGACCAAATTTTATATTTTTTTTGGAAACTTTTTACTATTTATTAAGATGATTTGAAAATCGTTAACTTTAATAAAGAGTAAAAAACTACTAGACCATTGAAAAAAACGATTTTCAAACCATCTTAATAAATAGTTTCAAGCACATTTAAACATAGATATCGTGTAGAATGGTTTGGATAGACTGTTTGGACTTTGAAAATTGTAAAATCAAATTAGTATGACCATGGCTCAGGAACTACCATTTTGATCTTAGCCAACCCCTCTCTCTCTCTCTCTCAATATATATATGTGTGTGTGTGTGTGTATTTGATAGATAGATAGAGGTTGGCTAAGATCAAAATGGTAGTTCCTGAGCCTTGTGCTACCAATTGGTTTTGTGATTTTCAAAGTTCAAACCGTTGATGTGATATCTATATTAAAATATGCTTGGAGACCAAATTTTACATTTTTTGGACATTTTTACTATTTATTAAGATGGTTTGAAAATTGCTGATTTTAATAGACTAAAAAAAATTGGACCAATGAAAACAACGATTTTCAACCATCTTAATTAATAAATAATAAAAAAATTCTAAAAAATGTAAATTTGGTCTCCAAGCACATTTTAATATAGATATTGTCACACCCCAAACCAGGATTTCCGGATTAGAGTGTGATCAGTCCCCGCCTCGTGTCAATTAATCGAAATGACACGCAAGGCTAAACAAATATAAACAATAATGCACAGCGGAAACAGAATAAAACAAACAGCAATAGTCATAAATATCAAATAAACATAAATACATACATAATATCCATACAGTCCACAACAGGATAAAATAACATAAACTAGTCAAAGGGATACATAATCTATCGAGTCCAATACGTATAACAAAAACATCGGACTCGCAAAACCCTAAACAAAAGGCCCTAATCTATATCAGGCAATGTGGTCGTCGGGGACAGCTCCTGACGCCTCCTGCTGCGGACCGTCAGACTCTGTACCTGCCCACATCCATAAAAAGGAGGGGATGAGCGAATGATCGCCCAGTATGTGACCCAGTATTATCCCTTCAGGGATCCTCTAAGTCAAAGCACATTTTAATTTGTAACCTACGTAAGTTTCGGTAATTGTTTCACTTTTAATGCATATGCTACAGTAATTAAACCTACCATATAATCTACAAAAGAAAAATACATATAGTAATGATATGATGCGATTATCCTATTATGACAACATGCCAAGATTTCCCAAAGTAAAATACAAAGAGAATGTATAGGTATATCCAATTGGGGTCCAGTACCTAAGTACTGGGTGTCCAAATCAATATAATAATACGGATAATTTATCACCCCGTGCCGTGCCAATTTGAAATTTTATCTCAAATACGATATAATCTAAGTATTGCGATCAGGGGGTGCAATGATACTCGATGCCTAATAACATCGAGCATTATCCCAAAGACGTTGACCCGCAGGTCAGTGCACGCTAACAGATGGTTATATCAAATTCCGTGTATTTTCCTTTACCTTAAAACAATTCTTCATCCAAACATATAAAATAAGATAAATCATACACGCATGACGTAAGAATAAGTTAATTCGTTTCCTTATGAGTAGGGAGACCTCCATCGTCTGGCCATAGACAAGAATCAGATAGGCGTGTTACCCTCAAAGGTGTGAGACCCTTTTACAACAGGTCTGGGCATAAAACCCACTAGAGCGTGTCATCCTCGCCGAGTATGCGACCCCTAGTGACGTGTCATCCTCGCCGGGCATGAGACTCACTAGAGCGTGACATCCAGGACGAGTATGCGACCTCTAGTGACGTGTCACCCCAGCCTTCATCACCATGCCACCCCCAGGACAGCACACTGGCGCGCTGGGCATGAGACCCTCCGGAGCGTGTCATCCTCGCCGGGTATGAGACCTCCAGAGGCGTACGGTCCCAACACGCGACCTGGGGCTATGAAGCCGTACTAGACTAATAGCTCGTAATGTAGGGGAGACATAGCTCGAATCATCTTCGTGCCTCTGGGCTCGAGATCGGTCCACACGTAAATGATAAAATGAATGAAAAAGCATATACTACCAACTTAATGCATATAATAATATAGTATTCCTAAAAGACCACCCGAGAAACCAAGTGGTCCCTCGGCTCAATGGCTAACGGGCCGACCGGTTCTATACCAACCAGCCGTAACGCAGTCACTCGGTCTTCTACTCACTCTCCCCAATGCACATGCTTAACTAAAATACTATGTTGTCCTCTACGAGAAGAGGACAACTAATATCCTAATCTAATATAATATTAATTAAATTACTTTACTCCTAAGAAAGCAGTAAATTTTCCATTTAGAAGGGATTATGCAAATCCTAAATTACAGTTCAGAAAGGATTAAACATGCTCTAATGCAGCTACAAAATTAAAGGTGCGAATGTCAGGTCAAGTGGTCGACTGGTAAGAGTACGCCACGAAAGGATAATGCAGATATCCCACACTTGATAGCTGTAGGGGTAGAACGCGCTAATAGCCTCCGGGATCCACGTAATCCTCGCTTGCTCCTGTACAAGCGTCAGCGGGATCGGTCCACGGATCGGAATCTACGTAGGTCGAATGACCTGTAATTTAGTCGTAACTTAATTAGAGTCTAAACTAACTATTCGTAACCCTTATTACCCCGTTTGATGAATTTCACTAAGTGTTCGTATTTAATTAATTAATTAACTATGGTTCGAATTTAATCTACTCCTCTACTATTTAAGTTATGCTCAATTGGTTCGATCGATTTTATTCAATTCCGATTGAGCGTAAAATTAGGTCAAGTTGGTTTAATTTAATCTATCGTAATTTAAATATTTATTATATTTTAATTCGAAGATAAACTGTTGAACTAATAAGTCGTGACTTTTAACTTATGTTATTGCATATTTTTACGATAAAATACGTAAGGTACAAATTACGTAATTTAAATAGCTATTATTAAATCCTAAATTAACTACGTAAAATAAAAAGTGCATTTCCTATTTAATTTAACTACAATTAATTTAAATCCTAAGTACGTAATTAATAAATATTAAGTACTTAATTATTATAAAGTTTCTAAAATCGTACGAATTATTTTTACTAATTTGTACAAGTCGATTAATTTAAATATCAAATAATACGTGATTATCTAATTATTCTATTTAGCAAAAATTCGTAATCGTAATGATTCAAAAATAATAATATGTTGTTAATTAATTGTCCTTTATTAATTAACAACATATTTTATTTACAAATTAATTTCTTTAATAAAAACTATATTTACTTGATTTAAACATCTAATTACTTAACTAATATTTTAAAAATCCTTACTTCATTTATTAATTAATTAAAATTCTAATTAAATTACCAAGTCATGTCCCAACAGAAAATTAGGCCGAAGCCTAACCTTTCAAAAATCACCAATTTGCAATTTAGTCCCTTACTCTTTTTAATTTACACCAGGGCCTAATTTTTATATAATAACCCTCAAACAATTTACAAATATCACGATAAGGTCCCTGTCATTTCAAAGTCAGTTTTGAGATTCGGTACCAGTGGCAACACTGGGCTCTACCAACTGGTACAGCACCTCTCGATAATCATCGCAGCAAGTATACTACACAGGATAAATTAAAAGAGGCAAAACAGCACCTCTACAAGGTCTCACTGTACCGATACTGGTACAGTGACAGTAAGGCCGAAAAGGGCAAAGAGCTCCCAGAAACAAGAGAGAACCGAAAGCCAGCAGAAGACACAAGTCAAAAAGGAAATCGCAACTCGTCATTGTCCGAATCAAGAAAATCAACATCTCGACATTCAGCACCAAAAATTCAATTCAACGATCCATCGCACAATTCAACAAGGCATCATCAAGCATCCTAATTAATCCAAAATGGTACTCGAATATTTACCCGAAATAGAGAGGAGGCAGTACCCGGGCAAGAAAAAGGCAAAAAGGGATTTTGGCCGGTTCCGTGACTCGGCTCGCCTCACGGCCGTCAAAGAGAAATCAGCAAGCACACCCGGCTCCAGAAAATTTGCACAACAGCACCGGATTCACCAACAGCAAAGCACCACAGAGGAAAAATCGCAACCCGAGTACAATGAAAACCCAAGGGTTTTGATAACCGAAACGAGTCAGAGGACAAACAGAAAGAGGGAGAGAGCTTTGATTCTCAACACATGAGCGAAATAAAAGAGCAACAACCCAAATCCAAGAGAGAGAGAAAGATATATAACCCCATAGAGGGCCTCACCACAGAGGAAACGGTCAAGGCGTCAGAGATTTCTGACCGTCGTACGACTATAGTCGTCGCGCACGAGGGAGACGCGACAGGAGTAGTTCAAACGGCGACTTTCGCAACCAAAAGGACAAAGGCGAGTTCTCTCGCTTCCTTCTCCAGAAAAGAGGAGAGGGAGAGGATGGGGTCGGCACCACAGAGACACAAAGAGAGGCAGCAGCGAGAGAGCGAAAAGAGGGAGGCCTCTAGGTTTAGGGAAGGGTGCGGGGGCCAAAAACAGAGAGGCCAAGGAGAAGAGAAAATGAAGGGGATGGGGTAAATAAAAGGCCCAGCTTTAAGATTCGTGCAAAGTTAAAATTTGGACGGTTAAGATAATTGAAATCAAATAGAGGTTAAATTCAATGATCTCGAATAATTAATTCGTTACTAATCAAACATTGCATTTAGTATTTAATTCGTATTAAATTCGGAGTTACTTATTCGCAAGAATAAAATATAAGTTCGCAAATTTTCCAATTGGAATTTCGTATCTTAGTTTATTTCGTTAATTATCAATTCATTCTCTTATTAGATTTTCAAATTTAATAAATCTTAATCTTCAAGTTAAAATACCTAATTTAATAAACAAAAATTAAACATTAAATTTCTGTAACAATCTATCTAAATAAATAGGTAATTTTTTTATTTACTCTAACTAATTAATTTAGGTTTTAATTAGTCGCAAATCTTAATTATTAGTCTAATTAACTAATTTAGTTTTACGGATTATAACAGATATCATGTTGAACGGTTTGGATCGACTGTTTGGATTTTGAATACCGCAAAACCAAATTGGTATGACCACGGCTCATAAACTACTATTTTAATCTTAACCACACACACGCACATATATAAAGAGGAGAGTTGAAATGCTTCGTATCTTTAAGTTTCATTGTGTTTCACATTCTTAATTTCTGTTTTCAAATTTTAAACAATCGATCTGAACCGCTCAACATGATCTTTATATTAAAATGTGTTTAGAGACCAAATTATATATATAGATGTTGGCTACTCTACTTACATAAGCATATGAGGACATATGCTTATAAGTTATTTTTACATTTTCAATGTCCAAATGGTCGATCTAAAGCGCTCAACATGTTCTCCATATTAATAAGTGTTTGGAAACAAAATTTTACATTTTTTGGATTTTTTTTACTATTTTTCTAGAATTTTTCAAAATAGTGGTTTAATATGGTAAAAATAATAATAAAAAAAATCTGAAAAATGCTATTTTGAAAAATTCTAAACAAATAGTAATAAAATTCCAAAAAATGTAAAATTTCATTTCCAAATACATATTAATATGGAGAACATGTTGAGTGCTTCAGATTTGACCATTTAGACTTTAAAAACGCAAAAATAACTTATAAGCATATGCTCTCATATGCTTATGTAAGTAGAGTAGCCACTCACTATATATATATATATATATAGAGTAGAACTAGGGTGCTCCTAAGCTCACCAAGCCCTTCGTGAGCGCGACTCTAAAACCTATCAAATTGACTTCAAACGACATTTTTAAACCGTTAGATGTTCAATCTATATTAAAATGTACTTGGAGACCAAATTTTACATTTTTTGGAATTTTTTTACTATATATATATATATATATATATATATATATAACTTTTTAGATAGCTACACTATATTTGTGGTAAAAAACAATTACTTTGTACTTATCTAAAAAAGAAGTTAAAATATTTCAAATAATATATAAAATTTGATCTCCAAGCACATTTTAAAATGAAGATCATGTTGAGCGATTTGGCTTGACTGTTTGGACTTTGAAAACAGAAAAAGAAAAAAAAAGAATTCAAAACACAATGAGACATGAAAGACACGAACATTTGAATCCTCCTCATATATAAATTGTGTCAAAGATAACTAATTTAAAACAACCTATCCTATTCAGTTTTAAGATTAACTAAAAAATTTCAGTTATATTAGACAATATATAATCTAAATTATATGCGGTGAATGTTAGAGGGATCTTGAGTTGTTAGAGCGTCTACATCAGTAAAATTAAGAAGAATTTAAAAACAATTGTCAAGATCTAAATAGAAATTAAGTTAATTTCAATTTCAAACCTCTGCATTAATTTAATTAGCTTTTAATTTCTTTTAGTGGCCACATCAGCAATTAATAGTGTTCCTGAAATCCAATAAAAATTATTGGAAAATAATTTACAACAACAACTAAGCATTTAGTCCAAACAAGTTGGGGTAAACTAGAAATGAAACCCATTCATAATCATAGAGTCAAGGAAAATAGTAATAAAATATTAGTAAAAATAATAATAATAATAATAATAATAGTAGTAATAATACTAATATAAATAATGGTATCAATAATATTAGTGATAATTCTAATACTAATACTAATCATATTATTATGTCTAAACTATAGATCATATGGGTCAAAGTCCTACACTCTACTTCCTTGACTCCGAATCGTTAGTCCTATGACCGAAGGACTATAATACTACCTCTAAACAATATTTCCTAGGTTATGATTCTGATACGTGGATCACTGACTTCCATGTGCTCATGTCCAAAGCCACTCTTATCCATTTCATTCCTTCAAGTTTCTTTCTACTGTTTCGTCTCATGTCAACTGACATGATTCAAGGACAAATGGACAAATTCTAGCTTAGTAGTAAGTACATATCATTAATATTAGTCATTGCAATCAGCTTTATGTTCTAAATAGGACCACAAACAGTAATTTAGATCAATAAATTATTAGATTATATTGGAAAAGGCACTCGTACCCTCTCTCTGATCTCTCTCTCTCTCTCAACAACTTCACCATATTTTGCACGAAACCACTTTTGGATATTCTCGATCTGAATTTAAGAGCATCGTTGATTTCTTTTAAATTACTAATCTGATGTGTTAATTGCTAATATAATTATTGTAATGTACCACAGTTTTTAAATTAGTAAGTTTGCTTTAAAAGCAACTCTAATTAAATTTCTGGGATGAAGTGATTTAGAAATTATGAATCTCTTTAATTGCTAAACTCAGTAACGTGGTCTAAATTAATTGCTAAACATTTGCTGTAATGGAGATACTCTAACACTCATATTGATCAAATTGTAATAATTAATCCACAAGCTCTGGTTGATCTACCACCTTCACTTGCTTTTCTGGCGACAATAAGCTACTAAAGCTGTAAAAACTATTCATGTCCATGGCCAGACAGTTAAGTAGTAGGTTTTAGTTGTTAACAATGAAAGCTTACAAGTTAGCTATTAATTCAAGTATATTTGGTAAGCGAGATCTAAGATATGACATCTGGTATCATTAACATGATAGTTGGTAATACCGATATTTTATCTCTGAATTTCCAACTAATAAGAAAATAATAACTGAGTTTGATGTTATATGATTATGTGTTACAAGCAGGGGCGGATTCAGGATTTTCGTCAGGAGGGCAAAAAAATATTGAATCGGGTTTAAATCCATTAATCAATTAGGTATTCGACAAAAAATAATGCTTTAACTTATACTTTTCAATGCTTTGACTTGTAATTTCTGATGCTCTGACTTATAATTCTAATTACTAATAAAAATTCAACAGATTTATTTTAATTTTAACCCTAAATTTAACTCAAATTATAAATTAAACGTCTAGAGGGGGGCAAAAAAAATTTCAGGGGGAGGAAGGGCAAAGTCGATCGGAACCGATAAATCTCCACTAAAACTCAAAATCCAGAGAGAGCAGTTGTCCCCCCTCCAGAATACACTGGATCCGCCCCAGGTTACAAGTGTGTTTGGTCAAGTAAGAGTAACCTCCTGATCGAGCAGAGCTGAGCAGATGCTTATGATCTTATTTCTTTTCTATTCATCCATGTCTTTCTTAATATTTCTTTTCTCCTCAATGCTATAGCTTTGGTGTGGTTTGGTACGCAATCGGCTGAAATTCCCACTTCCTTTCTTTTATTTCGGTATCATACCGCTCGAACCCTTGATTCTCAGAATAAGGATATTTTTGACCTGTTTTTTTTCAGGTCAGAGAGCAGTGCTGGGGCCCACCCGTCATCCACATAACTGAGTACCACCTATTTCATTCAGCCACGTGGGAACCGCCTCCGACAGAGCCATCAGTTGACTGTTTTACTCATCTTTCTCTAGCATGACTTTCTCCCTCTCGGATAACGCATCTGCTACCCGGTTCTCTACTCCCCTTTTGTATTGGATGGTATAATCAAGTCCCAGCAGCCTTGTGAGGGCTTTATGCTGCTGGGTATGGGTAAACGTACCGCTGCTCCAGTAAGTACTTAAGGCTCTCCTGTTTGGTTCTATCCAGTGTTGTAAAATGCGGTTCATGCGGTCGCATATGCGGCCACATATGCGTATGCGGTTGGCAACCGCATGGAAAATCAATATGCGGTCCCAATATGCCGTTCCGCATATGCGGCCGCATATTCGGCCGCATATTACCGCATATTGCATATTACCGCATACCGCATATTATCGCATATTACCGCATACCGCATACCGCATATCACCGCATATCACCGCATACTTGTTTATATATATATCAATTCTTATTTTAAAACCCGCATATATAAGTCCGCATGAAAATCTGCATATGCGGCCGCATACCGCATAGAAACCGCATTTTACAACCTTAGTTCTATCTAATGACAAACGGGCCGGGGTAGTGTCTCCATTTTTTCAATTGCCAAAAGAATTTCCTGTAGTTCTTGTTCATATGTCGAGAGACCCATACCTTTAGGCCCAATAGTCCTGCTAAGATAGGCAACAGGTCTCATCCTGTATTTTAATTCTTACACGCGATAATAATAATTAAAATAAAAAAACTAATTATATCATTTTCTTTGTTTCACCGGTGGAAAAACACACATCAGGATCGGTTAATTACGCACATCAGGATCGGACATAGAGCCGATCCTGATCCAGCCGTTACAAATAGTCAATCTAAACTGTATCGGTTAAAGAACCGATCCAGATACCAACCATCTGGATCAGTTATTTATATATAACCGATCTTGATTTGTTAATATCTGAATCGGTTCTTTTTTATTAACCGATCCTAAATTTATTATCTGACCAAATATATAAAATATTTTTTTAAATTACAACTATAAATCTGGATCGGTTCTTTAATGCAACCGGTCCTGATAGTTATCAGGATCAGTTCTTTATTTTTAACCAATCTAGTTAACTATCAGGATCGGTTGTTAATAAAGAACCAATCCAGATGGGTGTTATGGTTCTTAATAAAGAACCGATCCTAATAGTTAACTGGATCGGTTATATATTAAGAACCGATCCTGGTTTGTTATTGTGTTTTAAAAAAATTATTTTATATTTGGCCAGCTTCCACTATATTTTGCTGGTCTATATAGAAAATCAACCCATGTTTTTTTTGCAATCATCGAATATCGATACACATCCTAAATTATCACAAATCTTATATCGATACACATCCTAAATTATTACAAAAATATCACGTTCATGCAAAATTTACACCATATCCTATAATTAAACTCCTAAATTATTACAAATTATCATATCCTAAATTGTTTTACTTTTTTGAATCAGTACTTCCTTTAAGAAATATTTACACCACAAGTTGCGAATGTCGTCGATTTTGTAATCCGGGTAGCTAGCGGAAAAGTCCTGCATTTTTTAAATGATATAAGAGCACAATTAAATATGTATTTAATTATATTTGAAGCAACTATGCTTATTTTTGGAAAATGTATAAATGTATATATACCTTTAAGTTCGGAAAAACACGGAGAAAGCGATTTATTATGTCATGCACGTACATCATGACATAATATCCACATTCCCAACCGCCGCGTTGTTGTGCGCACTATATTACACATCAAGACAGTTAAAAAATTAAACAATTTTTGTACATCTAGATTTTCACCAATTTTAATTTGCATCTAAGTCCCTATAATCATAACAAAACCAAATTTCACCATTTTTTACATCTATGTCCCTCGTTTAACATCATCAACTTAGCAATTTACAAACAATAAGAGATGTTCAAAAATAAGTACTTACCCTGCAATGTGTAACCTTCATATTAGGGCTTTTTCCAAATCCTCCAATCACCTGGTCCATTCGGTAGGGTCTCTTGAAAAAAATACTTCCAAATCTAAGAAAAATATCAATGAAAATCTACAGATTTGACAAATGAAAGTTTGAAAAACTTACTCCTTGAGCGCATCGACGATCTTCGGGTTATTTGAAATCTTATTCTTACCGGAAATGGTCTTACCAGAACAATGGATATTGGAAGAATCGAACATGTACACCTGACTCTCTCTTGGCATAAGCACGACCAATACCCAATGTTCTCTGCATGTTAGATTTGTAACATCTCATATTCTATAATTTCTATGAAATGAAAGAAATTTAATAAAATTAGAATATATATATAGCACTAATCTCTGATGATACGGTATGAATATCAATCTCTTGTCCCGGTTTTGTCTCAACGCTCCTCTATGTATGTATCGACATATTTTTTTGAGTCGTCATCACCGTCTAAAAGGTGGAAATTTATTTTCATGGGGTCCATGAAACCAACACGCTCATTTTCTCGATGTTCCTCCTTGTTGTATTTGTGCACATATCTGCAAAAAAAGGCATACATGTGATCTCAATTTTTATGAATTTGAATACTAAAACACGACTAACATGTGGAAATGCTGCCAAAATTTCCTTAAATACAGGCGCATCGAGGAAATGCTGTCGAAATTTTCTTAAATACTAAAACACGACTACCATGTGGTCACATCCTAATTGAGACAAAGTATTCAAAGAGCAGTCCCAAAACGGGGACTATTCAAAATTAATTCCTAATGGATTAATTTTGAACGGGTATCATGACCTAAAGGCATTAATCATTCGGTTGTGGCTCATAAGACAATACTCTAGCTAGATACCTAATGGAAATACCTTTAATTAACTATATACTCTTATCACAATATACATCCATGCACAAAACTAAACATGAGCTTCATGTTGTACTTACTATTTTTTTGGATACCGAATCGAGTGAGATAAAGATCGTTAAACCAGATTTCTCAATAATAGCCAATCTACAAAATTAAGATTTTTGGTTTGTATATGAAAATCCATATAGCACTACAATCTACTAGTATGTGTGAAAATTCATAATTCTTCACAATAATGAGATATTTTAAATGATAATATTATAATAACATTAACTTGAATATTTTCAATTCATGCTATATATTAAGAGCATGCATGATATTTTGAGTTGAGCTTTAGAAGCAAAATACACCATATGTTATCTAATATAAATACAAATTTTAAATTCTTGATTCTCATCAATTGATCACTCAAAAGAGAGCGATGTTTCTTTCATATTTATAAACTCGGAAATGCTATTGGTTCGGACTGCAAGCGCACAATCCTATCGAGTAGTATATTCGAGGTCGATCCACAGAATATTGATTCAGAGTTTTGAGCGATCGAATCACAATCTTTCGAAAGGCTAGATGAAATCTGAAAATTGAGAGTTGTTGTTGTGATCAATGTAAATTAGGAAGTAATTAAAAGTAATTAAAATAAAGATAGAGACGAGAATTCTTAGAGTTTCGGCACACCATTGCTACTCAATTTGCTTTGATAATATATTCATGTCGGGTCTGATTTCATGTTGTTGTTTTATGAAAGACACCAACATAGGTCACTGCGAGTTATGTTACGCAAGAATGACAGATCTTTCATCGAGATTCTACATAGGACATTGCGAGTTACCTTACACAAATGACTGATCTCTTAAATACACAAGTTACTACACAGATCACTGTGATCTTCCTTACGCAAAATAATGGAACTTGGTTCTCGTTTTGTTGTTCTGGTTTATGGTTTCCCCGCTAAGGTTTTCTTCACATAAACCTAATAGATCTCAACGAGGCTAATTCGTACAAATAGTTTTTCGTACCATTAAAGTACTGTCACTACCTTAACGGATTAAACTAGATCATCGAAGTTAGATGAAGAGATAATAAATCACAAAAGCATTTAGATTAAACAACAAGAAATCATAATCAACAGAAAAATATATATATCAAAACATCAAGAGTAACAAGGTTTACTGCCTAGCCCTAAGAAAAGAAACTTAGCCGCGGAACAGCATGGTTACAATCACTTCTCTCTTCTCACTTTAATCAAATCTAACCCTAATTACAAAGATAGCTTCTTCTTCTGCCCAGGGGCCTTATATAGGAGTGGAGGGACGTCTGGTGGTTGAGTAGGGGTTAAGAAACTAATCTGGATACAGCTGTCGGCAGTTATTTCCCAAGAGGCGCCTTCGGTTACGGTCTGTATCAGGTGATACGGTCCGTATTGAGACCTTGTCGTTGAGGGTTTTAATGCATATCACACCATCTCCTGGTCCGTATTAGGCTCGGTCCGTATTAGGCAATACGGACCGTAACAGAGACTTAGTTGATAAGCATTGCTGATCCGATTGACCCAATTCTTGCTCTATTTGGTGTAAAATAGTCCCAAAACCTGTTTTCTGTAATAAAACATAAAGAAGGGTGACAGTAGCCTTTTTCTCTAATAAATTAAACATAAGTGTGAGAAAATATGCAAAATCTAAGCCAAAATCCTACGTAAATCATCATTATTTTGACTCTGATCATCAATCCAAGTTAAAAATACTTCATTAATTTAATTTATATGTGCTTGTAGAATGAGAAATATAGATCAAATCAAAAACACTTGAATTTCCTTTCTTGATTCTCTATGGGATTGTGCCTAAAATTAGTTAGCATTTGAAATAAAAAATGAAGGAATAGGGTTTATATTACCTCAATCAACCATCAACCGAGATAAATCAACAAATGAAGAAAATGTGAAATAGAAAACACTTGTTTTGAGCAGAGAGAGTTCAGGGATCAGCAAAAGACCTAAAATAGGGCACAGACAGACCGTGCACTGGAAAGGGAGCAAAAGACCTCGTGCACTGGAAGGATTGGAAGGGGAGGAGGTATTAACAAGGTATCAGGATCAGTTAGTATAAATAACCGATCCTGATAACCATCAGGATCGGTTAATAAAATAACCGATCCTGATACCTAACATTCAAGATCGGTTAATTATTGAATTGATCTTGATTGTTAGGTATCAGGATCGGTGTTCTATAAACCGATCTTGATTGTTATCAGAATCGGTTAATAAATTATCCGATCCTGATACTCATTATCAAGATCGGTTATTTAGTAACCTACTCGGATACCTAACAATCAAGATCGGTTAAGTTGTTTACCCGATCCTAAAAGTATTAGTGTCAGTGTTTTAATATAACCGATCCTGATGAGGCGATACTGTTTGCACATTTTTCACTAGTGTTTGAGTTGTCATACGGATAATGCCATTCACCAACTCGATTTTTGTTATACAATTTTGCTTTCGCCATTCGAATCTTGTGCTTCTTCCTTTTGAACATATATAGTTGAAATTTTCCTTGCCCCAAGATTTGCTCTGGAACTTGAGTAAAATATTTACATTTTTTTGTTTGAAAGAAATCATCAAATTTAAAATCTGACTATGGGTCCAAATCCCGTTTACAGTTGACACTTTAAGATACCCACCATGCATATCTTTCAGAAATATGAATTTGACTTCTAAATTTATAGCTGAATTTTCAAAATATAATCACTTACACAATTTTCTTACATATATTAGATCGGATAGTTGAAAGATTTTTGTGAATATTTAAAGGTAAATGACTTACCTTCAATTTTTATCTTAAAAAAAATAAATAATTATGCACGAAACTTTTATTTGAATGCTCGACAGATTTGAAGGATTCCAATATGCCCAACATCTTTTAAATGATATTCTCGAGGATTGCATTTATATTTTAAAAAAATATTGCTTTTAATAAGGAGGCACAAACATTGAGCAATAATCTTCAGATATATTTTTCATAAAAGCTTAAAAAATGTAGATATATAGTTAACTTAAAAGTGAAGGTAAAAAAACAGTACACAATTAACACAAAAGTGAAACAAAAGTATATGACAAGTGCAGCTTCCAATACAGTTTCTTGCATTGCAAACCAGGTAAACCAATTTTTTTTGTCCCAAGACTTTACTTTTGAAGGCTTAAGTACCAGTACAAACACATACCAGAAGAATATATACTGGTTTTTGCAGTTCAAATTTCAGGAGAAGATGTATTTTGCAACATTCTCTACTCTTTTGTCATGCTTTCTCTTCTTCATAGGTAAATTCATTAAGTTAATTAATTACATAACACAAAATATTGTCAAAGCTGTTATTAGTTGTTCAATTATCACGCATACGCTCATACGTATACGGTATCTCGCGATTGTTATTAATTCTTTTGATATGTAAATTTTTCATGAACAGAACTGCAGCTTCATTCTTCCCTTCCTAACTGACGACACGTCCAATTTTGCATCCTAATTTCTACGAAACGTTACTCAAAACTGATCCAATAACAATCTAATCAGTTTGCTAAAATGATGATAGGTGCAGTTGCCGATGGTCAGATGGTTACATTCCACATAAGGAACAAGTGCTCCTGTCCTGTGTGGCCGGCAATCGCACCGAACTCTGGAAATCCGGTGTTAGCTGACGGCGGGTTCCTTCTCCAGCCAGGTCAGACAAAACAGGTCAAGGCACCCCCTAAGTGGAATGGTCGCTTTTGGGGACGCACCGGGTGCAATTTTGAATCAGGCACCAAACCAGCGTGCCAAACAGGGGATTGTCAAGGGTTGCTTTCATGCAACGGATCCATCGGTTTTCCCCCGGCTACTCTAGTTGAGGTACTAGCTGTTGATTGAGAAAACATCCATTTTCCTTCAATGCATCAGAGAATCTAGTTGTTATATATTATTCTTCATTCAATTTCCAATGAGGATTTGGAAATTTAATTACCAAAATGCGCGCAGGTCTCGTTGCAAGCGGATCAGAGCAAGCCAAGTTTCTACGACGTGAGCCTCGTCGATGGATACAACCTACCAATATCTGTTGCTACCAAGCCATACAACAGCACTTGCACCATTGGAAGTTGCAAGAAAAGCATTAATAATGCATGCCCAAAAGAACTCCAGGTTTGATATTCTCCGTACAGATACATAATCAGATTCATTCTGTGCTTCTTTATCATTTCAAATGAAAAATGTTTCTTCAAACAAAAAGCCCACTCCAACTACAAGCCCAAATAGAAAAATTCAACAACAAATCCACACCAGTCCCAGACAACCAATAATCTCCAATCAAAACCACTGTAAACAAAACCAGACCAGTCCCAGACAAATACAAGCACCACGTTTTATTAGAATTCGGATCCAGTGAAGTAATTCAATTTTTGGGTTTTAAATCGGGACCGTCCGATTCGGATCTGAGACCATCCATCCCGCCTGAAGTGGAGTGCACACATTCCGACACGGATTCGAATTCCGAGACGATCTCAAGCGAAAGAATCAAATCGGACGGTCCCGATCGAAAACCCAAAAGTTGGGTTACTTTAGGGGATCCGGCGTTTTATTAAGGGGTGTCAATGACATCCTTTTACCCGTTTACCCAATTCGTACCGTATTCGATAAGACAGGTACCGGTAAGATTCTTTTATTGTTAGTTTATTGTGTACCGATAAGTATAAAGTTTTTTTTTAAAAAAAACCGATAAGAATACGGATAAAGACTATTCCTTACCCATTATTCTCTACGGTAATAATTAAAAATAAAAATTATAAAATTTTATATATATATATATATGAAGATGATGAATGATGTGATATAGTTATATTCATCGCTTATAATCTATTTAATGGCACCATTATACCCATTTATCTAACCCGTATCCTATTCAATAAGACTGATACAGATAAGGATTTTTTCATGTAGCTTATCAGGTACAAGTAAGGATAAGGTTTTTTTCGTGAACATAACAGTTTAGGGTATAAAAATGATTCCACCCGATCCGTTTCGTACCCATTAACACCCCTACATGCATGTTATCTTAGTATAACAAATTTGAAATATAACACAGGTGACTGACACAACTGGATCTGTGATAGCATGCAAGAGCGCTTGTCTAGCATTCAACCTGGATGTATTTTGCTGTAGAAACTCTTATGGTAAGCCAGAGACATGCAAGCCAAGCATGTACTCAAAAATGTTCAAGGATGCATGCCCCTCCTACTTCAGCTATGCATTTGATTCTCCCTCTCCACTGGTGAATTGCTTCTCAAAAGATTATGTTATTACCTTTTGCCCCTCAAAATGGAGCGCCATGGATGACCAACTTCTTGGTGAAATATGAATTCCAGTAATTAACGCATATGTATATATAAAGCATCTCTGGCTAGTTAATTTCCATTTGTTAAAAAATTAGGCATGAAGAAAACATTTGCAGTGAGATCAGTACTATAAAAAATCAAATAACAGAAGACAAGAGATGCTGTCTTATTATTACTTTTATGTAGTAATTTAAGTTTGGTTCGGCTTTTAGACTAAATGACAAATAATATTTCTCGAATGACATATTAAATAATATCTAAATATAATTTCTTAAATGACATATATATTTTTTTATCTTTTTGTCATATTTTCATTAAAAAAATCTCAAACAAAATGACATATTAAATGACAAATAACATTTCTTAAATGATATAAAAAATAGAAAGAAATGAAGACATGACCAGTCAATTATCAATTAATTTAAAAAATTCTTAAATGATATTTAAAAAATAAAAAAAAATCATGACCAATCAAATAGATGATATAATTTGTATGTGAAAAGTACGTGTAGAGAGTACATGTCTAAATAGATTTAAACTTCTACACGTAAAAAAACATAAAAAATATGCATAGAATCAAAATATATTAAAGGCCCATGTGCAGTCAGCAGAGCCTATTAATTTAAAAAAAAAAAAAAAGCCTATGTCCAGCTGTAATTTCTATAATGGACTGGTGAATTCACAAAAACAAAATAATGAACCGTTGAAGTCTATCACAAATCATATTTATCTGTACTGAATCTTTTTTAAAATAAAATAAAGGTTGAATATTCTCCGATGTTATTTTTTAATTGATAAATGGATCTGAACAACTATTTGAGCTTAGCTATTATTTTGGGTTATCTGGTTTAAATTATGCACTAACTAGAGTTTAATCATGCACAGCACAACGCTGAATCGCTGAGGGACAGATATCATTTTTTTAGAGTTTTTTTCATTCCGATTTTTCTAAGTTTTAACATGGTTTCTAATTTTTAGATATTTGATAAGATTATTTCTAATTTTTAAACGCATGCATTTTTTTCATTTGACTGAAAGTTCGATTGTGATGTTTGGGCCCAACCTAGTATAACAACTGAATATTGTCATTGTAAATTTGTAATTTGCTATTATCAAAGCATGTAAATTTATTTTTCTTACGTATATATTGAATTCTTGATAAGTTGATTTCTAAGTTTTATTAGTATTATATATATATATATATATAGATATATATATATATATATATAGATATAGAGAGAGAGATGAGCTATGCTACTCCATGGAGTAAAACGCGTTTGTACTTCACGCCGTATTTTTATTTTGAAAGTCCAAACGACCGATCCGAACCGCTCAACATGATCTCCATATTGAAATGTGCTTGGAGACCAAATTTTACATTTTTTATAATTTTTTTACTATTTATTAAGCCACTTTGAAAATCTGAAAATCCGGGTGAACAGTAAAAAACAGTAAAAATTTCTGGATTGCCGAATCAGTGATTTTCAAAGTAGCTTAATAAATAGTAAAAAAAATTCTAAAAATGTAAAATTTGGTCTCCAAGCACATTTCAATATGGAGATCATGTTGAGCGGTTCGGATCGGTCATTTGGATTTTCAAAATAAAAATATAGCGGCGTGGAGCACCAACGCGTTTTACTCCAAGGAGTAGCATAGCTCATCTCTCTCTCTCTCTCTCTCTCTATATATATATATATATATAAAGATGGGCTATTGTGCTTTGCAAAGTAAAACTCCCTCTTTACTTCGGGCCATATTTTCATTTTTGAAAATCCAAACAACCGATCCGAAACGTTCAACATGTTCTAAATATTGAAATGTGCTTGCAGACTAAATTTTACATTTTTTGGAATTTTTTTACTATTTATTAAGCCACTTTGAAAATCATTGATCCACCATGAACAGTAAAAAACAGTAAAATTTTCTGGACCACCGGATCAACGATTTTCAAAGTGGCTTAATAAATAGTACAAAAATTCCAAAAAATGTAAAATTTAGTCTGCAAGCACATTTCAATATTTAGAACATGTTGAACGTTTCGGATCGGTTGTTTGGATTTTCAAAAATGAAAATATGGCCCGAAGTAAAGAGGGGGTTTTACTTTGCATAGCACAATAGTCCATCTCTCTCTCCCTCTCTCTCTATATATATATATAGGACAGTGCTACGGTGCTACGCGTAGCATAGAGCCCCTCCGTGCTACGGCTCAATTTTTGAGTTTTCAAAATCCTAACAGTCGATCCGAACTAGGGCTGCAAACGAACTGAACCAAATCGAACTTACCTCCAGTTTGAGTTTGGTTTGAATTAATTTCGAATTAAGTTTGGTTTGAATTAATTTCGAACGAACTCAATTTCGAATCGAATTTTTTACGAACTCAATTTTGAACTTTTACAAACTTTGTTACGACTTACGAGTTATGACTTATGGCTAGGCCATAGTTTGAAATTACAACACTTCAATAAAAACTCAGGCATTCTGAATTCTAATTACACAGTACACTAAAGTTTATATCAAAGTTCATTACAAATACCAAAATTTATATCAAACACCAAAGTTTAGTACAATCACAGAATCCAACGTTTTCCAAATAGCCAACAGGAGCAATATCACCAAAATTTTCAAATATCCAAAGTATTCAAAGTACAATTTAAATATCAATAGAACAACAGACCAATCACCAAAGTCTTAGAATTATTACAAACCCAAATATTTATCCTAAATAAAGCATTAAAGTTTATTATCAGCGGAAATCAACGGTTCATGTTTGAATTAATTTCGAACTAAGTTTGGTTTGCGAATCTATTTCGAACTAACTAGGTCCAGTTTGAGTTTGGTTTGAATTAGTTTCGAACTAAGTTTGGTTTGAATTAATTTCGAACGAACTCAATTTCAAATCGAATTTTTACGAACTTTTTCGAATCAAACTCGAATCAAATTACGAACTACGAATTTTTTGTGCAGCCCTAATCCGAACCGTTCAACATGATCTCCATATGAATATGTACTTGCAAACCAAATTTTACATTTTTTTAGAATTTTTTACTATTTAAGCATATTAGCAAAATCCTATATATAGATATAGATATAGATATAGATATAGAGATGAGCTATGGTGAGACGTGGAGTAAAACTAAGTTTTTACTCCATGGCACTATATTTTTATTTTGAAAATCCAAACAACCGATCTGAACCGCTCAACATGTTCTCTATATTGAAATGTGCTTGGAGACCAAATTTTACATTTTTTGGAATTTTTTTACTATTTATTAAGCCACTTTGAAAATCGCTGATCCAGTGGTCCAGAAATTTTTATTGTTTTTTACTGTTCACAGTGGATCAGCTATTTTCAAAGTGGCTTAATAAATAGTAAAAAAATTCCAAAAAATGTAAAATTTAGTCTCCAAGCACATTTCAATGTAGAGAACATGTTGAACGGTTCGAATCGGTTATTTGGACTTTCAAAATGAAAATTTAGCGTGGAGTACAAACTAGTTTTACTCTACGTCTCACCATAGCTCATCTCTCTCTCTCTCTCTATATATATATATATATAGCAAAACTAGGGTGTGATGTGCTCACCAAGAAGAGTTAGTGAGCACACCTCCAAAAGACTATCGGATTGGCTTCAAATGACAAATTCAAACCTTTGAAATTCATGTACTTCGTGAGTGATGCATGTACATGCAAAAATTTTAAAGTTTCAAATTCATTTAGCACATGATCAAGCGGTAAAAAAAATGAACATTTTATAAGTTATTTTTCAAATTGTTTTATGTATTATTTTTCATCATTTTTTTACCACTTGACCATGTACTAAATGAATTCCCAATAATGACATGGACCGCTCATGATGGGTCAAAGTTTTCAAACACAAAATTTTACAAAATATTTTTTTCCTCCAAAATCATCAAATAAATGTTCTTATTTCTAAAATTATTAACAAAATATCTATATGGATTTCAATTTTTCGCTCCCATTTACTCTTAAAGTATTAACATAAGTTGCTCTATATTACTCAATTTAAATTAACAATTAACAACAAGAGTAAAATAAATTACTCCGTATTATTCTTTGTATATTTTATTTTAATTTGTGTTATTTTCCTTTTTAACAAAATAGTGAAAATTTTCTTGTCCATTTTGTCTATTCTTCTCATAATTTACACCAATCGTAATTATAAAAGCATGTGACTTTAAATGTTTAGGATTTAAAAAAAAAGACTTTGAAATGTGTAATAACCCTTGTCGATTTATTAATAAGTTTCTACATTATTAATTTCCTCGAATCCTATAAATTATTTATTTCTAATGTATTTTTACAGTGTCCTTGAAACACTATTATAGAAAAAAAATTAAGAAATGTGGCCTTCTTCTATATCGTTACTTTCATCGTAAAAGTATTTTCTGAAAACAATAGACTAAGAAAAATAAAGGGATTTTGAACTAGACTATATATCCTCTCAGATATTGAACATTGGGGCTCGCAACTTTAGGGTTTAGATTAACTCAATCCAGTACCTGAATATTCAGGAATAACGCAGGGAGCGAGCGTTATTTGGTGCATTGATATTAGTGCAAAGTTAAAAGGATGGTTCGAATCTACTAATTCTAAAAGGATGGTTCGAATGTCAAGATTGTGATCACAATCGACGGAACTAGAAAATTTATACATGCATGGAGACTAAAATTTTTAAGGCATTATGTATGAAAAGGACTTCAACTCAAGTCTTTTCACTAATAAATTAGAATTCTAACCACTAAACTACAAACACACGTGTAATAATTTATAAGGAGTTCTGAACTATATAAAAAGTTTAGAAAAATAAAAATTAAATTAATTTAATATACATAATTAAAAATTTCAAAATTGTGGAGATTGTGGAGCACCCTGATCTATACATAGATCCGCTACTACTAGCATATGTAGGTACTTGAGGGTACAATTAAGAAAACAACGGTTTGGATTTAATTTCAGCCGGAACAAAGAAAATTCGATGCCTATTGTAGATATAAGGGGTCCGTTTTGAGATTCGTATCAGACTTCAAAAATAGTATGGATTTCATAATGAGGGGATACGGATTCTGCTAGCACTGAGATGCACACATTGGATTTCATAATGAGGCTCAGTGGCCAACTAAGCAATCATAATCAATCTTTATTTCATTACATTTATTTAACTATGTTAAGTTCTCTAGCAGGGATTCAAATCAGCTGAAATCCGAGATCACCCCTGAAATTCTTGAAATCCGGAATCCAGCCGTCCAATGTTTTCTGTGTACGTATCTCGAAACAACTAATTTTTCTGTGCACCCATCTCAAAACAGTTCAACGGCTAGATTCAGAATTTCAGAAATTTCAGAGTTACTGTTGATGATCTCGGATTTCAGCAAATTTGAATCCAGTATCGCAACATCGTATTCAGTCCAAAGAGCTTGAATAAGATGTCTCAATGTGTAGGCAAAGATGTTTAATTCACAATTACCAGTGTCGTAAATTTAAACAAGGATATAAGATTTTGCAAAAAAAACTAAAAAAGATGGTCTTAAATATACTAAAAATTAAAACTAATACTGAAAAAATTAAACAGTTAAGAAAGTTAAAAAGCTCGAGGAAGCTAACACTAAAAAAATTAAGCAATTAAGAAAGTTTACAAAAAAAAAAAACTTAAGAAAACTTAAAGATGTGTCGTTAGATTAAATGGGCATCATATAAATTAGCCGTTAAGGTTAGCCTGATGCAAATATCAAACAAAACAGAAAACAAACAAGCAATTTATATCTAGTGAACAACTTGTTCTGATATCTAAATTGTTACAATTTACAAATATGTTAATGTTAGATCATAGACAGAATAATATGGAGCAGTTTATTTTATTATCATTGTTAATTATTGATTTAAATTGAGTAACATGGAGTAACTTATTTTAATAATTCAATGGTAAATGGAAGGAAGGAGAGAGGGAGAGGGAGGAAAAAATTGAGATCTACAAAAACATATTTTGTAATAATGTTTGGAAGAGGAGTATTTTGTTTGATGGTTTTTTGAAATGAGAATATTTTCATACTCATATTTATTAAGAATTAATTTTACTCATATTCTACCCTTATCTATTAAAAATTAGTTTTATCTTACCCTATACTTATTTGTTAAGATTATTGGATAATGAAAATATGACAGACAAATAACGGATAATAGTTTGTTTTATTACTTTTTACAAATAGACTATCAAAACTCATTCATTTCACACATATGCAATTATATTACTAGTATAAAAATCATACAAATGTGTAATCAAGAATGAGAGTTAGAATGTAAATAAAATTACTATCAATCTCTATGATGGAGGAAAATTCAACAAGAATGGAGAAGAAAGAAAAAATACACAATATTGGAAACTTAAAAGTTAAAATTAATTTGATTTATTCGGCGGTTTGCTTGTTCATTACTTATTGAATCTTCAATGTTTTATATGATCCGTAATTGAATATACATCTAAATATATTATTTTATTTTTCTAATAATTATCCTGTAGGGTAACAAATACAAAATCACCTTTACTTATATTCTTACTCATTTATCTACTAATTTTTTTTTTACCCATACCCAATAAGCTAAAAAAAAAAATATTATCTATACCTGCCTAATCGAATACGATACGAGTCAGATAAACAGTTAAAAGGTACCATTGACGCCCTTAGGTAGGACCGTAGGAGTAACCTTGTTTAAAGACTTGTTTGAACATCGTGAAATAGTAAAATAATATAATAGCATACTATTCTGAAAATTATTGTCAAATCCGTATTAGAAGGTTTGGAATAACATTAGAATAGATTAATCAGCTATTTTAATAAATAGGTCGAATAGAAAATTTACGATAGTCATTATCGTTATTATAGCACAGTCATTGTCGTTAGAAAATTATACGCAACCGTCATTATCTATTTATAATAATAATTATTATTTATTACATTATTACTGTTATGTTATATAACCACCAATAATGTAGTTATTATATTATAAAATTACTTTATTATTATCGTAATAGATATTACTAACTATCCGTTATAATATTGTTATCATCGTTATTATAGTATTATTATTTTAAATTATAAATGAAAATATTATTAATATTATCATTATTTGCCGACATTTTTATTAATATCCAAAGTTTAATACAAATTAATAAATATACCCAGAATCCAGCCCAATATCGATATATACCCAAGCCGGCCATTTTCTGGCCGGCTGGCCGGCTATGTACCCTCCCTAAGCCGGCCAGAAAATGGCCGGCTATGTACCTTTTTTTTTTTTCCCCGCATTAACCCCTATATATACCCTTTTTTCTCTCTCTCCTCTCACAATTCTCTCATCCCAACCGAATTCCGAATTCTCTCTTCTTCTTTGAGGTAAATTTTTTTTTTTATCTAATTTAATTTTTAATTTATTTATTTTAGAGTTTAGGATTTAAGTTTTAGGTGTTATAATTTAGATTATGTTGTTGTAATTTAGTGTAATTAGCTAAGTTAACCAATATTTAGTTTAATTAGCACAATTGACCAATATTTAGGGTATTTTGGTCTTTTTTACCATATTTATGCTGATCAAGCGTAATTTTACCGAAATTAGCACGTTTGACCAATTTTTAGGGTATTTTGTTCTTTTTACCCTAATTAGACTGATTAAGCGTAATTTAGTGTAATTAGCACAGATAACCAATTTTTAGGGTATTTTGGCCTTTTTTTACCATAATTATGCTGATCAAGCGTAATTTCACCGAATTTAGGTTATTTTAGATATCAGGATGCCTAGAGCACGGCATACCCAGCGTCCAGTAGTGGACGAGCCGATCAGTACTAGCAGCACGGAGCACATCAGTCCTCTCCTGTGGATTCCCCACAGCGAGCACCGAGTCTCACTGGCTTCTCGTGAGGTACGTTCCTTTTCTTATATTTTCATTAAATTTTGTTGGATTTAAATTTTATTATGTTGTCACCATGCGGATTACATTTTTCAACGCAGGACACGGATCTTCTAGATGTGAAGTTGAGGTGCGTTCACATGAGGTACTACGAGGTGATGGAGCCGTACCTCGTCAACCTGGGTCTCTACCAGGTTGTGGACATCGTGCGAACAGAGAAGAGTATCATCAATGCATCTCTCATCGCTGGACTGGTGGAGCGATGGCGTCCCGAGACGCACACGTTTCACATGCCATTCGGAGAGATGACAGTGACTCTCCAGGATGTGAGTGCTCTCTGGGGTTTGTCTATCTGTGGCACACCCGTCGGCGGCGTCTCTGACAGCACCAGATTCGCAGGTTATGTCGATGAGTTATTGGGAACTGATCCTTCCTATATCATTGGGGAACATGGGAGGTCGAAGTTCCATTTGCGGATGACGAGGTTACGGCAGCACTTCATCGCGGGTCTCTCGGCAAATTCCACCGAGCTGGAGATTCAGAGGTAAATTTTTATTAATATCTACTAATTAATTTATAATACGATGATTCTATTAGAATTTTTATATGTTTTGTATTGCAGATATACACGGGGCTACGTGATGGACCTTTTTGGTTATGTCATGTTTCCTGATTCCAGCGGTGATCAGATGCCGATGATGTATCTCCCGTTGCTGATGGACATTGAGCAGCCGTCGTCGTACAACTGGGGTGGAGCTGTCCTGGCGCATCTGTACTACCACCTGTGTCGTAGTAGTGAGGTAAGTCACCAACTCTTATGTTATAATAAATTATTTAATCAATCAATCCATCAAAATACACTGACGTGTAATGTTCTTGAAAATGAAGCCGACGGCGAAGCAGATGTACGGACCGGTACTCCTGCTTCAGCACTGGTCGTGGTCACGGCTACCGGTGGGCCGTCCTATCCCCAATGAGGCGCCGGATTGGGGAGAGCCAGATGTGTTTCACTGCCCGGCATACGCCAAGAAGTGGTACGGTTTCCACAACTACCAGGATCGGACCCACGGTGCTACCGTTGGGATCAGGCCAGTCCGGTCAGAGCTTCAGAGTTTGCCTGAGCCTCTTGTTGAGTGGACGCCGTACGATCAGTTGTACGAGGAGTTCCTCTTGCCGGGCAGTGTGACTGACGAGCACGAGCGGGAGATGTGGTTCTATCGAGGTCCACTCATACATTTCTGGATAGTGGAGCACCACTACCCAGATCGGGTGCTCCGCCAGTTTGGACGAGCGGCGTTGATTCCCATAGACCCATCTTTGCCGAGTTACACGCACAGAGACCTGCACCGGTAAGTCGTAGTCTATTGTATTTATTAAATAAATCATATTACTTGATAGTTTTTTATTGCAACTAACGTCTTCTTTACAACGTTACCCACCGAGGGCGACTGGATAAGGACTGGAGCACCCATTACGATGCATACTACGGGACGGCCCAGGATCCTCAGTATATAGACTTCTATCACGAGCCAGAGGCGATTCAGCAGACCCAGGGGGATCCCCAGTTGAGGTACGATGTATGGTACACGCAGGTCTGCATGGCGAGTGTCTATCTGCAGGGTGATTACGGTGCCCATCTCCGCGACAGGATCAAAACGGATGATGGTTACCATCCCAACGGTCGTGCATGGGCTCGCCAGGTAAAGCACCTAAAACCACTTAGTTTTGGTCTAATTTAGTAGTAAATCAAGGTTTGATCTGACATGCTAAATTTTTTTCAGCTTTTGGCCGCGATCAAGGAGTGCGGGCATGGGATCCGCATGCTGGGAAAGAAGAATTGGAGACGGCTTGGGTACCGCACCCTCAAGAAGAATGCGAATGTGGTTGAGGATGCCGGGCACGGTGGAAAGATCATCGGTATGCTGCGAGACGCCAGAGAGAACATCAACTGGCGTGAGATAGATCCGCAGGAGCCCGATTCGAGCCCGGTTCTGTTAGATGATATGCCATCTTTCCCGATTCACATCCAGAGTGGGACTACCATCGTTGGGTATTGTCCGACATTGGGTGGACGGCATGGTACGACGAGCATGGACGTCCGGTGCAGCCATATGTATGTCATACTTCAGTATCTGTCAGGTTTTAATAAATTTCTTCATTCAGATCAAATTTAATAATTTATGTGTATGATTGCAGGGTCCAGCAGAGATGCCACCACAGCCACCACCTGCGGAGACCGATACTTCTGAGTACGAGTCCCTCTCGTGCAGTCTCCATGAGTTCGATGAGAGTTTCATGTCGGCACCGGCATGGCCCCGATATGGCACAGAGATGCCGCATGATGGAGAGGCTAGTGGTAGCGGGTCTCATACTCAGCCTGCCTTTGGGACTGGGTTTGCCGCATCTATCTTCGCTACACCTCCGCTAGTACCGACAGTCTCCACGGGCGATGCCAGATGGGATACTGCCGAGCAGATACTGAGGTCTGCCGATGCCCCAGATGAGCCCGAGAGAGACGGAGGCTGGCCGCGCTGGCGCCGGGCGAACGCCGGAGTACCGCCTCAGCGATATTCCCCCTCTCCGTTTTAGTTGTATTTTTACTAGTTTTGTACTATTTATATTTGATATACTATTTATGTTTGGTATATTTGGATTATCCTATATTTCGGTTCTTGTGTTTGAGCTTAGTCAGAAAACCATCATATGGGGTTTCAAAAGTTCGAATATGAAAATGTGATCACGCCTTGGTTGTAATTAACCAAAAAAAAAGGCTGAAATTTTGTAAAAATAAATAAAATATGAAAATAATGCAATTAAGTCAAAATTCACCATTTATCTATCATTTTATTTTCGAAACGTATCATGTTATAAATTATTTTGAAAAAAAATTCGATTATAAATCGTAAGTCGTAAATTATAGAATGCCGTATATCATGTAGTTATAAGAGTATATGTGCTATATTGTTTTATGGCAAATTTTTCTATGAACTAATACCCGACATTTCTATTAATATCTAGAAGTTGAATAATGTGGGTTAAAAAAAAAAAATAGATAGGTACTGTCGTCAGTCAATGTGATGATATTGATGTTATTTTTGAGGTATTTGTTTTCACTATGAGACAAGTCCCATCAATATCATTACATTAATATCATCAGTCAATGTTTCCGACAAGAGTAATAATTAAGCGTGTCCTTCATATTGAATTGTCATATGGTTACAAAATTTTCAAATTTTCAGAGTTAGATTTCAATATTTTGATCTTCATAGTGTCTCTCTCTAAAAAAAAAAAAAAAAAAGTACATAGCCGGCCATTTTCTGGCCGGCTTAGGGAAGGAACATAGCCGGCCAGAAAATGGCCGGCTTGGGTATATTTCGATATTGAGTTGAGTTCTGGGTATAATTAATAATTTGTATTAAACTTTGGATATTAATAAAAATGTCGGCATTATTTGTATTGTATTATTATTGTTAATATTGCTATAATCATTACTGATTGTAATAATTAAAAAAATATTATATACTATAATACTATCCATCTTTACAGTATTTCAACCAACATTTTACCAAGCAAAATTCACTCTTTCGAGTAGGGTCTGTTCGACTCTGTTATTGTGCGCGTGGGAAAATAAAAATTCAGTTCAACTTCGTGTTTTTTGTCCCACGTGCACAGTAAACGTCAGTTCAAATTGAAGTCCAAAATTTGAGTGCACTAATAAAGCTAAAATTTTACATGATTATTTTTTAGTCTTTAAATAACCAAACTAAGTACTAGATGCATCAACGTATTTATTAATATAAAAAGTTGTATCATATCGACATTATTTTGCTATGTACGAAGAACTCGGAGAGTCGATAAATCTAATTTTCTCAGGATTCCGACTCTTAATTCTCGAAAAATAAAGTTAAATATTTATAATTTCCTGCCAGCAAATAATTGAGATGATAATATGATAAATTCAAAGGTTTGACTTTGCTATTTGAAGTATATATAAAAAAGATTAACACTGTCTGTTTGAACAAAAAACAAATCAAATCCTGGGTCAAATTTTAGTGGAGATATTTAAGGGTTCATTATCCGTCGCCACCTAGCATTTCTTTGCCCTTTTATAAAATACTCACAAAATGCCCGATCCACACTGTCCGAATCCGAAGGAAAGAAAATAATAAAGAAAAGAGTAAAAGAAGAAAATAAAGAAAAGAAAACCGAGCGCCATTCCGAATTTCCGACTAACCCATCAGAGTCGCAGTCGCAGCCCCCAAATTATAAAAATCAAATCAACAAAAAAAAAAAAAACCAAAAAAACAAGAAACCAAAAAGACAATCTCTTCTCTCTAGCCGCTCCCCCCCAAAACCCTAACCTCCCTCCCTCTCTTTCTTCCCTGGCCAGACTTATACTCTCCCTCGCTCGCTCTCTCTCTCTCGCTTGTCTCATCCAGGAAGTTCAAACCCTAACCCTAATTACCTCCTCAGTTTGGTCCAAATCTATTTTAAAATTCGATTTACCTGAAAAGTTTGGATTGGTCAACACTGGCGGGTCGCACGGTCACCTGATGGCGGATCCGCCTCGCCTCCGCCATCCAAGAAGAAGGAAGAAGAAAACTAGAGCTTTGTCAGAGGAGGATCCGAATCTAGGGTTAGAATTAGGATTTGTAGAAGAATGGTGAGTATAGTGAGAGTACACCTCCCATCTGAGATCCCAATTGTGGGGTGTGAGATCACGCCTTATGTCTTGCTTCGTCGGCCTGACGGATCCGCTACAACTGATGATGCACCAGAGTCTGCACCCATTGACGGATGCTTTCTTCGGTACAAGTGGTCAGTTCTTACTCTCTTCAATCTATTTTTAAGGGAATGGGGGACTGGATATTTTTTTTCTCCTTCCACTAGCTGTCTCTTGGTCTTACCTAATGTAACTTGAATTTAAATGACATGTAGAATTTAGGAGAGGAAGGAAATGATTTGTGGCCTTTTATAGTTCTAGTTTGCTTGTTGTTCATGACTTAACTCTATCTCGGTGATACAACATCACAAGAGTTTTATGTGCACTCGGTGCTGTTGACCTTTGAAACCTTGGGAATAAGAAACAACATTCCTTCTGTAGAAGAATTTCTGGAATATAGGTTGTGCACAATTCATGTGCTTAAGATAGGTTCTGATTTTTGAAACAATTGAAGTTGTAATTTTCACCCTTAAAGCCCCCTGGGTTGAATTGCTACATCTGTTAGGATTAATATCCAGAAACCCGCACAGATACAATTCTGGGCTAAAAGAAACAGATACTCGCTGCCTGCCCAATTATAATTGATCTTTAGTAACTAAGCAGAATAAGTAGCCAGATGTAAATTAAGGTAGCAAGTTTTAAATAAAAAATATATGGCTTGTTAGAGCTAAACTGGAGTGTGGCTCCACATTACCTTGCTCTTCTGAAATTGGAGCAAAGATTAAATCGAGTTGGCATGGTCAAATTGAAACCAAGCTAATCACGGCTTAGGCTGAATTTGTGCATATTAACTTTAATTAGTTTTTGGTATTTGTAGGTAGATGTAGCTCAATTTCATTTTCACTATACTTAACCCATTTGCTATCCCAATTTAAGCCTTGTTGAGCCACCTGCAAAGCTCTGATTCGATATGCATAGTATGCATTGATATGTTAAAGCAGAAATTGTTTGTGAGATGAGCTACCAAAATTATATGAGGTTATTAGGAGCTTAATATTTGGTTCATGCTGTTATGAGCCAGCTCAACATGGATCCAAAAGAGCTTGAGCTGGGCCAGCCTTACCGAATCTCATGTTTTAGTTAATTGTTGAGAGGAGAGTTTCTTTGTTTGTTGCTTCTGTACGAGGCTTCTTCTATCACACAAACAAAATAATAAAATAATCAGTACATGGGACCTGTAGATACAGTAAGTTCTATGATTTTTATTCACTGATTTATTTCTTCCTCATGGGCTGGATCAAACATGTGATATTTGTTTGTACAGAGTTTTGAATTGGGATGGAGAAAGAACTCAAAACTGATATTTATCTTGTTTTCTATTTCTTTACTCAAATTTTAAGGACAACATCCTATAATTCACGTGAATTCATTCATTTTGTTTTCTGCAATTGTGATTTTGAAGAAAACAATTAAATGTCTGATACCAGAGACTATGTTTCCCTATTTACAAAAGATGCAAATTTCTTTTTCAAAGAAAAAAAAACCCATATCATGATTTATATAATGTACTTTACTTTTTTTTTTGGCAAATGAAGGATTCGTATACAGAGCGACAAGAAGGTACCAGTATGTAGCATCCACCCGACAGAGGCTGCAACTCTCCAATGCCTTGGCTGTCTGAAGGTGAAAATTCCAGTCACGAAAAGCTACCACTGTTCCCCAAAATGTTTTTCTGATACATGGCAGCACCACCGTGTTCTCCATGAGCGCGCTGCCAACACCGCATCTGAGAACGGTGCAGAGGAGGATGGTGGCGGTGACCACCTTTTTGGCCGCCTCTCAACCCAGTCCCCTTCTACCAACGGCCCTGTACCGATTGTAAACCCTGACAAGAACTCTGGTGAGACTTGGTATGAGGTTGGGAGATCTAAAACGTACACACCAATGTCAGATGATATCGGTCATGTCTTGAGATTTGAGTGTGTGGTTCTTGATGTGGATACAAGGATTCCGATGGGGACTGTGAGTAGCATCTTGACTTCAAGGGTTATACCGGCACCAACCCCTACACCAAGAAGGATGATACCAGTTTTGCCTGGCGGTGCTGAGGTGATGCAGGGTGGTTTTGATATTGATGGGAGGAATGCGTCAGTAACATCTATGGGGACGTTCACAGTTCTTTCTTACAATATTTTGGCAGAGACATATGCCACAGGTGAGGGGTACAGCTATTGCCCCTCGTGGGCCCTATCATGGACATATAGGAGACAGAATCTGCTTCGCGAGATTGTTGGCTACCATGCTGACATCATCTGCCTCCAAGAGGTATCTCCCTTTCTTGTTGCGTGGTCAGAATACTTTTACTTAATTTTGGATCCTTAGAACAGAGTACTAATGAATGATATGTTATTATATTTTATTATTATTAGAATGTCCATAATAACAACTAGTTTATTAAAGTGTATGATTCTTGACATTCAGATGGACAAATCCTATTGGCACACGTGTGTGCAAAGTTTAAATAAGAAATTAAAATAATCTAAATGTACTGTTTTCAGGTACAAAGCAATCACTACGAGGAGTTTTTTGCACCAGAATTGGATAAGCATGGATACCAAGCACTTTACAAAAAGCGAACATCAGAGGTAAGAAGTAACCTTTACCTTTTCTTTTTTAAGTTTTTGCATTTGAGTTCCATCTTTTGATTTTATTTGTTTTTCTCTCAGTATTTGCAGATGTATCCTAGTAACCCAAACAATATCGATGGATGTGCCACATTTTTCCGCAAGGATCGGTTCACTCATGTAAAGAAGTATGAGGTATACCACTAATTTGTCAGAATTTTTTCTGTATTCCATGATTTCATTTTCATGAATTGCATTGTACTCCTTCATGGTGTTTCTTGCTTTGCTATCTGTTGCGGAGACCTCATTATCTCTTTCTTTAGGTTGAGTTCAACAAGGCAGCACAGTCATTAACAGATGCAGTTATCACAGCTGGTCAGAAAAAGGTCGCACTAAATCGGCTGATTAAGGTATGTAATGTCACTGCATGGAAATAATTATAATTTTTATATTCATTTTTACCAGTAAACCTGCTAGGATACTAATTGTTGCTTATTTCCACTTCCTTTAGGACAATGTTGCATTGATTGCTGTTCTAGAAGCAAAATTTGGTGGCAGTCCTGATAATTCTGGAAAGAGGCAGCTTCTGTGTGTGGTCAGTATGGAACTCTGCTTACTATGTGATGCATTAGATTTGACTTTTAACTCAATACATGAAAATCAAGTTATTCTGTTGTTCTTTTGTTTATCTTAAAGAAGATAATTTGGGTTCATGCATGTCTCTTTCTCTCTGTGCAGCTACTAGCTGCCCGTTCTGGTGCAAATGTTTAGCACAAGTGCTTAAATATGTAGCATAACTACTATAGACTAGTATAAATAATGTATGTTTTTAGACCAAATTTGAAATGTTTATGGATGCACCAAGTTCCATTTGCCAAAAGCCAACCTTTGTACTGAGGCTATAAACAGTAGATGGGTCCTTGAATTAAAATTTCATTTTTTATATATTGAAGGGCCACATTTTGTTATTCATGCTTCTACATAATATGACTTTTTAGACAGGTGGTAGGAATTCTAGCATTGCACTCTTAGTACTTTGCTTTAGTGACCTTTTTTGTATCCCTCAACTTCTGGACTTTTTTTCTGTACTTAATTAAATGACATTTTTCTTATCACTCGACTGCTTTTATTTTGCAAGGCAAATACTCATGTCAATGTCCATCAGGATCTCAAGGATGTAAAGCTCTGGCAGGTTCCTCTCTCTCTCTCTCTCTCTCTCTCTGCTTATAATTTTCAACTCATTCTTTCCTTGAAAGGAATCTCACTGAAAGATAAATACAAAATTCTTTAGGTACATACATTATTAAAGGGATTGGAAAAGATAGCCGTCAGTGCAGATATTCCTATGTTGGTTTGTGGTGATTTCAACTCAGTGCCTGGAAGGCAAGTGCCCTAACAGTTGTACTGATTAAACTCTAATAAACTTCAATTTGTTTCCTATATACAATCTAGAATGATCTTCTACAATGCAGTGCTCCTCACACACTTCTCGCACTCGGCAAAATTGACCAGATGCATCCCGATTTGTCAATTGATCCTCTTGGCATTCTGCGCCCTACCAATAAACTAAACCATCAACTTTGTCTGGTGAGAATAATATTTCTATAATATATGTAGTCCCTAATCTATCATTTGGGATTGTTTCGATGTGTACCACCACAAAACATCACGAGTCATGTGTACACAAATCAGAATAAAAAGATCAATATCTCATGCTGTTAAAGGATATGGAAAGCATCATATATTTACTTTGATTTGTTTTTTTGAATAGCTTCAAGTATGCTACCACAAAATACTATATGAGCATTGGGTACCCAAATTAGAAAAAGAACAATATCCTGTGCTTTTATAAATAATGGAGCATCATCATTTATGCCATTCTTCGGAGAATACCCAAATTAGGGTTGTTCATTAACTAGCAATGAGCATGAGGAAGGAAATGAGTGTTTTGCAAGTAGCAAACAGAAGGAGAGAAGAGTAGATGTGACATTTTTTATCACTTGTGCTTTGGAGAATACATAAAATTGTTACCTTTTCTCTTTTCTTCTGCATCTTTTGGCTGATGGGAAATTTGTTTTCTTTAGGTGAGTGCTTATTCTTCATTTGCCAGAATTGGAGGTGGTAGTTATGAGTTGGAACAACAGAGGAGGAGAACAGATCCCCAAACAAATGAGCCTCTTTTCACAAATTGTACTCGGGATTTCATTGGCACACATGACTACATTTTCTACACTGGTTAGTTGTTTGTCTTAGTTCAGAAAACTCTTGTTATTTTTCAATATCTTTTTTCTGAAATAATGTGTTAACCCAAGTTTTATTTGGATTCTTACCTATTTCAAATGTTCTTCTTAATGAGGATAGGTTGTCAGTTGAAATTGTGCGAAGGGCCTAGTGAAAGTTTTAGCACCTTCTAATTCTGCTTTTTGCTGTGTTGTCTCTTATTTTTCTTGTTTTTCAATTATAGCCGATTCTTTGACTGTGCAATCTCTATTGGAGCTGGTGGATGAAGAGAGCTTGAGAAAGGATACTGCACTGCCATCTCCCGAGTGGTCATCAGACCATATTGCTCTTCTTGCTGAATTTCGTTGCAAACCTAAGCTCAAACATTGACTGGATTTTTTAGGTATTCTAAGACCTACTTATTGTTCATATGATGTTCTTGAACTGGTTTTATTGGCATATACATGATATTAGTCACAATTCAAACATAGCTTCTAAATTATTTGGGAAAGAAAAAAGAAAAAGAAAGATAAGGTTCTAAAATATTTGTTCTGGTACCTATGTTGGTTCAAATAAGATTTCTCTTGAGCTTTCTAAATTTTCACACATTATTTTTTTTTATTTTTTATTTTTGGAGAAAATCCCAGAGGAAACCCAATTTGGGATCTGCAACCCATAAATTTACTATAGCCTGGGATCTAACACTAAAGTTGATTAAAGTTTTCTCATAAAGAATTATCCAAATTACTTCTTCATATATAATTTAGTATCTGAAACTTAGATTTGACTTCAGGTAAGTTTTTAAAGATATTTAGTCAAAGAGTTGTGTCTGTACGGTATCTTTTCCATTGTTGACACCAATTGTAGTTGCAATTGGTAAGTTCCTTGGAAAGAGTGGGATGTTGGTTGTTTTGTATAGGAATTGTTTGCTATATGCAATTGCTACTTACAATAAAAGATTTTTTTTTTTTTCTAACTATTATTTATATTCTTTTCTCAAATGAGCAGGAGCCTAGGTCTTAATCTTTTTATAGAGAAGGCTTTGGTGTTTGCATGTTGACATCATTTAGCTGTTGTTTTAGAATGGAGAAAAAAGGTAAGGTGATTTCCCCTTAAAAAAGAACATGAGTGGGACCCCCATCTTTGAAAGAGCGGGGCCTGTGTAATTTTCTTTACTATAGAAACAAAAAAAGGAGTATTCTGAATGAAATGCTGCTGTTTTGGCATTAGTTTTCTTTCTCCCTCTATTTTTCTTTTTGCCAAAGATCATGTGCATAATTATCCTCCTGTGCTTTCAAGTCAGAAACTCTTTCAATTATCTGAATTTGCAGAAATTGGGGTGGCATTGGTTATCTGCTTAATTGCTATGGTACCAAATTGCCAAATAGTTGGAACAGTAAAAAGGGGGGTGGGGGGTGTTGTATTCCTTTCTAGATGCATTGCATTATTATGTGGTCATCCCTTTTATGATGCTTAGTTATCTTTAATATATTCTGAGCTCAAAATAGAGAGCACGGTAGCCTTGCTACTGAACTGGGATGATGATCACAGCCCGAGAGTTTCTTATATTGCATGTCAATGTTGCGGTTGCTTCATAAGTTGAATATGTTCTGTTATTGAAAATTTTGACAGATCGTTAGAATGGTATGAATTTTGGCAAAGATGTTAGTAGATTTCTTTGTAAGGTGGTAACAGGTGAGAAACTGAGAACCAAGTTGGTTTACATATGGAATATTCAAGTAAACGCTAGATCTCATATCTATGACTCCATTACTCTCTATGTTCACATGTTCAGATGTTCTTAATTGTTTCGTTGCAACATGAGTAGAAATACGAAAATAACATGTATAAATTATCCGTAAAATTTTGACTTCTAACAAAAATTTGAACACCCATAAATAAAAGGGTCCGCCTAGCTCTCCTCTGTGAACAATCTCCCGTTTCATCTCTCGTTAGTTGCATTAATTAAGGTAATTAGTTAGTTAGAATTTATAACTGTCAGTGTATTTTAGGAATTTGCAGAAGTATTCATATGTAGCACAACTAGTATTCATCCATCTATATGAAGGTATTCACATTTGCAATAGAAACATATTTGGATATATTACAACAAGAAAGTAGGGGACAAATAGCATGTGTGGGGGACCGCACAACTGTCAGAGCATTAATTAAGTGGGGGACCGCATAACCGTCAGCGCATTAATTAAGTGGGGGACTTCTAACTACCTTCAGCTCATTTTAGAAATTTACAAAAAAAGTATTTATCTGTAACACAACTAGCATTCATCCATCTATATAAATGTATTCATCTTTGCAATAGAAACATATTTGGACACATCAATCACTCATCTTTTACACGTTTTTAGAGATGAGTTTTTTTTTTTCCATTCAATCTAACCAATATTTCTGACGATCTGTGAGGAATTTTGCAAATCTAAAACCACGAATGTCTTCTACACAATTTTCTCTTTCAAATGAGATCCATGATGACATACTTTCGAGTTGTCCGTTGCACAAGTATTCACACCTCGTCATGCAAGTATTCATCCCGCATTAAGCAAGTATTCATTCTCATCGTGTAAGTGTAAATAGTTAATGTACCAAGAGTATTACACGTTTTTAGAAATGGATTTTTTTTTCTCCGTTCAATCTAACCAATATTTCTGACGATCTGTGAGAAATTTTGCAAATCTAAAACCACAAATGTCTTCTACACAATTTTCTCTTTCAAATGAGATCCATGATGACATACTTTTGAGTTGTCCGTTGCACAAGTATTCACACCTCGTCATACAAGTATTCATCCCGCATTAAGCAAGTATTTATCCTCATCGTGTAAGTGTAAATAGTTAATGTACCAAGAGTATTACAAATATATGTGCATACCAAACAAATAAAAAGTATTCATCAATAAGATATCAAGTATTCATACATATAAGTTAAAGTATTTATGCCTAAGATATTAAGTATTCATCCATAAACGTTGAAGTATTCATCTCTAAAACATTAAGTATTCATCCATATGTACTTAGTACGCACTGTTCTAATTCACTATTAATGAAGCTTTGTTCTTTGCAAATAACTCGGATCTGACCCGGCGGAGGCGGATCTGACCCAGCGGTCGACAGTGATGGATCTACTCCGGCGGAGGCGGAGGTGGGAGAGAGAGGAGGCGGAGGTGGGAGGTGGGAGGTGGGAGACGGAGGTGAGAGACGGAGGTAGAGGTGGGAGAGGGAGGCCAAGAGGGAGAGGTGGGAGAGGCGGGCGGAGGTGGAGGCGGAGGTGGAGAGGGAGAAGTGGGAGAGGTGGGAGAGGGAGGGAGAAAGAGGAAAGAAATAAATGGAGAAAATTGAGTAATTAATTTGTAGGGACATTAGTTAGTTAGAATTTTGAATTATAGTTAGAAAATGTAGTTAGTTAGTTGGAGGATGGATAGATGGAGGAAGATATAATTATCCTAAATAAAATTGCCCCGTGAAATATTTCAGATGTACAGTAAATAAATAATTTTTTTTTTTTATAAGAAGCCCTTAGGCAGAAAAAAAAAAATGCCTATTTTTCTAGCCTCTAGCAAATCGGTTCGACTAGAGCAAACATTTGTCCCTTTTCGAGGTAGTCAAATTTTGTCATTCCGTGACTCCGACATCACATCATTTGATGGACACAAGACAACCAAAGGAATCTGGCTTTCTTTTTTCTCTACTTGTAAATTCATTCTCTCACATGGGCCCTACGTGCCATATATTATTGCCCCATGAAATATTTTTCAATGCCTCTGCTCACGTTAAATTATGTAATAAACAGTCCATTTCTTGCAACACCTTTGTGTTTCTTCCTATTTACAAATTTCACTAAAAATATGGATCAGTAATTCGGACAAGAAAATTATGTAATTATATGTGTTTCCTTTTCGTTCTGATATATTTATTGTTATATCACACGAGTCAAATATTTATTTTAATGTGCTGATAATTTTGGCGGTCCTTTTACTTACTTTATCATTCTGTGCCCTAAACGAATAAGAGTTACGTACCCAATTAGTACTGCCAACATGAGAAGCTTTCTTTTTGGGTTCCTAAATTATTTTCAAAACAAGGAAATTGAACGAAGAGAAATGGTGTTCGGAATAGATATATACGCATATCAAAATTATAACTTAGAAGTGAATTCTTAATGCAATTAAAATTCAAAGGTAAGCACAAATTCTTCTTTACGCAGTCGGAATTTAGATAAAAGGCGTAACAGGGATTTAAGATCCGGATAAATGTAGGTAGAGATGGTCTTATCTCTTTATCATGAATTATTACCTACTTTGTATCACAATACACTGCTTGACATTTCTTATTATTATTGCTTGTACTGAGAAAGCAATGACTGAATAAAGCACATCCGGACACATTACACAATGTAGCGAAAAATTTGTTTGAGCCCACAACAATCGTTATATCCTAACGCCACTAGATTTATACCCAATTTTGTGCCTTTAATTAAGGATGTCATTATACCCAACACGATCCCAAGAGCATCTACAACGGTAATGTCTTTTAAATTGCTAATATGATGTGTTAATTGCTAATATAATTACTGAGATGTACCACAGTTTTTAAATTAGCAAGTTTGCTTTAAAAACAACTCTAATAAATTTTTGGGATGGAGTGATTTAGAAATTATGAATCTCTTTAATTGCTAAACATTTGCTAGAATGGAGATGCTCTAACGCCACTAGATTTTATATACCAAACACGATCCTATATAAATTTGCATCTGGAGGGTTAGACTATTGCTCAAGTGAAATCAAAAACTTATACAATAGTTATAAAATCATATGTAAGTAGTCATATTTTTTTTTAATTAAGGACTCTTGTTAAACAACTGCAATATTTGTTTATGTTCAGATTCTCTTACCAGAATGCGAATAATCTAGGACTGAAAACGGATCGAATACGAAGTGGATAGCGGTAAAAACTATATCTGTCTCTGTTTTTATTTTTCGAATACGCATTGGATATTAAACTGATACATTTGATACAGATCGGATCGGATATTTATTAAAAAAATATATAAATATTATTAAAAAATACTAAAGTTTATAGGGTAATTATATCTTCCCGTCTATTCTTCCCCCAACTAACTAACTTTATTTTCTAACTATAATTACAAATTCTAATTACCAAGTGGTCCCTACAAATTAATTAACAGATTTTCACTCTTTATTTCTTTCCTCTCTCTCCCTCTCTCTCCCACCTCCGCCTCCCTCTCCCACCTCCACCTCCGTCACTCCATCCCAATCAAGCACGCCTCTGCCGGGTCAAATTTATCGTGTTTATGGTCCTCTTCCTCTTGCAGTAGCGAGTTATTTGCAAAGAACAAAGCTTCATTAATAGTGAATTAGGCCAGTGCGTACTAAGTACTAAGAAATGACAGAAAAAAAAATTTTGAATAGAGGTGTATGAATGAATACTTGATGTCTTAGGTATGAATGAATACTTAATATCTTAGGTATGAATACTTGATATCATATGGATAAATACTTCAATGAAGTATGTTTTGTTTCTTTTAAATATTATTTTTTTTTGTAACATTTCAATTACATGATCAGTAAAATTTGATAGATTATTTTTGTTTCGACAGTGAAACATGTGACAACTATTTTTTATTTCCAAAAATTAAAATTGAAATAGAAAGCAATAAAGCAATGTTCAATACTATTCGGCTGCTCTTGTAAAATTAATCGAGGTATGCACATATGCTTGTAATACTCTTGATACATTAACTATTTACACTTACACGACGAGGTATGAATACTTGTTCGATGAGTTATAAATACTTGCGACGAGGTATGAATACTTGTGCAACGGACAACTCGAAATTATGTCATCATGGATCTCATTTGAAAGAGAAAATTGTGTAGAAGACGTTCGTGGTTTTAGATTTGTAATTCATCACAGTTCGTCAGAAATATTGGTTAGATTGAACGGAGAAAAAATATCATCTCTAAAAACATGTAAAAGATGGGTGAGTGATGTGTCCAGTTTTTTTTTTTTAAATACTTGATATCTTAGGTATGAATATTTGATGTATTATATATGAATACTTACGCGCGCCAATTGCAAAAACTTTCAAATATTAGGCGATCTCCAAATAGTAAGTGGTCCCCCAAGTAGTCAGTAGTTACTCAAGTAGTTATTGACTGGGGGAAGGTTATGGGGGATAGCTAGTTGCTCGCAAGTTTCTAATATTTATCTAATTATAGTGGTGAATAAGATAATTTTTTTCATAATATATATTAAATTATATGTTATATACCTACAGGGTAATTAAAATTTAAAACCATATCCATATTATATTATATATTAAGTATGTGAATAAGTTAATTTTTTTTTCCAATACGGATCGAATTTTATTCAAAAATCCGATCTGTTTTCAGCCCCTAAAATCACATACAATAGTTATTTTATGTCCTCGATGTATTCGCCATAGGTTCCCATATTGGAGCATTTAATGGAAAAGCAGAAAATTAATATTAACTACCGAGAGGCTTAAACCCTATAACCCTATAACCCTAAACCCTAAACCCTATAACCCTAAACCCTATAACCCTATAATCATATACCCTATAACCCTAAACCCTATAACCCTAAACCCCTAAACCCTAAACCCTATAACCCTAAACCCTAAACCCTATAACCCTATAACCCTAAACCCTATCACCCTAAACCCTAAACCCTAAACCCTATAATCATATACCCTATAACCCTAAACCCTATAACCCTAAACCCTAAACCCTAAAACCCTATAACCCTAAACCCTATAACCCTAAACCCTATAACCCTAAACCCTATAACCCTAAACCCTATAACCCTATAATCATATACCCTATAACCCTATAACCCTATAACCCTAAACCCTAAACCCTAAACCCTAAAACCCTAAACCCTAAAACCTAAACCCTATAACCCTATAACCCTAAAACCCTAAAACCATAAACCCTAAACCCCTAAACCCTAAAACCTTAAACCCTATAACCTTATAACCCTAAACCCTAAACCCTAAACCCTATAACCCTATAACCCTATACCCTATACCCTAAACCCTAAACCCTAAACCCTATAACCCTAAACCCTATACCCTATACCCTATACCCTATACCCTATACCCTATACCTGACAATTGTTTACCATTTTCTAAAATGTAGTTTGTTTACCATGGCCTTTATTTCATTACACTATGGTGGGAAGATGCTTAATAGTGCACAAGGGGCGTATTACAACAAAGATGCATCTCATTCATTAATGATTCCAGATGACATCTCACTTTTGGACCTGAAATCCATAGTTTACACACACACCGGTTACAACCCATAAAGGTGTGACCTAGAATTGGCAACCCGATATTGCCATCCCTCCAGTGGAAAATTTATGGTTGCGAAACTGGTAGATGAGAGTACGTGGAGAGCCATGTTTGGTTATTTGAGGTCCGAAGGGAATTTTCTAATAGAAATATTTGCTAGAAGAGTTCCGGTAGAGCCCGGGGTTGGAAGTTCGGGCTCTGGATCAGCGGCACCACATTATACCCCACAACCAGAAACCTACAGACGTGACTCCACCTTACTCCTCACCGAACCTGACCCAGAACCCTACAACTACGTCACTCCACCAGCACCTCAACGAAAACACTCAGTAGCATCCCCACCTAGACACAATCGAGGCATACCAAGACACTCAGTTTCAACCCCACCTAGATCCGTAAATACCACTCCTTTACCGTTACCTCCAGTATCACCTTACCCCAGACCTGCACCAGTAGACGATGCAAGCTGCCCGGACTTTGAAGATATTAATGAAGAACCGGAGGACGATCTGGGGAGCGGGGATGAATTTGAGGGAGACATGTGGGGGGATTCAGATCACATGGAAGGTTGCGATGAAGACGGATCGGTTCAAACAGCTGAAAGGCAAATGGGTCGTACTGATGAGGGCGGGCCGCTTAGTGGCCGGACTGATACACACCCGTTCCCAGACCTCAATGATGTTTCTGAGTTTAGAGAAGCAGATATTGGTTATTATGGGCAACGGATTGAGTACAAAGGTGAGCTTGCTGCAAACCAATATTTTAAAAGCAAAGAAGACCTAATGAAGAAGATCAGAGAGCACCATATAACTAAGAATCAGGAGTTCAGATCTTGGAAAAGTGACAGGGATCGGGTTACTCTGCTGTGCAAGGACAAGAATTGCCGTTACGAGCTTAGGGCAAAGCCGACGGGATGTGGAGACGCATGGGTTATCCATAAGCAAGTCAGGCCTCACACATGTAGGACTGAGCACATGAGGGACGACCACGAATGTCTGACGGCATCGCTCATTGCCGATGTCATTGAGAACGCCATTAAAAAGGACCCGTGTATGAGCATCCAGACGGTGGCAGACATTGTCTTGTTTGTGTATGACAATGTGACACCTAAATACCACCGACTGTGGAGGGGCCATGAGCTGGCAATAGCCCGACAATTTGGGAGTTGGGAGATTTCGTACAGCTTGATGAGACCACTGTTGCTTGCAATTTGCCACAACAATCCCGGCTCGACCCACCAATTTCTGACCAGCCCGGTACGGAATAAGGAAACATGACTAATCATGCCAGGTGTTGCCCAGTTCAGAGCCGTAGCCTGGGCGTTTGGTCCATGCATTGCAGCATTCCAGTACCTGAGACCAATGATCAGCATCGATGCCTTCTTCTTGCCTGGGCGATATGAGGGGAGGCTTTTGATAGCTTGCGGCTACAATGCCGAGAACCAATTGTTGCCTATTGCATTTGCAATTGTACGGCAGGAGGATACTGAGAATTGGGGTTTTTTCTTACAGTGGTTGAGGAATGAAGTGCTCGGCTCGTGTAAATTTGTATGTGTCATATCGGACCAGCACAAGGGGATCAAAGCTGCACTGACAGCTGAATACGGATGGCCTCCCGAGCTTTTTGTGCACAGGTATTGTATGCAGCATGTTGCTGACAACCTGGTCAAGAACTGTGGAGGAGACAGATAGTACGGATGGAGGTTCAGGGAAGGAGCAAAGAGGAAGAAGCCGAGATTGAAAGAGATGTTCGAAGAGTTTGCTCATGTATGTCTAACTTATAACATTTCGTTTAATTATCTTATAAGAATTTTATGAAAATGAAATAACACCCCTTTGTTTTTGTGCAGCTAAATCCGCAGTGTAATGCATATTTAAAGAAAGTGGGCAAAGTACGTCCTAATGATGTGATGGAGTCGTCCAATTATGAGAAAATTTTCCAAACTTGTGAAGGAGGATACCGGTTTGGTATCATGACAACAAACGGCTCTGAGTCGCTCAACAATGTCTTCCGAAAGAGTCGTAGATTGCCTGTTTGTGCCATAGTGGAGGATACGTTCTACACGTGCAACATATGGTTTGTTCGGCGGCGTCAGCGAGCAATGGAATTACAAGACAAGGGACAGGTTCTATCTGACCGGGTTTTGCAGAAGATCAGAAAATGTTGGGAGAAAGCTGGAAAAATGCGGTTGGTGCGTTACACGCAGGGCCAAGGTCAGTACCAAGTTTCATCCCCAAATGAGTACGTTCCTTGCACCCGTAGCGACATGGGCAACATGGAACCCACTCACAGGGAGTTCATGTACATTGTGACGCGCGGTCCCGACAGACAAATAGAATGCACTTGCAGAGGTATCCAAAATTAACTTCTATTCCGTGAGCTCATGTCTTGGCTGTTTCTAGTGACCGAAATTGGCAAGAGGACGACTTTGTTGCAGACTGGTATAAAACACCCTATCTTGTGAGTACTTGGAACCATGTGTTTAATCCAATTGACAATATGGGAGATTGGCCTCCTAATCCTGGAGACAGAATCCTTCCGAGTAGTGGTTGGATTAGGAAGGGGAGGCAAAAACACACCCGTTGTGTAATGACGATGGATGAAATGGAAGGTAGACGAATGGGGCATCAGCCTTGCCGTTCCACTTCTGATAGGCAACGAAGAGGTATGTAACATTCATCCAAAATTATTTTTCTTTTCAATTTATACCAACTTACCAAGTAACACATGCAAATGCAGAGGCAAGAAACGCAGCAAATGCGGCGGAAAATGAGCGAGTAATGGCGTCGGGAAGTGGGTCCGGAGGGTCACGGCGTAGCACAGCTACGAGCCGTTTAGATGCAACTGCTATATATACCGAAGCAATGGGAAAGGCGGTTGCCATATGAGGAGAGGCGGTTGGGGTGCAAGGGGAGCCATCTGTCCAACCGAGGAGGTCCACTACTAGACGCACAACAAGAGCATCTACAAGCCAAGCAGGGCCATCTGGAGCCCAGGCCGGCCATCTACAAGCCAAGCAGCGCCATCTGGAGCCCAGGCCGGCCCATCTAGTGAGCAACCGGAGCCATCTGGTAGACCATCTCGTACGGCATCTTTCGCAAGTGGTTTACTTCGGGAATTAAAATTTAGACGTAGCAATAATAGGTGATTTGTATGCATGTTGTAAAAATTGTGTGGACTCTATCTGCATTTTGTATGTATCGGTAGGGTTTAGACCATTATAAAAAGTTTGGACAATCAGCCATCTTTCTAGACCATGATGTGAACAACACCTTAGCATATCCTTATATCTATCCCATGTCTCACAATGTTTCACCATCCCTTTGTTCAAAATTAGTAATTGCATTTCTAAACCTCGAAGTTTTGGATGGTGGAAAATATTTTGCAATAAACACATTAAACAATTGGTCCCAAGTCTGAATGGAATTGGCCGGTAAGGAAAAAAACCATGCTCTTGCTTTATCTTTTAATGAGAATTGAAATAGCCTTAGCCTGATTGCTTCATCGGTAACTCCGTTGATCTTTACCGTCTCGCATATCCCTAGGAAAATTGACAAATGAAGATGTGGATATTCATGTGGAAATCCTCCAAATTTCTGTTGCGAAACCATATTTATGAGAGCAGGTTTGATCTCAAAATTACGGTTCGTAACAGTTGGCGGGTTTAGACTAGAATTAGGATCATTCGCGCGCGGTACGCAATAGTCTCGTAGAAGTTTGGGTCTTGCTGCATCGTGAACTTCGTTATCACCATTGTTTTGTCTTTCATTGTTGATCGGTTCGTTCGGTGGGATATTCATGTTGATCGAATCTGAGTCTTCTTCGCTTTCAGAATTACTTGATGAAGAACTATGATTGGTTCTTATCGGTGATGTGGAAGCGAGTTGTCCTTTCCTACTAGCAATCCTCTCGGATCTTCGTACGGATGATTCGGCCAGTGTGCAGTTTCCTAAAAAGAAAAGAAAATCTGAAAATCAAACTAAAAACTGAAAATAAAAAGAAAAGGAAAAATAAAAAACGAAATTGAAAATAAAAGAAAAATAAAAATGCAGAAAATAAAAAGAAATCTAGGCGTTTCTGATTAATTGGATTCAATGGTCAAAGCAAGGACGTCTTGCGAGGCCTTGCACAGTGAACTGTTATTCCCCGGCAACGGTGCCAAAAAGCTTGATCACTCAAAAGAGAGCAATGTTTCTTTTAATATTTATAAACTCGGAAATGCTATCGGTTCGGACTGCAAGCGCACAATCCTATCGAGTAGTATGTTCGAGGTCGATCCACACGGAATATTGGTTCAATGCTTTGAGCGATCGAATCACAATCTTTCGAAAGGTTAGACAAAATCTGAAAATTGAGAGATGTTGTTTTGATCAATGTAAATTAGGAAGCAATTAAAAGTAATTAAAATAAAGATAGAGATGAGAATTCCTAGGGTTTCGGCACACCATTACCACTCAATCCGCCTTGACAATATATTCCTGTTGCGTCTGATTTCCTGTTGTTGTTTAATGAAAGACACCACATAGGTCACTGCGATTTATGTTACGCAAGAATGACAGATCTTTCACCGAGATTCTACATAGGACACTGCGATTTACCTTACGCAAATGTCTGATCTCTCAAATACCCCAAATTACTACACAGATCACTGCGATTTACTTTACGCAAGTGATGGAATTTGGTACGCGTTTTGTTGGTCTGGTTTATGGTTTTCCCGCTAAGGTTTTCTTCACATAAACCTAATAAATCTCAACGAGGCTAATTCATACAAATAGTTTCTCTTACCATTAAAGTACTGTCACTACCCTAACAGACTCAAACTATATCATTAAAATTAGATGAAGAGATAGTAAATCACAAAAGCATTTTGTTTCAACAACAAGAAATCATAATCAACAGAAATATATATATCAAAACATCAAAAGTAACAAGGTTTACTGCCTAGCCCTAAGAAAATGAACTTAGCCGCGGAACGGCATGGTTACAAGCACTCCTCTCTTCTCACTTTAATCAAATCTAACCCTAATTACAAAGATGATTATTCCTTCTGCCCAGGGGCCTTATATAGGAGTGAAGGGACGTGTAGAGGTTAAGTAGGGGCTAAGAAACTGATCTGGAAACAGCTGTCGGCAGTTATTCCCCAAGAGACGCCTTCGGATAAGGACCGTATTGGGTAATACGGTCCGTATTAGGACCTTGACGGTTAGGGTTTAATGCCTCCAGCGCTATCTTCTGGTCTGTGCTAGGCCTGGTCCGTATTAGGCAATACGGGCCGTAACAAAAGACAGTCGATGAGCGTCGCTGATCCGATTGACCTGATTCTAGCTCCATTTGATGTAAAATAGTCCCAAAACCTGTTTTCTGCAATAAAACATAAAGAAGGGTGACAGTAGCCTTTTTCTTTAATTAATTAAACATAAGTGCGAGAAAATATGCAAAACCTAAGCCAAAACCCTACGTAAATCATCATTATTTTGACTCTGATCACTCGGGTTGGCTTGTCACAAGCTGAGCCAAGACTTTTGGCTCGGGACCCCTAGGTCCGGCTCGCTCGGTTCAGGCTCGGGCCATAATTAACGAGCTGAGCCAAGGCCCAGCTCGGCCCGAGCCAGCTCGTTTACAGCCCTAGTTGTGAAGTAAAACAACGTTTTACTTCACGCCATATTTTTATTTTGAAAATCCAAACAACAGATCCGAACCGTTCAACATGTTCTAAATATTGAAATGTGCTTGGAGACTAAATTTTACATTTTTTAGAATTTTTTTACTATTTATTAAGCCACTTTGAAAATCGCTGATCCACTCTGAACAGTAAAAAAACAGTAAATATTTCTGGACCACCGGATCAACGATTTTTCAAAGTGGCTTAATAAATAGTAAAAAGATTCCAAACAACCGAGTTGTGGTGAGTTGTGAAGTAAGAGGTCATTTTTACTTCACGCTCATATTTTTATTTTGAAAATCCAAACAACCGATCCGAACCGCTCAACATGTTCTCTATATTGAAATGTGCTTGGAGACTAAATTTTATATTTTTTGGAACTTTTTTACTATTTATTATGCCACTTTGAAAATCGCTGATCCGGTGGCCCAGAAAATTTTACTGTTTTTTACTGTTCACAGTGGATCAGCGATTTCAATGTGGCTTAATAAATAGTAAAAAAATTCCAAAAAATGTAAAATTTAGTCTCCAAGCACATTTCAATGTTTAGAAAATGTTGAACGATTCGGATCGATTGTTTGAATTTTCAAAATGAAAATATGACGTGAAGTAAAACAACGCAACTCACCATAGCCTATCTATATATATATATATATATATATATATATATATATATATATAGTGGCTAAGATCAAAGTGGTATGACCAAGGCCTTTGGTGCTACCAAGTCGTTTTTGGATTTTCAAAGTCCAAACGGTCGATCTAAACCGTTAGATGTGATCTCTATATTAAAATCTGCTTGGAGACCAAATTTTACATTTTTTGGAATTTTTTTACTATTTTTTAAGCTACTTTGAAAATTGCTGATCACATGGTCCAGAATTTGGTTGCACTGTTTTTACTGTTCACCCGGATCTGCCATTTTCAAAGTGGCTTAAAAAATAGTAAAAAAATTCCAAAAAATGTAAAATTTGGTCTCCAAGCATATTTTAATATAGATTGAACATCTAACGGTTTGAATCGACTATTTGAACTTTAAAATTGCAAAAACTAATTGGTAGCACCAAGGCCTTGGTCATACCACTTTGACCTTAGCCACTCTCTCTCTCTCTCTCTCTCTCTCTATATATATATATATATATATATATATATATATATATATATATATATATATATGAGGAGGGTTCCAATGCACCAAAATGCATCCTCTTCATTTTCAAAGTTCAAATAGTCGATTCGATCCTTTCAGCGTGTTCTTCATATTAAAATGTGCTTGGAGACCAAATTTTATATTTTTTGGAAATTTTTTACTATTTTTTCAGAATTTTTGAAAATCACCAAACAATAATTTGAAATTCAGCAAAGTGGTGATTTTCAAAAATTCTGAAAAAATAGTAAAAAATTTCCAAAAATTGTAAAATTTGGTCTCCAAGCATATTTTAATATGTAGAACACGCTGGAAGGATCGAATCGACTATTTGAACTTTAAAAATGAAGATATATGAGTTTTGGATGCATTTTGGTGCATTTTGGTGCACCAAATTTTGGTGCATTGGAACCCTCCTCTATATATATATATATATATATATATATATATATATATATATATATTTGAGACAAGTTCAAGATATTTACAACGAGTCAATGACATCATTTTAGGAGAAAACTCTGACACCTTTTGTTGTACAAATTTAGGAGTTCAATGAATTGGATAAATATTAAGAACGCTAGTTTGATTTCACGCAGTACACGAATAATAGAACTAATATAATAAGTATATAATTAGTTCTTTGTCTGAATCTAAACCAGCTCTGTTAATATTCTTTATTCTGAATGTCATCTCATCCATCTCCTCTGTCTAATGTGGTTTTTTTTTTTTCTTTTTCTTTTTGAAATCTATGAGGTTCTTTCTACATTTCTAGTAGCGAGCTACCAGAAATGTACGAAATGGTAATTAGAAGTGTTGAAAAGGGTAAATATAAAATACAGAACCTAATTTAATAACTTACTGTTAGATTTCAAAATTAATGGACTAATTAAAACTTCATTGCCATTTTAGTACGAATAAAATTAGAATTTAGTTATTTGCACCTACTACTGTTATAGATTTGTCACTGATTATGGTCCTTTCTATATTTAGCTTTTTTCTGACCATTTTGTCGTTTCCTTTTTTTTAGCAAAGTTCTTTTTCTGTCCTTGCATATATTCGTCCTTCCACTTCTAGCAAATATACATAAGGAGGGTTCAAATGCATCATAATTTTTGTGCTTCAATGTACTTTATATTTTTTTATCTCTATTTTCAAAGTCCGAACAGTCGATTTGAACCGCTCAACATGATCTTCATAATGAAATATGCTTGGAGACCAAATTTTATATTTTTTAGAATTTTTTTACTATTTTTTTAGATAGGTACAATATCACTTTATCGGATGGTCCAGAATCTCCTTAAAAAGTGATTTTGTACCTATCTAAAAAAATAGTAAAAAATTTCTAAAAAATATAAAATTTTGTATCCAAGCATATTTTATTATGAAGATCATGTTGAGCGGTTCAGATCGACTGTTCGAACTTTGAAAATGAAGATAAATGATGTGGAGCATATTGGAGCACAAAAATAATGGTGCATTTGAACCCTATATATATATATATATATATATATATATATATATATAGTAGGGTTAAAATGCATCATTGGTTTTGTGCTCCAATCACCCACGTCTTTTTCTCCGTTTTCAAAGTTCAATAATCGATCTGAACCACTCAATATGATCTTCATATTAAAATGTGCTTGGAGACAAAATTTTATATTTTTAAAATTTGTTTATTATTTTTTTAGATAGGTACAAAATTACTGTTTTGGATTGTCCAAAATCTTCTGAAAACAATGATTTTGTACCTATATAAAAAATTAGTAAAAAGTTTTCAAAAAATATAAAATTTGATCTCCAAGCACATTTTAATACAAAGATCATATTGAGCGGTCCGGATCGATTGTTCGAACTTTGAAAACGGAGAAAAAGATGTGGAGCATGATTGTGTAAAAAATAATTGTGGTAACAAAAAACGTGGTAATCAGATTCCTCCTCATATATAGGAAATTGCTAATATGTCATGCATAGTACAGAGGATCTCCGTGCTACAGCTTAATATTTGAGTTTTTAAAATTCTAACGAGAGTACTAATCAATATATATACCTGTTACGTCACTATTAAATCATCATTTTCCCCTCCTTGCCCATAATGCCCCTGTAATGGCACAGCAAATCAGCAATATAATGCAGCTCACTAACTTAGTGGAGGCAAAGCACAGCCCAGCAGTCCAGCACTAGCTACACTAGAGCAAATTAAACCATAGGAAAAAGAAAGAAAGAGAGAGAGAGAGAAAAGAAAAGAAAAAATGAGCAACGGTTCAATCTCCCTCTACCTCCTCCTCATCTCCTCTCTCCTCCTCATAAGGGCCAGCTCTGACGTAGCGAGCGACCAGGCCGAGTGCACGAAACCGCTGGTGGGGCTTGCCACGTGCCTGCCGTACGTGCAAGGTAGCTCCAGGGCGCCTACACCGGACTGTTGCGCCGGTCTGAAGCAAGTACTGTTAAACAACAAAAAGTGCCTGTGTGTTTTGATCAGGGACAGAGACGATCCCCAGCTTGGCATCAAGCTCAATGCCTCGCTTGCTCTTGCTCTCCCTTCCCAATGTAATGCCAAGGCTAATATCTCACACTGCCCTGGTTCGATCGTTTCCCCTTTCATTTCATTAATTACTTCTTCAAATTTCATTTTTATTTGTAATTTACAACAATTAGTGGGTTTAATTTTGTCTGGGTTATTTAATTTGTAGATCTTTTGCATCTTGATCCAAATTCAAAAGAGGCCGCCATTTTCAAGCAAGGCGGGGCTGGAGGCACTGCTGCCACTCCAGGTAATTCATCCTCTCCAATTTTTTTTTAATTTTCATAACTATTTTATGAATATATAAACTCTACTGTAGAGCTACAATCTGTACTTGCTAAATCCAGATCTGTAGGTTTATAGTTGCACTGTAAGCTTGTGAATATGCAAAAGATCACATGTTGCAAAACAGTGCTATTTTTTGGCAATATTAACTTAATAGCTTACAATAAAGCCCAAGTAATTAATCCATGAATTGTAGACCCATTATTCATTAAACAGCACAGCATCCTGTCTGTTAGGCGTGCTTGAACATTTGTGGGTGGATGGGCCCACTTTCAGATTTTTTTTATATTTAGAAATTATTATTAAATAATATAGGAAAATAGATGGAGTATTTTTAAATTTTGATGTACTAGAAGGACCGGGACTAATGACCCGGATACGGATTCAAAGTTTGCTGAGATCAATGACACAGATTCAGGGGCGAAATCAAATTTTCAAACTATAGAGATCAAGTATATAATGCATTTGACTCTAAAATATATAAAAAAATATCTATAAATACAAAAAATTTGAAAATAAATCGGGTTAATTAACCATCATTTATTGCTAGTGCCTTCGTCCATGTACGAATCCAAATATTTTTGGATTTTTTGTAGTCAACATTTTCATCAAATTACTAATACCGTTTGGTGTGTTGTTGTGGAAAAAAAAAATGTTTGAATCTGAATTATTGTTCCTGGTGCATACTTTTGGACTTGGGTGACTGGTCCTAGTTCTAGTATATTAAAATTCTATGAGTAGAACTAGGGTGTTCCTAAGTTCACCAAGTCCCTTTGTGAACTCAACACTAAAACCTATCGGATTGGTTTCAAACGCCGAATTCAAATCGTTGAAATCTTTCTATCTTACGAGTGATGCGTTTACATGCGAAAGTTTTAAAATTTTAAATTAATTTTGTATAGAGTCAAGTGGTCAAAAGATGTCCAAAAAATGAATGCATTAAAATTAATTTATAAACCTTCTAATTTTAATCACTTGACTTTATATTAAATTAATTTGAAACTTTAAAATTTTCACATGTAGACGCATCACTCATAAAGTAGAAGAATTTCAACGGTTTGAATTTATCGTTTGAACTTAATTCAATATATTTTAGAGTTGAGTTCACAAAGAGACTTAGGAACACCTAGTTCTACTCAAATTCTATAGTAGTGTATCTATTTTTTTTTTATATCAGTACAGTATAGTACAGTGCATGGTACAACTGGTAGATGTGCATATTAAGGGCCTGTTCGGTGTCCGGTAATGGGTGTGGGAATAGGAAAACTTTGAACTAAATTTTACTGTTTGAGTGAATTTTTTTTTCCCACGAAAACAGTGGGCACGTCCGAACAGGCCCTAAGATGAGTTGGCACGGACTCGAAGAAAACGGGACCTCAACTAATTTTGAAACGCGCCTGACTTGAAGGCTTTTGAGTAATGCAACCCGCATTAGTGATCCACTTATTTGACCACCTACCACAAAAATGTAGTGTGTCCAATGATTAAGGAGTACGTGTCTGAGGCATTTATTTCTTTGTTTCTTTCATTTTTTGTTTATTTTCAGACGATATCATAGCGGCAAACAAAAAGTGAAAGACATTTCACATTAAATCAGTTTTTAAACAAAATGGTGACGCTATCCGGGGAATATTTTGTAATCATTTTGGACCGGATTATATAGTTTTGGCATTTTAATATTTTAATAGTTTGCCAGAGGCCCAATTGCATGTCTAATTTATGAGAATAATACAGTTTTACAGTCGATCCTTGATCTCCATATTAAAATATGCTTGGAGATTAAATTTTTATATTTTATGAAACTTTTTATTATTTCTGTAAATAGACACAAAATTACTGATTTTGGACGGTCCAGAAAAAAAAAAATTTTGTACCTATTTAAAAAAATAGTAAACAAATTTCATAAAATATAAAATTTGGTCTTAAGCACATTTAATATAGAGATCATGTTGAGCGGTTCGAATTGACTGTCTGAACTTTAAAAACAAAAATAAATAATGTGAAGCACGATGAGACATTTTAACCCTCATCTGTTTATATTATAAATTAAAAATATAATGTCCCGCATTTTTTTACTTGTACATTATTAGACTTGGTTAATAAAATTTGATATATTTTATAAAACAGCAACAGGAAACTCAAATAGCACCACTGAGGCTGAGAGTGGGAAAAGCAGCAGCACTGCTACTGCAACAAGTCTGATTTTGAGCTATGAAACAAGCTTTTTGGTGAAGTTAGTGGTTGGTTTTGGGATTTCTATACTTGTTCCCATGCTAGCCTCCTCTTAGATTCTAGAAGCATCCAGATCTTCTGTTACGCTCATAAATAATTCATATGCTTGCTTACGAGTTTGTACATTAGTTTAATTAGTCTTAGAAGAGTTCTGAAAGTGGCTGTACACAACCTCACACAAGTAGTGCAACAAGAGATCGGATACTATACTGAAAGAAAAATTTGTTTTGTTTTGAATCATTGAATGGTGTGCGGAGAATTTTTAATTTAATAATTTTGAATATTATCTTTCATTCAATTAGCTCAGAAGTTATGGTTTTGCTTTGTTTCGTATGTACTGTGGTTCTGCTGTTGTTGTGACTTGTGAACTTGTGATCAAATATGTTTGAGATAATCACAGTGAATTTATTTACATTCTAAAGTATTTTTATTTTCGCAACTTATATATGTTACATTAATTATCTGAAATTTGTTGTTGCACCGGTTTTCTGACACTTGCATGAGAGACCACATACCTTGTCAGATGCTGTTAGACAAGATGCATTGAGTGCGCCAGCGATTTTTACTGTATATGGTTTCATAGATTATAACAGAGCCGTTTCGGCTTCATAGAGCGAATGGACTGCAAAACTAAGGAGAGCAGCATGGGTCCCATGCCCATCGGATCCAAAGTGAGTTCGATGGGCTCGATGACCGTCTGATCTGATTTAAGATTCACGCCAGAACTTTCGCGCCTGCTTTAAGATTCGTGCACACTAATCTTAAAGGAGATCGGACGGTCATCGAGCCCATCGAACCCACTTTGGGTCCGATGGGCATCGGACCCAAGCTGCTCTCAAAACTAAGGGCCCGTTCGGAGGCCTCTAAACCCATAGGAATTGGAAGGATTTTGAATACAGTAGAAAAAATTTTCACTGCACCGTTCGGTTGCATTTTTCTACATAGATGTGATTGAGTTCTATTCTCATTTTTAACCCAACTCTTTGTTATTTGGTGGGAACAAAAAAATTTGATCAGACTGCATTTTTTCTTTCCCAAATGTTATTGTTCTCTCTTTCTCTCTTTATTAGACAATATTAATTCATAGCAATGACGACATGCTATCATTTATTTTATTCTTTAGATAACATGATTGCTATGAGAGCATATAAAAAAAAAATTTGTGAGATCATCTCTATTTTTTTAATTGTAATAAATATGATGTCAGACTTTAACAATTGCATGTTTTGAACATTTCTTAATTATATATGTATTTAAACAAATCACAAAATTTAGACTTTATCGAATTGTTTATATTTATGAATATAAACAAGTTATTATGCATACAAATTATAACCATTAAATCTTTTCAAGTAATTTAATTTTCTAATTATAAATGAACCTTCTCACTTGTAAAAAAATAATATAATGTTTTTTATTATTATTTTAATATCATTATCGAAAAATCACAATTATTTTTAAATTTTTTCCCTAATTTTATTGTAGGTTATTATTAGCTATTATTCATAAAAGAGGAGGGATCTAGTTACAACAATTTTGAGTTACAACAAAGTTACCACAACCATTTTTTACATTTTCAAAGTCCAAATCGTCGATCCAAACCATTCACCATGATCTCCACAATAAAATGTGCTTGCAGATCAAATTTTACATTTTTTTGAATTTTTTTACTATTTATTAAGTATTTTACAAAAAATAGTCAAATTCAGACCATTGAATTTTGTACCCATCTTAATAAATAGTAAAAAATTCCAAAAAATGTAAAATTTGATCTGCAAGCACATTTTATTGTGGAGATCATGTTGAACGGTTTGGATCGACGATTTGGACTTTGAAAATGTAGAAAGGTTGTGGTAACTTTGTTGTAACTCAAAATTGTGGTAACTAGATCCATCATCTTCATAAAATTAGTGTTGATAATTATACCAGAAAAAGAAGTACAGTTTCCACTAATATATTTCTCAAATTAAGATTTCCCACAACCAATTTCACGGCACAACCGAACACTTATTTTAGCACATTCCCATAATTAAACCCGTGTGTACATGTAGTCATGGTTTCCCACTTTTTCAAAAGTAGGTTCCCATTTCCATCAAATCTCATCCCGTGTAATCCCGTAACAAATGAACAGGCCCTAAAACAACGTTGCATATGGTTCACTCGCTGCATGAAGCGAAAGCTGCTCTGTTAAAATATTTACCCGTCACTTTCTGTTTTGACACGGCTTATAGACTTATTAAAAAAAATAAAGATTATTAGAAAGATTCCGGTTTAGAATTCATCTGTGTTTATAACAGATATGTTCAATGACAGGACTAGAAATTTTTTAAAAATAGATCAAGTACCGTATGAAATATTAGTATCAATATAACAATCAGATAAAAATCTTTAACTTTTGTAAATTGATTTTTTTTTCTCTTAAAATTAGTATATCTTGTTCGAGAAATGCGAACAGCGAGACTATATAATTATTTATTGAATTCATCTTGATTACCACGCATGCATATATATTCCTCCGCTCATGCAAATTTAATTATTTGTTGAAATTTTTTTTTTTTAAAAAAAGGCAAAAAAGCCCATTTCATTTTTGAAATATAATAATTACAAAGACCAGTTTTTATCTATCCATTAGGCTAGAATTCATGTTCTCTCTTTTTCAAACCAAAAATTAGTAAAAGGCAATATAACCGCCAAAGCTTGCTATTAGCAAGGCACCAAAAGTACGCTAAATTTGCTAAAACTAAGCCACAAAGAATTGGGCTAAGGCTAAGTATAACTATACGGCAAAATTGGTGGAGCATCTTCATTTTCCACTATGGTAGCACCTCGGCAGCAGCAGCTCCTTGCTGTCCAGGGACCTCTACACCCGAGTAGAAAGGTACTAGCTCCATCGGCATGTACTGGTTCAAAGGAATTGCATCTTCTATAATCGGCAGCCACTCGCCAACAACATTCTTAACTTTCTTGCTCATGTTTCCTGCCTAATAAGAACAAAAAGATTTAATTAGTAAAATCAGATTTCTAGCACTTTTAACAGCACAAGCATTGAAACAAACCTCATTCCTATGTTTCCACAAACTCCAACTAACTGCACTAAGTAGAATTAAGAATCCTGTTCTATCTAGGAAATCGAGAGAATAAGCAAATGCAAGTATACTATCCCAAGTTGTCCATGATTGCATTACAAATTGACTTTTGCCTAACCAAAACCAAATTTGTTGAGCTAATGTACAAGTGATAAAGAGATGGTCAATCGATTCATGGTGTAAACAGAACTGACATTTGGGGTCGCCAACCCACCCTTTAATGGCTAAATTGTCTTTGGTTAAAATGGTATTATGCGAAACTAGCCACATGAATACTCTAATTTTTGGTGGTACCGGCAAGTTCCACCATATCATTGCATGTTTTGGTTGATACCCACCAAAGTTAAGAATTTTATAAATTGAATGAGTTGAAAACTTCCCTGAGGCTTCCCATTTCCACTCAATTTTGTCGTGTGAGTAAGTGAATGAAGTGGAGCTGATTAGGTGGAGCAATTCTGTCCATTCCTGAAAATCTATTCCTACTAATGAAGTTCTAAATTTCACTAATCGCCCTTGAGAGTGTACCACATCAGCTAAGAGTATGTTTGGGTTGGTACATTGGGTAAACAAAGTGTAGTACCTAGTAGCTAATGTGCAGTTTTTATACCATTGGTCAACCCAGAACCTAATTTGCGAATTTACCCCTGGTTCATAAGATACCCCCATTTCCCCTATATAATTAACTTTCAACATGGCAGTCCAGAAGGCAGATTTTAATGGATGGTGATTGGTCACATATTTATGTATTATAAGTTTTTTCCAAAGTCCATTGTATTCAGAATTTTTCAATTTCCACCACCATTTGAGTAAAAGAGATATGTTCATTTGTCTTAGATCTAGAATTCCTAAGCCACCTACCTGTTTAGCTAAAGTTGAGGTGTACCAGTCTATGAGAATATATTTTTTCTGTTTAGAATTACCTTGCCATAAGAAACGTCTTCTAATCTTATCTATTTGTTTGATTACCGTAAGAGGAATCCTATAGACTGAGAGTGCATATAAAGGTACAGCTGTAAGGATAGAGTTAATTAGGGTTAAACGACCTCCTATGGATAGCAAGCTTCCTTGCCATTGTTGCAGCCTACTTTCTACCTTATTTACCAGAAAAGACCAATCAACTACTTGCAATTTTTTATAATGTAAGGGCAGTCCTAAATATTTAATAGGGAAAGTTCCTTCGTGACATCTAAATAAATGTTGAAGAGGTTGTGTGTCATCTACATTTAACGAATACAATTCAGTTTTATCGTAATTCATTCTAATCCCAGAGATAGCCTCAAAAGCTAGCATGGCCCACCATGCTGCTTCCACATTCTCTTCTTGAGCTTCTAGGAAGAGAATAGTGTCGTCGGCATAGTGGCAATTTGTGATTGCTAAATTATCTAAACACGGTGGACCTAAACCTTTAATTACATGTGCTTGTCTACCTTTGGTAAATATCCTACTAAGTGTATATGCAGCTAATATATATAAAAATGGGGACAACGGGTCACCCTGTCGAACTCCCCTTTTGCAAGAAAAATATTCAGTTAGTTCCCCATTTATAGCTAGACAAGATTGAGAACTATACAGCCATTGAGTGATCCATTGTATCCACCTAGTCCCAAAATTTCGACTATGTAACAATTCTATTAAATAATCCCAATGTATCTTATCGTACGCTTTCTCAAAATCTACCTTTATTATTACCCCTGGTTGTTTAAGAGTATGGCATGAGTGCAAAATTTCTTGGCTAAGAACCATGTTATCTAATATATACCTATTCTTAATAAATGCAGCTTGACTATGATCTATCAGTCTATCCATAACGGGTTCTAATCTAATAGTAAGTAACTTGGAAAGAATCTTAAAACTACAATTAACTAAACTAATGGGCCTAAATTTCTTAATAAGTGTAGCATCTTTTTCCTTAGGTATGAGACAAATGCAAGACTTATTAATTTTGTGTAAGTTAAGTGAAGTTTCATAAAAGTAATGACTAAGAAGCATCAAATCAGATTTAACAATGTCCCAAAAAAATTGGTAAAACTTAAAAGTGAAACCATCGGGGCCTGGAGCCCCATTTGGTTCAGATGCAAAAACAGCATTTTTTAGTTCCTCTTCAGTGAAAGGCCGTTCTAACTCCCATTTTTTCTAAAGTTGTTAATTGTTCATCTATGTTCCAGAAAGTAGGCCCTAACGATCCAAATCGATGACCTTTAGATCCTAGTAAGTCTTTATAGTAGTCTACTACATGAGCCTTTATGTCTACCATGTTGTTATTAAGGACACCATTAATTATTTGTTGAAATCATCTTAGATTATTATTCTATCCAGATCAAAGAAAATACCATAGAATTGATTATGCACCGTTTCAAAAGGAACATATTAAAAGTTGAATATTACTGATACGTTCTATTTCGGAGAGAGTAGGCCGTATGGAAAACGAGTCGGGCTCGTCCTGTCACGGGATGACAGGCCGAGATATGGATTGAGTTTGGAACTCGGATTAGTTTGGAGATATTCGGACTCTGACCTATACGATATCTCTTTTAGCAAAACTTTCAACCCTTGTTCAATGGGTCTTCTAGTCTTATATAGGCCGTCCCATAACCGCTATTCTATGCGGTTATGGGAGACTGGGCAGTTGTGTTAATCGCACTAACAGTTATCCCACACGAAGGCGGTGTAAACCAACTTTGGGCTGAGCCTGTATTCGCAAGGCTTTATGAGGTTTTTTGTTGGGTCTTGTTCGGATGGATCCTGGACTTTTCATATTGATTCCGAATTGGCCTCTTAAAAAGATCCGAATTTCGATTCTTTCATGGCCATAAAGAAATAGTTTAAGGGTCTTGAGAACATGGTCCTATCAATTACAATCAACAACAGTTACTCTATTAGTTGAAGTATATAAATTGTATTTGAAGATTACAATATCTCATCCAAATTCTTCAATGGTATGGTAGTATTCAGAATATAAATGAGTCCTGCAATTGAAACATTAATAAGTTACCTACATCCACAAAATCACGAAAAAGGATAGGGATGTCACAAACATGCCAGCCGACGAAAATATTAGAGGTGATTTTTCGAGGATGGTGTTTTTCAACCAGACAAGTTCAGGTTTTTTCAACCACACTTTAGATCGTAATCCCGAAACTTTTATTATACCATAAACTCAAAAATTAATAAATCAAAACATTCTAGTTTTGAAAGAATTCTAAGAATACCCTGGCCGTCAAATGTCTCACGGCTGGCGCCTAGAGGCCTTCCAATGAATTAGCGGCCCCCTATTTTCTTTTTCTTTTTTCTTTTTTATTTTACAGAAATTTTATCAACAAAAACTTTAATAAACCTTGTTCTTTGTGCCATTAAAATTTCGGATCAAGACACTTGCGTAACAACTCAATAGAATAGTTTTATTAACTCTTGTTCTCTGTGCCAAAAAAAAAAAAAAATAGGGGGCCGCTAATCCATTGGGAGGCTCCTAGACTAGAGCCGCAGGCCAATTGGAGGCCTCCAAGTCTTTGGGGCCGCAAAAACATTTAGCTGCCTGGGTATTTTTAGAATTCTCTCAAAACTGGAGTGTTTGGTTTGTTTTTCGTGTTTGGTTTGTTTTTCGTGTTTGGTTTATTTTTTTATTATGGTATAAATAAAAATTTTGGATTGTAATCCAACGGGAATTTTTTATTCGTAAGAATTTTTATTAAATAACAAAAGAAAACAAAAAGATTCAACCGCATAGATAGATATGAAAAAAAGTTCGGATCCAAAGTGTTTTATTCTATTTAGAAATAATTGCAGCATTTTTCTTTTTTTAGAAAAATTCAGCCACTCTTTCTGTTTTAAAAATCCAGCTACTATTTCAGAAAAAAAATTCAATACTCTTTTTATTTCAAGAAAACTCAACCATCTTTTTAGAAATAACAATAATTTGGATCCAAAAAAAAATTGTTTCAATTTTTTTTATCCATCTATGACATCGTAAAATAAGATACCTTTTTATTTTCATTTATTATTTAAATGTCATTTATATAAGTATTTTTTTCTCTAATCCAACCGTCCAAATTTTTTAAATCTACTGATATATTGTATTTCTGCGAACCATTATAATTAATCCGATTTTTTAGCTAGCGTTAAAAAAAAAATTGAGTTGGCATACATTTTTTTAAAATTCCAATATTAACCGGTACTCATATATTATGTGAGTATCGCCCGAAGTGGCACGCATATATTATCGGTGCACCACCCATGAATTTAGCAATACGTGTGTGCTACGGTATATCACCAGGGGCAGACTTGAGTACAAGGTATGGGTCAATTGACTCCATTTTATTTTATTTTTTTTGTATTTACATATGATATTCAATATAATTTACAAAATGTTACGATATTGTAAAATTGATCCGCATTTTCTATAGAAAATTTTTACATTATTGACTTTCAATGTGCGTATGACCCTCATAATTCGAAAGTATGGCTCTGTCCCTAAATGCTTTTCTTGAGTGTTGTGCAGATAATATCGTGTGTTATCGTTGGATGATACTTGAATAATATCTGAGTACCGGCTAACATTGAATTTTTTTGTTCTCCAATTCCATGCCAACTATGTAACTTATTTTCTCAACAAGCAATTTTTATTCAGTTCTTTCAACTACTTTTTATTGCTTGGTTCTTGTATTAGAGAAGATATACACGATGTATTAAAATCAATCGAAAAAAAGAAATCGAGTATTATCAGGTTCAGAATCTTGCATCAACATTAATTCTTGTGTTTGATCCAGGATATGCAATCAACATTGAAGTTAGTTAAAAATTTAAAAATGAAATTATGGATGGATGTCAAATTGGATATGTAGTATCAAAATATTATTAAATCACCAAAAGAATTTTTTTACACGTGTAGTGTCAAATTATAAATATATTATTTTATCGTGAAGTAGTTGGAAAACTTTTAGTCGCCAACCAAATTAAGCTAGGTTCGAAAGCTTTTTAGGTATATAAAAAACATGATCTTTCATAAAATATGAAATAATAATAAATGCGCCGTAGCATAGGGCCCTAGTCTCACTGAGACACTCACCTTATTTTCTGTTCCTATTTATTTGTTAAATAACCTTATATTCATACTTCATTTCATTTTACTGACAAGTGGGTCCTCCAGCTTCGCCTCGGAAAATTGACTGGACCAATCCGCACGCCCGGAGCATGCTTAGCGGAGAAATCAAACCAACTTCGGAATTCACATCCTCCCCGGTACCGTAATAGGGAATCTTTTGCAATTATTGGATCTGGACCGTTATTTTTAACTTGGCACGAATCGCAAAGAAAAATAATACCGCCCCCTGCGTTATCTCGAATCTCAAAGCGGTTGAGAGTTAATCTCAAACCGTAAAGTGAAGGAATCTTTTACAGTAATGGAGAGGATACTTGTTCCCTCTGTGACTCTGTCGAACCACGAGGAGCGAGTACGCGGGACATCATTTCATTTTCCTATCTTTCCCTTCTCCTCTCCTTTGAAATCTGAGAGCAGAGAGATAAAAAAGAGATCTAGTTAGCCTCGCCCGCTCTCTCTTTGGATCCCATTTGAGCACTGCACCTTCTCTAGACTGGTAAGAGAAGGGGGCGGAGATGAACGGGGGATGGGATAGGGTTAGGATTGCGACAGCGAGACTGGGCGGAGACTCGTCGTCGCCGGGATCCCGCACGAGGCGGTCGAGCGCCGGGTCCATTGGATCCGTGTCGGAGCTCAGGCAGATGCCGTCGCGGACTGTGACGCTCGGCCGCATTCAGCCCCAAGCGCCTACTCATCGCACAATCTACTGTAACGACCGCGAGGCGAACCTTCCAGTCGGGTACAAGGTTGGTTTGATTGCGCCATCCTTCTCTATGTCTAAGTGAAGTCCATCAGTAATGGTTTACTAGCTCTGTGGGATTGTAGCATCGGATCTATGTTGGATCTGATAAGTGTAAATAAATAGAGAAAAACAAATTCTTGGAGTGTCTATTCATTGTTTGAGTCCTTTAGCAACCTAGACGCTTATTTTGAGTCCCCACACTGTATCTGTTGTCCACTTTTTTGTCCGATAAAATTTTCAGTAGAAATAGATTGGTAAATAAGTTATGCGTTAAGGCAGTCTAAAAATTTGAAGTTTACACTGATTGTCTGTGTATTAACATCATATGCATCTCCCTTTTGCAGTAAGTTCTTTATCATCTGGTAGATTTAAGTTATTAATCATTTATAATCAGTTGACCAAATACAGACATGGTACCTTGGGAATAACCTGTAATGTTCTGTGGTTTAACCTGATTGAATTGACACGCTCCTGACATAGTTGTAATCTTGCCGTACTAGCAACCCAAACCTTTGTTTCAAATCTCGCATAATCTCAAAGACCCCCTAAAAAGCCACACTGCGTCATGTACATTTGATGTGAATCAGACATATCAGATTACATACCATAGTTCTGGTGTCATCACAACAATGGTAGTTGATACAGACCTTAACCTGTTTGTACTAGCCTGTTATCATGGGAAATCTGTTGGGTTCAACTAAACTAGTTTGGGCTTTTTAAATTTATGATGCATTATTTTTTCTAACTTTCTGTTCCTAAGTTGCATTGTCTGAAATCTTATTGCCTTTTCAGAGCAATTCTGTATCAACTACAAAATACAACGTCCTGACCTTTTTACCAAAAGGTTTATTTGAACAGGTACTCAATCAAATTATCTATTTGTATTTTCTCATTTTGTACAATCTACTCTGTACTATAGCTGTCTCTTTTGGTCTTACAGTTCAGAAGGGTTGCAAATCTTTACTTCCTTATGATATCAATCTTGTCCACTACACCAATCAGGTACAAGCACCACTTATTACTAATTTTTTAAACTTATGTCCCAAAACTTTGACATTTTATTATTAACTTACAAATTTATTTGCAGTCCAGTGCATCCTATAACTAATGTGGTGCCTCTCAGCCTGGTGCTTTTGGTTTCTCTTATCAAGGAGGCTTTTGAAGACTGGGTCTCTGCTCTTGTTACTCTTAGTTCTTAGTAATTTTTCAGTTTTCCATTTAACATGATGATTTCTCAATAAGTTTGCCTTTCATTTTCTTTTATTTCTTATTATGATTTAAAAAATTTCAGAAGCGATTTCAGAATGATATTTCAATTAATGCTACCCCTGTGGAAGTGTTACAAGGCCAAAGTTGGGAAACTACACAATGGAAAAAGTTACAAGTGGGAGACATTGTCAGGGTAATCTTATTTTAATCTGTGAAATTGGTATTAACTAGAGGGTAGGTTTAACCAATCACGGTTTTCACTTTGGGCTTTACTGATTAGTATGCTTACCATGTTTGCATACTTGTCTGGAGTATTTTTGGTAATATCTTGATCTCCCAAACAATTGACAAACTTGAAAGAGAATTTTTGGATAAAACTGAATCATATGCCAGTTATAGGTTGTGCCATCAGGGACCGAAATAGTACCAAAGTCAGAATTTTGAACTTAAGTCATGAAACTGATTTAGTAATAATTATTTTTAGAGCAGATCAAACAAGATAGTTATTTCCCTGCTGATTTGCTATTCCTGGCAAGTACAAATCCTGATGGTGTCTGCTACATAGAGGTTCTTTCCTTTCCATTTCTGAAAATGAAAAATGAATTGAGCTTACCATGAACCTGAAAAAGAAAGCATTTTTTTGAATTTTTCTTGTGTGTTTTTTGTGTCGTAGACGGCTAACCTTGATGGGGAGACCAACTTGAAAATCAGAAAGGCACTGGAGAAAACGTGGGATTACTTGACAGCTCAGAAAGCTTCTGAATTCAAAGGTCCTTATTTTTCTAACTACATAAATTGTGTTTGTTTGCAATTTACTTGGCTTGACTAATATCTCTACTAAGGAGTTGAAGAATGTCAACATTAGCTCTTTATTGTGTTTAGGTGAAATACAGTGCGAGCAACCCAACAATTCACTCTACACTTTCACTGGTAACCTTCTAGTGGACAAGCAGACATTGCCTCTCTCTCCAAATCAATTACTGTTGCGGGTAAATTTGTCATTTTGGTTTGTGAATATAAATAGAAGTTATGTCAGCTTCCAAATTTAACTTGCTGATGGCGGAACTTTATACCACTCAAAACAGGGATGCAGCCTTAGAAACACAGAGTACATTGTAGGTGCTGTTATCTTTACTGGACACGAGACTAAGGTACAGCTTTCTTGTGAAGTCATCATTGATCTTAATATTCAGCCTACTATTCATCTTAAAATTGTGTTAAAGAGCCGATACTACTGTTCTTAAATACAGGTCATGATGAACTCAATGAATGTACCTTCTAAGAGAAGTACATTTGAAAGGAAGCTCGACAAGCTTATACTAGCTCTCTTTTCTACTCTCTTCACCATGTGTGTCATTGGAGCCATTGGAAGGTTAAGTTTCTTTCACTCAATTTTTTGGTTTGATATATTTTATTTAATACATGACCTTTGCCATCAATTGGTGCTTTAAGGTCTTGGTTTTATGTACTCTTATTTTTTTGCCATCTCTTTGCCATCATGGGACTAAAGGCTTGGTTGTTGTTGTTGTTGTTTGCCATCATGGGGTGCTTTAGGTGTTGGTTTAAATAACCTTAGTTGTATTTAACTATTTTATCCTATTTTTTAAATTATCTGAAAACTTTCAGTGGCATCTTTATAAACCGCAAATATTACTACCTGGAACTTAATGGAAAGGTTGAGGACCAATTCAACCCTGACAATAGATTTGTGGTAAGCAATTCTTTACTTAATTTCTTATATTGTGATTTATGAAATGCTTCTGAATATATGTTCTTTTTACTTTTTCCTTCCATTTCCTCCCATGAATTTGGTTAAGTATTATTTGGAAACTAATTTGGAAATACTAGTGTAGTGATTAGGATCATACTGGCTGATTTCTGATATACTCTCACAAGCTCTCTCTTTGCATGTTCGGTATTCTATGTTTTGTGGTAATATTCAGCTTTCTTTTGTAGGTGACCATATTGACTATGTTTACTCTGATAACACTGTACTCAACCATCATCCCCATCTCTCTCTATGTCTCCATTGAGGTATGCCTTTATTTTGTGGTGGGAAGAATACTGTTGACTATTAATCAAGCCATTATAGCTAAGTATTGTTTTTTTTTTCTCTCTCTTAATTTAGATGATAAAGTTCATACAGTGTGCTCAGTTTATCAACAAAGACTTGCATATGTACCATACAGAGACTCAAACCCCAGCACTGGCAAGGACTTCAAACTTAAATGAGGAGCTTGGTCAGGTGCTTATTTTTTTTAATATAAATCTTAGTCTGCATTGACTTGTGTAGAAATTGTTGTATTGGTTCAAATTTACTCTGTTGTTCTCTTGTGTGAAGGTGGAGTATGTATTTTCTGACAAGACGGGTACACTCACAAGAAACCTCATGGAGTTCTTTAAGTGTTCAATTGGTGGCCAAATGTATGGAACTGGTATTACTGAAATAGAAAAGGGAAATGCACAGAGAAATGGCCTTAGAATTGAAGAGGTATATATTCAAGGAAACTCGCATAACACAACAACTGTTAAATGTATATTCTAACTACTTTTCTCTAATGTCATGTTCAGAAGCCAAGCACAGCAGTGCATGAGAAAGGTTTCAATTTTGATGATTCTAGGATCATGCGTGGTGCATGGAGAAATGAGCCTAATCCTGAAATTTGCGTGGTAAACAAGTCTACTCGAGCTTGTAAAATTAATTTTGTCATTTGTTGATTAATTTAACTTCAGCTGTACTCCATAAAAACAACATTAATCAAGGAAAGATATTGCACTCTCTGACTTCTTCACGTTCCATTTTTAAGTATACTCGGAATTATTGGGTTGTTTGGTTTCTCTTTTTAAGAAGAGTTTCAGTTTTGACCTTTTGATCTGATAATTATTTGTCATATCGGTCCACCATGTTCAAACTCAGAAACTTATTCCAGTGTTTTAATTCCCTGCATTTTTCTTTAGTTTCGGCATCGAAAAGCATCACCAATTTGAAGTAGTATTCCTTGTTGACACATTATATTGTTTTTTATTTAGGTTACCTTTTGATAGCAATAGTACAGATTATTGTCCACCTTTTACTCTTCAATAAATTTGCTTTCTTTTTGCAATTTCTTTTGTTAACAGCCATAATCCTACCCTGGTTTACTGTTTTTGGAAGCTGTACTCTAAAGTGACGTGGTACTTGAAATTTCCTGTTAAATTGTAGGAATTTTTCAGATGTCTTGCACTGTGTCATACTGTCCTTCCAGAAGGCGAGGAGTCTCCTGAAAAGATCACATACCAGGCTGCATCACCTGATGAGGCTGCCCTAGTGGCTGCTGCTAAGAATTTTGGTTTCTTCTTCTATAGGTTTTTATTTTACACATATTTATGTGTCCTTGCATTGTGGCAATTTTGGATTTTCTTTCATAAATCAAATAAAACCTTACCTTTTCTTTTCTTCTTGTTTCTTTAGACGCACTCCAACTACAGTCATGGTTAGGGAATCACATGTGGAAAAGATGGGACAAATTCAGGATGTTCAATATGAAATATTGAATGCCTTGGAGTTTAACAGGCTAGTCTTCAGAACTCTTCATATATTTCTTTCCTCATAATATTTTTTAACTACACTATTTATTTCTAAGTTAGATTACTTTTTCTTGATTTACAGTACAAGGAAGCGACAATCTGTTGTTTGCCGCTATCCAAATGGCCGCCTAGTTCTGTATTGCAAGGTATTATTTCTGTAAGGGTTTGTTGTTAGTTCTTAAGATAGACAACTGTTAAACTTTGGTTCCTGTTTGAATAACTCAGATCAGCACCAGACCCTTCACTGTTTGTCCTTTACGAACTTTATGTTTTGCTTTGTGCCTAAAACTTGTTTGCTTGGGTTGAGGTTGGCATTGAGACAGTTATTATTTATCAATGGCTCCTTACATGAGGCTCTTAACTACCTAAAACAGTGAAGTATGGAACAATAACTCGTGTGACCCAGTTCTTGTAGATGGTAGATTCACATACCCAGTATGTAGAAACTTAATAGAGACTTCCAGGATTAACTCATAGTTAATGCATTTCATTTCAAAATGTGCAGGGTGCAGATACGGTGATATTTGAAAGATTGTCCGCAGGAAACCAAGAGATCAGGAGCATAACAAGAGATCACTTAGAGCAGTATGGCTCAGCTGGTTTGCGTACTCTTTGCCTTGCTTACAGAGAATTGAGTAGTGAGCTTTATGAAAGTTGGAATGAAAAGTTTATCCAGGCTAAATCTGCACTGCGTGACCGAGATAAGAAGCTGGATGAGGTATGGTGCCTTTCATAATGCATTACTTTGAGGAAGTTCAATATGTACCTTTCTCAAAGAATAATTCTCAGAGTTCCCTTCCTTTTAATTATTGTCAGAATGGTTTCTACTATGTTTTCTAATCAAAGACCGAGTCTCTTCCATATGTTGAGTTATTGAAATTATCAGTGTTACAAGCTAATTGAGTGATTTACTGCTTGGATTGATGGCCATGAGAATGACATTATTTCGAAGGTGCCAACAATTTTTCGATATAGTGCCTTGAAATGGCAAAAGAAATTTCTACAAGGGCTACTTTTGTCATTTCTTCTGATGTTCAATGAAACTGGTAGACTGTAAAGCAAGTTTCATAGACTAATAACAATGTTAGTTAATTTTTAGTTTCACTGGATGGTTGGGCTTTTGTTGCTAATAATGGGAAGGGCGGCACTTTTCTGAAATCTCTTGTTTATTTTTTCAATCTGCCCTTTAATACTTGACAGTTGTTAGCTTATATTTGTTTACTTTTTCTTCAATCTAGGTGGCAGAGTTGATTGAAAAGGAACTTACACTGATAGGATGTACAGCTATAGAGGATAAACTTCAAGAAGGGGTGCCTGCATGTATAGAAACCTTGTCTCGTGCTGGAATAAAAATATGGGTTTTGACTGGTGATAAAATGGAAACTGCGATAAACATTGCCTACGGTAAATAGTTAAAAATTTGTTTGGGATGTAACTAAAGCACCTAAGTAGTTCTATATAAGTATTGTTGGCTAATATTTTTATTTATCTGTTGGGCAGCTTGCAACTTGATAAATAATGAGATGAAACAATTTATCATCAGTTCTGAAACTGATGTAATCAGAGAAGCTGAAGACAGGGTAAAGCAAAGCATAGATCTCTCTCTCTCGAACTTGGCAGATGCTGCCAAGGCTTTATTATATCTCTCTCAACAATCATTAATAGTTAGATACTAATTTTGATCAAGCATTTCATATGTCCTCCATACTATAATTTGATACTATCCAAAAGTATCCTTGATAGTTTGATGCTATGCAGTTCTTTTAAGGTGCATATGGAAAGCCTTTCTTACCACTTTAAAGACTACGTCAACGTCTTTTTTCAAGTAGTAGGATCTAATAGGTGGTTCATTATTCAGGGAGACCCTGTGGAGATTGCACGTGTAACAAAAGAATCGGTAAAGGAAGACTTGAAGCGATGTCTAGAGGGGGCTCAGACATATATACACGGTGCATCAACAACAAAGTTAGCCCTTGTAATAGATGGCAAGTGTCTGATGTATGCTTTGGATCCAACTCTACGTGTTGATTTGCTTAATCTGAGCCTTAATTGTAACTCGGTCATTTGTTGCCGTGTTTCTCCCTTACAGAAGGCGCAGGTACAATTTTAATGGGATTATATAGTTCTGTATTTCTATATCGTATTAATTTATGCAACATTTCTATTTACTTTTTACGTAAGCTGTGAAAAGGTCCCTTGTAATGACTTGGCTAAGTGATTTGAAGTTGTGTTGTCAAAGTATATTGTACCTTTTCAAATGGTGATTTGAAACACCTTAATTTTTTATTTACCGAGCAACTTTTGTTGCGCATTTAAACATATATAAGAGTTTGGTGATAACAGAAGGGACAAATATATGTTGGCTGCATATATGGGAAGTAATATATATCATCTGCAAAATTATATAATATTTAGCCCAATTTGCAAAAATATGGTTTGTCAACAACTTTGTTGGAGGTGCTCTGGATATTACCCAAACTTAGAAATCAGTAAATGAAGAAAATAGTTAGGTCATGGCTGATTTACTAATTTGCATCTTCACACAGCCAGTCACTGCTTTTGTTTTTTTCTTTTCTTTCTGAAGGTTACTAGCCTAGTGAGGAAAGGTGCAAAAAAGATCACACTCAGTATAGGAGATGGCGCAAATGATGTCAGTATGATTCAAGCAGCTCATGTGGGAATCGGCATAAGTGGTTTGGAAGGGATGCAGGCCGTCATGGCCAGTGACTTTGCCATTGCTCAGTTCCGGTTTCTCACTGATTTGCTCCTTGTTCATGGCCGCTGGTCTTATATGAGGTTATGCAAGGTTTGTGTTATCTACTTATTTAGTTTTTTCTTTATTTTTATCCTTTGTGTGCGTGTGGATTTTCTTTTTCTGTTCTTTTTTCCGTTTTCCGGGGGTGGGGGGGGGGGGGGAGAGAGTACAAGACTCCTTAAAGTAATTTTGGTATCTGCATAGTAAAATTTGAGATAATGTTTAAACACCCTGAGTGTAATGGAAAGCAGGGTCCTGATTAACTTGGAATTACTGCACTTTGTTGATGGTTTTGCAACTTTTGATTAACTGGTAAGTGATGTGTAGGCTGTTTTATTCAATATATTGATTTTTCATGAGGAGTTGTTTTGGCTTTTGTTTTGCAGGTTGTTACATATTTTTTCTATAAGAATCTGACGTTCACATTGACTCAGTTCTGGTTCACCTTCCAGACTGGTTTCTCAGGCCAGAGATTTTATGATGATTGGTTCCAGTCTCTGTTCAATGTTATTTTCACAGCTCTTCCTGTTATTGCTGTGGGACTGTTTGACAAGGTATGTGAATGGTTGCTAATACACCATGTATTTCCTGTTACAGCACCTAAAGTTCCAGAATTTCCATTTTAGCATAATCATTCGGATTTTACCATTCTGTTCTTTATTTATAGCTAAAGTTGACAAAATCTAGTCAATTTTAGTTGGTTGAGTCAGTTTTTGTCCTAAAATGCTAGTGAATTGGAGCAAGGATGTAGATCTTAAATGGAGCAAGGATGTAGATAAGTAGCTGGTTGCCTAAATACTAGTTATAGTATGTATCACTGATATACAATTTACATGTTTGTACATAAGGGGAAGCATCAAATTTTGATATTTACATGGGTGTGTATGAATTTGAATGGCCTGGCTAACAAATGATAACACTACTTGTAGGATGTAAGTGCTAATCTATCAAAGAAGTACCCCCAACTCTACAAAGAGGGGATCAACAATACCTTTTTTAGATGGAGAGTTATTGCCGTATGGGCCTTCTTTGCATTCTATCAGTCTCTAATTTTCTACTACTTCACGACCTCAGCAAGCAGGTACGGGCACAACTCGTCAGGAAAGGTATTTGGGTTATGGGATGTGAGTACCATGACCTTCACATGTATCGTCGTGACAGTTAATTTGCGACTTCTCCTGGCATCCAATTCCATTACAAGGTGGCACTATATTGGTGTCTTTGGGAGTATTCTGGCGTGGTTTGTATTTATATTCATCTATTCTGGAGTCATGACTCCACTTGACAGACAGGTAAGCTCCTTTTAACTACAGCATTGAATCTTTTCCATATGCACAGCTAGAAAATGTTTATATTATCTTGCGCAAAAGGTGGGGAAAATAAATCCATATCCGAACTTTCCTAATTTCCCCTCCTTTTTCTATGTATTATTTTTTTGGAGGAGGCTGACAGCAGTGGAATTTGCAATTGTGCTCTACTAAATAGTGTAACATGTTACTTCTCTTGCAGGAAAACATATTTTTTGTTATTTATGTTTTGATGGGCACATTTTTCTTCTACCTCACGCTGCTACTGGTTCCAGTTGTTGCTCTTCTTGGTGACTTCTTGTACCAAGGGTAAAACTTGTAGATTTCACTACTTTTATGGTCATCTAGCCTTTTTTTACTTCAAATGTTTCAATGATATTTCTCTACTGTTGAGGATCAAGCTGACCCAAGTACCTGGAGTCCTCAAAAGTTCAAGAAGTATTAACATATACTTTGTCAAAATGTGAGAGCAAAACTTATATGTTGAACTATGTCACGTGTTTTTGGGACACAGGGTGCAGAGATGGTTCTTCCCATATGATTACCAAATCATCCAAGAACTACACAAGGATGACATAGAGCAGAGAACCAGGTTTGAGTTGCTGGAGGTGAATAACAACCTCACCCCAGAAGAGGCTAGAAGCTTGGAGATCTCCCGTTTGCCACGCCAGAAGTCTAAGCACACGGGTTTCGCCTTTGACTCGCCGGGCTATGAATCATTTTTTGCATCTCAACATGGTGTTTTTGCGCCCCAAAGGCCTTGGGATGTGGCAAGGAGAGCAAGCATGAAACAGAAACCACATTCTAGACGATAGAACAAGTTTTGATTCCATGTAAAGTTTGATTTTGTACATCCTATTTTTAGAGGGATCTCACTGCTTCGAGTGTGTATATTTACATGTTAGATTCCTGATAGGTTATTGTTAAAACTAATTTTTAGTTATGATTTTTTCTCTTGAAATGTTGCCCTTTTATTTGATGTTAGGCCAAGGCAAGGCTGAGGTGGAATTCTATATTTTGCCTTGATGCCACCTTTTGCATTAGCTGCCACATTAGAAATTGAGATTACAGTTCTAGAAAACTGTAATGTAAGTTCATACGTTTAAATTTTATTCCTGTAGTTTCATACTCTCTGCCTTGTTTTTATTTGATTTTGAATTAGTTAAAAGTATTTTATGTGTTTTCTAGTCCAAATTAACAATTGTTTCCGTCACCTCAAAACCGAATGGCTTCAATTATTGCAGTTGCTTGCTTCGGCAGCTACTTTTTTGCAGTGATTATTATGTTGCAAAATTATATTAGCGTTGGGCGGTGCATTTTTCAACCTTGTTGGCTAATTATTTATTTTTAATTTGTTTGCAATATAATTTTCCTAAATTATGGTTAAAGAGCCCAAAATTAGTCAAAAGGTAAAAAGAAAAAAGAAAGTAAGGGAAGTAAATTACAAAATTCTATTATCTGTAGTTCCCATGTGCAGCTGTGTTGTTTGTTATTCTCTAAAGCTTCAATTGTCAAGTTAAAAAGGTTAGCTCTAGAAAATGATGCTTCAGTACCATACATGACCCCCCTCCCCCCCATAGAAGTTCATTTAAGCTTTGAAATAGTTCATGTGTGGGCATCAGTGATTATATAAACCACCCATTGAACCTCCACAATGGATTGAGATAAATTAGTGAATCCTTTACACAACCATGGAATCATGTTTTCTCCATAGATCGAGGTTTGCTTATTCCACATACATTTGTAACCCTTTTTTTTATTGGCTCCTATGTTTGACGAGCAAGTCCGAGTGACAGGAGTCTTTTCATAGAAATGGCAAGAATCAATATACATGGATCAAATTTATACTTCTATTTGTTCTACTCAATAAAGAAACTCCTCCCTCTTACCTTTCTTTTTCTCTTTCTCCCTACATTGAAAAAGTTGCAAAGACAACGAGTCAACAAACAGGGTCATCCCATTGTAGAACAACAGATTCAGGATTTTGCTCCCTCTTGAGCTTGTTTTTCAGGAACCAATCACATATTTTACCAGTATTCAGCTCTTCTATGGCAACTCCCTCCTGCTCTGATATTACTCTTAACAGATTCAATGATGATATGTGAAATCTAAAATGGAAGTTCAATACAATTTCATATTCAAATTAAATTTTAGAACAAGTATGAAAAAAATTGTAACAATTAAATGTGTCTTTCCTGACTACAAAACCTCACACAGCTTGAGTATTATAAAGTCAGACCATATGTCTAATCAATTGCAAACTATAAACGCTTTTGTATGCTTGTCAATTTTAATTTCATTAAATATACAAATTCTGACAATTTGTTGGGTACAGAGAAGGAAAAAATATAAATGATTTTTTTAAAGAAGAATAAGGGTCAAAAGTTACTGATGGCTCAATACATCTGTGTCCATATTAAATTGCAAAATGAAATAGTAAGAGAAGAAAAAAAACAACAAAATTAAAGAAGGTTATAAAAAGAAAAAAAAGAAAAAAAAGGTGAAAAACCAGAAAGATGAAATTAGAACCGAACTCAAGGGAGAGGCCTGATTTGCATAAGTTAATATCTAATTAAGGTAACTCCATTGTGTGTACACCTTTTGAATCAGTGTATCTACACCACTTAATTTGATTAAAGGAAAGTTTTTTTTTTAAATAAATAAAAATATTCTCATCAATGAGTTGAAAGGTAAATGTCCACGTGTCAATTAGAGATTGGTTAAACTTAATTATGGGCAAGATTTTCTTGCCCCCCATAGGGAAATAAATCTGCTGCGATCCTATGGAATTGCAGGGTCCCTGCGATTCCAATCCCAACTGTTCACATGTTTCGAGATTCGTGCACAAAAACTGACTTCTCAAAAGAATCCTGAATGGTTGGGATTAGAATCGCAGCCGATTCGCTTCCCCCAAGAGGATCCGGTTCCGTAAAATCTAATGCAATTACAATTTGTTTGGTTATTAATTGAGTTATTAAAAATTGTATGGCTTAGTTTATCAACTTTTGAATAGCGACGTAATGATTTTTAAATTTTATTAAATTGAATACACAGTCTATTTAGCGAATAGAAAATGCAACCTTATTTACAGTTCAAATATTTTTATTTAGACGAACTTTGATGCAAGTTATCGTGTTATCAAGTTACTTCGGCGCCAATATATCATTTCGTTTGATTTTTAATTTTAGCAGCAGAATTATCATTTTACATTATACCACCTGTTTTATTTATATTATTCATGAACAGCCCTTACAATTTCAGTCAAGAAAAAAAAAAAAAACATGTATCAGGCCCGTTGTACCGATGTAGTGGTTTTAAAGAACTTGTAGGTTCACCCTCTGTACTTGCTCTAAGTCTATTATTAATTTATTACGGTAAAATAATATCAAATTAGTAATTGCTCTAGAGTTATATCAGATTAATTAAGAAATGTTCCACAGTAGTCATAGTTATTATTTTGGCCATTGTTTGAATATATTTCTTTAATAAGATGTCCACAATGGCTATGTTCGGCAATGAGGCTTAAGAGTTTAAGCTATGCTAAGGAAGAGTTGTTCAGCTGACAAATGCTTAGAGCAATGAAGCTTAAATTGTATAAAGGTGCTAAAGATGCTGTAAGCCTGAGTTTTTATCAGCTTAAGAATTGTTAAGAAAGCTTAAGAAAGATGCTCTAAGCCTATCTAAGACACATCTGTTCGGTCAGCTTAAACAACTAAAGAGATTAAAGCCTGTCTAAGGAGGCTAAAGCCTCATTGCTGAACACGTACAAGAGGCTCAATAAAGCAAAGTTGTCCGTCAACATTTATAAAATAGTAAAATAACTTCAACTGTTTTGCAAAATGAGCATATAGACTTGATCACTTGATAAAGCAATTGAATGAGTAACTCAGAATAGAGAACGGAGTAGGTCTGATGGACATTGGATATACTTTTGGGTCCAATGAGCTCCAACACCGTCCGATCAACATTAAAATCTGTGCGTACGAAAATTGAAGCAAATGCACATGAATTTGAAAGCGAAACATACACATCTTAATACAGATCGATCGGTAATTGAGTTCATCAAATGAAAGTAGGTCCTATAGGTATCAGAACTGCTCTGAATTTCTAATATGGTAGGACTTACAACAGCGAATTCATATCACCTTTTCTAAAAAAGGAAAAAAAAGAAAAATCATATTACGCAAGGTACCTCAAATTTTGAGTTTGGATCGGGACCGTCCATTCTTTATATGGCACAGATTTTAAAGAAACTATCAGATATGCTTGGATTCTAGGATTCAGATCCGGTAGAATACTCTACCGTGTAAAATGGGGAATCTTCACTGTCCGTTTAATCTGTACGAATCTTACATAACTTAGCACGAATGTTAAAGATCTTCGTGCATTTTACGATTGAATTGTATCTTCCCAGGTACCTGACGAAGTATAGTTAGCTCAGATTAACTTTCAGCCGAGCAATTAGAATTTGATGCCTATTTAGATATAGGGAGTCTATTTTGATATTACACTGTATGTATACTGTATGTATGTGAATTCTTTATAATTGGCCCAAAAAAAACATCGCTGTACTGGAATTGCGTACGATGATGCGGTAACACAGAGGATACGCTACCCGGATTTTTGATCGGATGGTCCGGATTCAATCTCAAAATTTGAATTACTTCAGGGGTACAAATGTAAAAATTAAATAGTGACTCTCAGGGAGGTGGTAAAATTTTTGTAGCGAGCCACGCTGCCGGAAGAAGAGAAGCCATGGCCGTAGAGATGCTTCCTCTCTCTAATTTCAAGCTTCAGCTCCTCTCTCTCATCTCCAATTCGCACGACCTCCAAGTACTTTCTCTCTATCTCTTATCTGTATTCAGTTTCCTCCATTTTGAAATTAATTACTCGATTTTTACTTCACCCTAGGAGAGAGAAGGAAGCGTCAGGAAAGAACTCGAGGATTACAAGCAGGTCTCTTTTTCTCCATCTGTTCTCGCAAAATCTGTTTTTTTATATTGTTTACTGAGAGATTGCAGATACTGATTTTTCTCTCTTTTGGAACACAGAAGTTCAAGCACACAGAGACCGAGTACTTGAAGCACTTGCAAGAATTAAGAGCTGAGTTGGATTCCAGAGATGACTTGAAAAAGAAACTCGAATCCAAGGTACTGTTGTGTATTATTTCTCATACTTTTTTAATTGGTTATTCAATTTGATTGACCTGCATATGCATTGGTTTATCAATTGATAGATTGAGTACCTAGAAAACGAGAATGAGTTACTGCAGACTAAGGAGAAGGATTTGAAAGACGCAATTAATGGATTGCTACAGTCAAGAGAGAGCTTCGTTCATCGCTATGAGGTCTGTTCAATTTACACTTAATCACTTGAAGTGTTGAATTGTTCTAATTTTGCTGAACTTTTGTGTAATTTTATTTAATTCTAAAAACTCTGATAAAACCTGACCAATAGTAGTAGTGAAAAATAAGCTCTCAAAGGAAGCAGAAACAACTTTAAAATATAACTTTTTCTTACATAACTCAACAAAATGGAAGAAAAAAGAGATGTTATTTTTGACAGAACATTCATACACAAAATCATATTCATCCTGGACCTCATGTATCTTTTTCAAAGTTGTTTTGTTAGCTTAGTCTCTTGTAATTTCAATTTGGAAGGGTGTTCTTCAATAAAAGAAAAAAAAATTATAGAACTAGTTCATTGTATCTGAAATACAGGAACTATAGGGTACAAAATGCGATTTTAACCTGAATATATATGCAGGATTCTGCTTGTACTCTGCAACGCACTGTTCAGACAAAAGATAGAGAGCTCACTTTGCTTACAGAGAAATTAAGTGCCCACATTTCTCTATTTAACTCAGTTCAAAAGGAAGCAAATTCGGCAAAGAGGGCCTTTGATGTTATTAAACGGACATTAAATGAGAAGGAACAAGTAGGTAAATTGTTTGTTTTTTGTTACTGTTCAAATTGCAATTTGACCTTACTTTTTCTCTGCTTTTATTATTTTGATTTAACATTTAAACCATCTTTAGTTTTTGTTTTTACAGTTGCTGGCCTAAATGATAAGATTAACAGGATTTGTACAATTGAGAAAGACTTTGTTGGTATGAAAAAACACTCTTCTTTCTCTAATATTGTTTTATAATCCAATACAATAGATCACTAAATTCTGCTATTGTTGGTAGCAAGGCAAGGCCTTGGGTTTTAGTAACTGGTATTTAACTGCTTAGGCTTAGTGCCAAGATGTACAGCTGTTGTACCAGTATATAAAACTCACTGTGTTTCACGCTTTGACATTTTGAGGTTCATCTCGTTAAAATCCCACAGTAGCCAAAGCCAATTTTGGTAACAGTATGCCTCGTGACTTAAATTATACATGCCAATAATTTATTATTTTTGCTAACACTGTTGATATGTTTTGTGTTCTATAATAGAGACAATCAAGTTACTCGAAGGTAAGTTAAATGATTGTAAGCTTGAGCTTAGGAGAAAAGACATGAAAATTTTAGAGTTGCAAGAAAAGATCGAATCTGATAGACTAAACAATATTTACAGACTGCAATTTGAAGAAATATCCTTTTTCAATTTCCAATGAAGGATTAGTCATAGATAATTTCATCTTTAAAGCTTATTTTGCTGTGCACCACCTATTTAAGGGTCATTGGGAGTCATTTTCCGTGGTTATGAAGAACATATCTAAAGGAGGGGTAATGCGTGCCCTTGCAAAATATCAAAAAATATCAAAAATTATCCTCCAAAGGAGACCTTAAAACATGGAAAAAGTCATATGCACCATTACCACAACATAAAATATCCTTTTGGACTCCTCCAGACTCATTTATTAGATAAGTCTATTATCCTCCTTTGTAAGTGTTTATCTCTAAGAAAAGGATCTAAGAGGGAATAATCTGGATATATTTGGATATATTTGGATAGTGTAGGAGAGGGGGTTATGTGATAAGAAACTTTTAGAGCAGTATAATTGTTGTACCACTGGTATTTCTTGTTTTCTAGGGGTGTACATGATATTGCAATGTTTTGTGCGGGAGATCATGGAAGCTTTCAAATAACAGTGCTAGAGGTTATCTTTAAGATGAACTGCGTGCAAAATACTATTATGTTTATCTTTAACAATGCTACCTTAGAATAGCGCTAGAGGTGAAAGATGAAACAATACAAAGGCTAATTTCAGAGAAACAGGTTTGTCTTATTATCATTTGTTATACTATCTTTTCAGTAGTATCCCTTGTTTTCCAATCCTTCTGATTTTCATACTATTTTCTTCAGGAAATGCAGCATGAACTGCACAGCATGGAAGTTATATTACAGAAATTTCAAGAGACCTTTAATATTCTTAAAACTGAGGTATGCTGTGCAATTATATTTTATCAACTATGCTGATTTTTTTCAACTCACGTTTGCTATTTTAATTTGTCAGGAAAAGAAAGATGCATCATATTGGAGTCGAGAGATGGAATGCAATGATTGGTGAGACCTTGGGAAATAGATAATATATTTTTCAATTACACGTGCTACTGTTTAAATTTCCAAACTTCTGTTACGTTATGTTCGTTTTTTTTATATATGGTGCTAGTAGTTTGGAGAATCATGTTGTGGCAATCAACTCAAAATTGGATAACAAGGAAGATAATATTGAACTGATTGGAGATGTTAGTGCTCAGACTGATACGCCTAACTTACCAGAGTTGAAGCATCATGGTAATTACAAATTTCATACAGTAGTTCTATACATGCATTTTTTTTTTTTAAGCCTTTGAAGACATAAATTATGGTCCTACTACTGAAGATTAATTCTTATATTTTAATACAATTTAGTTGATCATGATCTTTCTGTAACAGGTGCAACTGGAGAAGGTAATTCTCAACAGGAAGTGGGGTAGTTTGAAAATAATGTTTCAAGGCCAGTTTCACCAATTGAAAGCTGAAGTTACTAATCTTGACACTAGTTTTTGTTATTTTTTTGTTCAACTTTTTTCTTGTTGCGGTGGTGATTAACAAATAGTAAATGTAATACGTATAGGGAGATTATAGTATAATCATGGATTTTTTGGGCCCTCAATATACAACTGTGCTTAGTTACAGATAGAAAATGATGGTGTTAACCTTTTTCTTGAATACATAGGAATTTTAGTTTGTGTACAAGTACTCTGCTTTAGTTATAAGATGACTAGGAAAATGCAATGTTGTTATTCAGGTAGTGTCTACAAATTTTATTTTTGGATCAACTCTTTTATGAAAATGTTATTATTCAACCTGTACTATTTTAGAATGCCAAAATGTTGGACTGAATAAACATTTATTTTAATTGGTCCTTGGAACCTTTTCATGTATAGTCAAAGAACCCAGTTTTAGTAGTTCTAAAATAAGCGTAAATCCGTATGGTTCCAATTTTATCGGATGTCTCTGAAGAGACCTAAAATTAGCGTAGTTAAAAGATCTCACTTTGAACGTGTGCAATCTTACCGTGCCACGAACTCGTCTCAATTCTTCCTGGGCCAATCACGTTTGATTGTAAATTGGTTTCCTTATATATTCATTCACAATTTGTCAATTGGGCCTGACGGGCTTGTCTCAATTCTTCCGAGCTATTTTTCTTTGGTTGGGCCAATGACGATTGATTGTCTATGCAAAAGCCTGTGGTATGATCCAAGGCTATGCAAAAGCGTAAACTGTACAAAAAAGGGATAGCCTGGTTCCCCACTTTCAAAACGTGGCTAATTGGAAATCGTGGGATGATCGTGGGATCACTGATCACACGAAGTATATTTCAATGGTCTCGGTGCACCAAGTATGATTCCTACGCCGTCGAGGAAAAACTTCCCTCCTTTTTTCTTGGCGGCAGTGATGATACTTATATAAAACCCTGCACATTTGATCGACGATCCATTTTTTCTCCCTTAAAAAAACCCTGCGCACTGCCAAAGTGGAAGTTATTTCCAAGTTACAGTTCTCAGGCGCCATTAGCATTCAGCAATACATGCATACAACCTGAAACCACAACAAATTCAAGCAAGCGACACCAACAGTAAGAGGATGCGAATGATGAACAGAGGAAGAGGAATTGAAGGGATGCGCAAGGGCCCTTGGACACCTGAGGAAGATACGATACTGCTCGAGCATGTGCGCAACAATGGGGCACGGAATTGGAGCTTGATCTCATTTCTAGGGCTCCTACCACGCACCGGCAAGTCGTGCCGTCTACGATGGGTCAACAAACTCCGTCCTGGTCTCAAGAGGTAACTCCATATCTTTTCATGTTATTACTTATCGCACATATAATTGATAGGTTTTCGGTTGCTCTTTTACTAATAAGTATTAAGTATATTATTAATTTGTTTTGATTTTTTTGATCAAAATATGTTACATACTTTTCTTCCTCTTAATAACTAATGTTATTGTGATAAAACAAATGCTGAATCAAAAGAGGTCGCAAGTTCACGCCTGAAGAAGAAGAAAGGATCATCCAACTTCAATCTCAATTTGGCAACAAGTGGGCTACAATTGCTAAATACTTCACCGGCCGAACTGACAACGACGTGAAAAACTTCTGGAGTATACACCGGAAACGGTTGGCCCGGGCCCAGAATGGTGAGCGGATCCCGCTTCTTGGCATCTCTAATCAAATTGTAAACCTTGAGACAAAAGGAGGAACAATTGCTTCTCTTCAGGAGTTGCATGCCTCGGAGGTATGAGCTCGATCGGGCTTTTGTAATATATTTTAATAAATATATCACTTGAAATTTTTGTATAGTATCAGTGTATAGATATTCTATCAGTTTTTACTTTGTTTCTCGAATAATTTATGTTATGGCATATTTTATTCCAAATCATTTATTTAACTATATTTTATTCTAAACCCTAAACCAGTTAATGCCTTGTAATATTACATGTCATTTATTAAGTCTTTTGTTATGTAATTGTAATATGCTACAATGAACCGTACAGGAGGCACAAGGATCAAATAGCAATGGCAACAGCAGCGGCGCCACATCATCAGATATTGTGGAACCACAACCTGATGTAAATCCAATCTGGAGCAACCCTTATAACCCAGATCCGCTTCCCCAACCTGACTCTTTCGATTCTATCTTTGACCTTTCTCCCTTACCTGAGTCGATCCATATTCTCCAACCCGCACTCGGATCTGTCAACCTCACGCAAGATCAATCCGGGCAATCGACTCAGTTCATTGATGGCGTAACAATAGTTGGGTCCACAGAATTGGGTCCGGCACAATACACAGACCCGAACAACCAATGCAAATCTGAACCCAGGTGTATGGATATGGAGTTCAATACGTGCATATTTAGAGACACAGAACCGTTGTTTTCACCTCAACCAACGGAGTTCGACGATTTGTCTGACATACTCGACCCCTTCGAGCAGCCGTCTTTCAATTTGTTTCCTCCTTGAGGAGCCTACTGATGATACAACATTCTTTTTAGTATTGTCGTAGCATTTTATGTGTAGGCTATATATTTTCTGGTCATAAATTGTAGTTTGTTTTGCTTGCATGTGTTGTTAATTAGACAAGGGTCTTTATTCATTTTGCTCAGGTTGCTATACGGAGTCTTACATGCATGTAAGTCTTTTGAGTTTTGAATAGTGAATTTTTTATGTTAGCATTATATATATTGACTTCCCTTAATTTTGTTCGTTTAGTTGTAATTTGAAACCATATATTCAAATTCATAAATATATATCTTCTCATTTGCTCTCGGGGGAAAAAAGATAAAGTCGGAGAGATAATATAATTAATCCGTGAATAATTGCAAGGATAATAATGTAACAACTAATTTCATTTATTTGTAAAACGATGTTTTTTTCATCCTGAGTTTACAAATTAAGGCATTGCAATTATATACACAATTATTGTCAGATACTTTTAAAACAGTGTTTTGTTTTTCACCCCATGCTTAAATCGTAGAATCACCAGAAAAACGCAAATTTCCCTTCTTTATTTAAAAGCATTTCCTGTTAAAAAAAAAGTTTTATGTCAGTACACGAATTGGATTTCACAAAAGGACTTATTCGGTATTTTTTTTAGAGACCAATCAGACCATGCAATGGGTAAGCGTATTAACACTTTTTTTTTGTTAACACAACATTTAAAAAAAAATAAACAAATTTATAATTTCAACTCATTTAAGTGTCGTTTCGGTTGTCAATTCTTTAAAATTTGTAAAGATGTGAAGACATAAATACGAATATAGGCATAGCAGAATATTTTTTTTGCTTGAAAATCAATTTTTTAAGGAAAAAAATCATATAACAATACATGAAAGAGAAGCCTATTTTAAAAAAAAAATGTATGCACAAGACTTTTAAGAAAAGAAGATTATGTGATAATATGTGTGAGATAAGCCGTCCTGAAAAAAAATGAATGATACAAATGTCTATACAATATTAGAATAATGTTATGTTAAAGCCTGACCCATATTTAATTTAATTCAGTGTTTGAAATACAAGGGACAATTTTATTGTTGTTTTGAGATTCGTGCATTTAAAAAGACTGGATTTTTCACGTATCAATCGAATTCATGGAAATATTGGATCTAATTTGAGATATTATTGAACTGCCTAAAATCTTTTTTTGAGAGTAAGGTGGCAACTTGCCATCTTACGGTTTTTCATTGATTAAAAAAAGTATTTACACTGGCACTAAAAGGCCATAAGAGCAATACACAAAACTCTAAAAATGTAGAAAATAAAAACTATATATTTACAGAGGAGCTCCACTCCTTAACAATATGCCAACCACTATTGTATATCTCTCACTGTCTCTCCCAAAATAACTGCCTAAAATCAATACTGGGCAAATATTGGATCTAATGTAAGACTCACTAAACTTTGTTCTTTGTCACAAATTGGTCACTCAAGTTTAATTTGTCCCTCCATAGCCACTAAACTTTTAATTTGTCCGAATCAAGTTACCTAACTTTTCCATCCAAAAAATTAATAAAATCTAACTTTTCCGTTAGTATTTGATGGAATAAGCATATTCCGTTAAAATTTTGGATGGAATAGCATATTCAGTTATATTTTGGATAGTATGAGAAAGTTAATGTTTTGGACGGAAAGTCATAGGATATCTTTATTGAGACAAATTAAAAGTTCAGTGGCTATAGAGGGACAAATAAAAAATGAGTGACCAATTCGTGACAAAGAACAAATTTCAGTGACCTCCATTAAAATTTACCCATTTTATTAATATCCCCACTTCTTGATTTAACCCATTAAAATACTGATTAATATTTAAAAAAGGAAAAATGGCATTTTTGTCCTTACCTATGTTGCCCCCTTCCTGTTCCTTCGCTGATTAGATATATTCCTCAAAAGTGGGTCAGGACTCAGGACGTCAGGTACTTGATCTTAATTCTGAAACCTGACAAATTAATGAAGAGGGACAAAACTATTGGCCTTCAAGAAATCTCTCGTCTTCTATGTCATTCTCGTGTTCTTCTTCTTCACGCTCGTAACATCCTTTCACATAGTCCACCTCAGCCTCTCAATCAAACAAATCAAAACTAAGAACCAGGAATACACAGGATATATAGAGTACTTTAATTTGCACTTTCATTAATAACCATCATCAATAACCACCAGACCTTGAACTTAATCCAAACATACAATGGAAAACGGTGCCCAAAATTTCAGGATTGCACTAAGAACAGTAAAAGGAAATTGCCTATAATAAAACTGTAAGAAATATCAGGATTTATAGAAAATGAGAAATAAAATTTTGCTTACACACTGCCATTTTTTTTCCCAATTTACAACATAAAACTGTGCACAATAAGTCTTTGTTAAAGTTTCAATCTGCATTTAGACATCAAGTTTGCCTTGCTTTGCCACTGTTAACCCTGATATTCGAAAGTAAAAAAAAAATAACATGCAAAAATAAGAAAGGTAAATTAAAGTTGCAACACCCTATTTACAAGGGTCAAATATGCTGATGGAACATTTGGTCCTTGGTTGTTGTAGAATTTTTGCTTGTGTAGAAACATGTATAAATGTACTTGTAAAAAGTGGATCCAGAAAAATTGAATACTAAAGCTAAGTCATTAGAAATTGAATACTGAGTCAATTCTTAACAATCATAAATAATTAATTTATGTAGAAGTTGAATAAGGTTCAACGCTTATTCATACTGGTGTTGCATATCGTGGCAGTATCATCAGTTTTTGGATTGTTATGGTTTCTTTTGACCCTACAACTCAACAAAGAAAAAATAAATTGAATTTGATTTGAAAAAAAATACACGTAATACAAATAGGATGAACATGGTTGGTACAATGCATGGGTTATGGATCTAACTAATGCATAGGTCATAATCTAATAACCAGCATAGAAACACTGGACAAAATACTCGCAATTGGAAAAAACTTCACCTTTGCTTGTTAGAGATAGAAGCTCTTCTGCAAAAACCCCATGGAACAACGTTGTTTTAGGGCACAGGGAGAAGGAATGTGAAGGGGCACTGGAAGAAATTGATCAGTGATCAGCGAAGGAAAGAGAAAGAAAGTAAAGGACAAACATGTCATTTATTTTTTTATTAATATTAATCACTTTTTTTAATTGATTAAATGAAAAAATGGGGATATTAATAAACTAAAATGAGTTTGGATGGGGAAATAACTAATTTTAAAGTTTTGATGGGTAAATATCTAATGATGAAGTTATGATGGACATATATCTAATTTCTCCTTTCATATTTCAGGCATGCATCAAAAAGACCCAATGGTAGTGCTCATCTTAGATGTGAGATGTTTTGATACTTTGAAGCAAGCAGCAGTACATGCTACCTAAATTAATTTCCTATTGCTGAATTATGATAAGGTGCAAATTCTTGGACACCCAGGTAAAATCTATAAATGTATACCAGTTGTACTCCTGTTCGAAATAAATAGATAATCATATTGATTAGTATTATGATGAACATATACAGCCTGAAGTTAAACAAATAATATGAATCAAACAAAAGCCAATTGAGAGTCTACTGAGTTTAGGCAGAAAATTTAATAATTCTTACATTTACTGTAAACAAAGAGCATTGATGCATATTTGAAAGTTTTATGCTCAAGACATGAAATTAGAAGATGAAATAATTTTGTACCTTGAAATCTCTTGATTGTGAGTTGTGACAAAGTTGTTTCAAGTTGTTTCTGATGGTAGCAGTTCCTGAAACATAAATATTCAGATAATAGAAGAAAACAGTCGGTAACAATGCATGATTGTATATCCCTGTAAATCATAAATATCATTAACAATCCTGCAAGAAGCCGCTATTGATAGCACTATCTTTTATCACTATGATAGTAACTACTTTGTACAGTGGAATGTTCTTTTTATAATAACTAATCTGTATGAGGTTAGCTTTTTGCTGAAGGAGTTAGTTGGTTTGGGATCAAATTCAGCTGTACCAGCACTCTTTGGTTTTTTACCAGATATATTAGACAATTAATCGACAAGGTACTACTGAAAATTAACTGAAAACAAAATAAAAATCAATTGAAATTAGAAAATGAAATAATATCATACCTTCCAGTCTCTCACATGTGAATCATTTTGTGTAAATACAATCTCTCTACTTTGAGATGCATTTATGAAAGCTGCAACTTTACTTCTTGAACCTTCATACAAATATGTTGGCTTTGAACTTTTCACAGAAAAAAAATATGTAAAAAAATTAGAAACAAAGAAACAAAGAAACTATAATTATGCATAAGATTTAAGCATAAGATTTTTTACCTTAAAGAATGTTACCATGATGTACATTGGACTTGTACAATTGATAGTATTCATCTAAGGCTTTTATTATAATGGAAGACTTCTGAGATGTTGCGGTATTGTCTAAGTATACTAATTTAACCCCATTTATATCCTACAGACGTCACAAAAGATAATTTTGATCAAATCATCAAAATTCATGGAATTAACAGCAATACAACAAAAGTGTCAAATCAGATAATCATTCCTATTTTATCCCCATTAGCAAAAATTGCAAATTATGAAAATATAGTAGAGAATAAATTTTACAACTCAATATCCATGAAGATTAAATTATGCTCATTCAACTTGACTATTACGAATCCAAATCAACGAGTTCAACTAAAAAGATACCTGATTGAGGATCGGGAAGTCCAGTCTGGTGATATCCCCAAGTGAATTTGATCCCAAATCCTTAGACAGGACAACAACGAAGAAGAAAAAGCTTTGCAACATGAGAAGTGGCGAAACTGGAACTGGAGAGGGAATTGGGGGTAGCATACTTGAGGCAAGAGAGAGGCGAGAGAAGCTTAGAGGAAGACGAAGAAAGAGGTTGGTTGGCTTGGCTGGCTGGCACAGAAAACCAGAGAAAAAATGAGAGAAGATGTGAAATGGGAAATGGGAAATGGCACAAATATGTTTGTCTGTCTGATTGGAGGCAAGCATTTCTTTTAACCATCTTTTAGCAGGCAGCAGGAGAGAACAGAAGAGAGAGAAGATTCTCGAAACGGAGAGTGCGGAAAGATCGAGAAAGTAGGGGAAACCGGTTCCATGATCGAATCGATTGGCGAAGAAGGAAGAAAGATCGAGAGAGTAGCAAAGGCAGCAGGAGAAAAAGGAAAAAAGACGGAGCGCTGAAGTTTTCAGAGTGCGCGAAAAGTGAGAGGCGGAGAAGGAAGGAACCGTTTCGCTGAAAATTGGGTCCCGGATGTAGGTCAAACTGTAGATACTAGATAGTACTGTTCATTTTATTGGATATATAGATATATATTAATTTTATTGGGCTTAGCCCAATTAAAGTTTTGGGCCTACCTTGTTATATACTACGCTATATATATACTCTCATGGAGGTAGGTTTTTTCTCGTTTTATACCTCGCCGCCTCCATCAGCGATTTCTTCCAGAGATCAGCGCCTTGTGAGTTTCTCTCCAAACTAGGGTTTGATCTCTCCTGTTGTATTTGCTTTTGCGTAGATAAGATTAATTTCTGTTCCGTAGTCTAGTAAACGCAGGTTCGTGCTTGCGCTTTTATGTTCTCTGTCATAGTCTGACCTGAAAGAAATTCATATAGTTGTTCATAGATATGTTGTGCTCTCTTTTCTCAACGCTTCTAATGGGGAGTTTATATCGTATGTTGGTCTCTTATTGTTAAATTTGTTTTATTCTGGCTAGTAATAGATGCCAATTAAAAGAACTACATGCTCAATTAGCTGTTTTATAGTAACCTTCATAATTCAGATGCCAGAAAATTACCTTTGCCATATTAGTGCCATTATGACCCTTTTTCATATGATAACTTGAATGTAATTGGGTGTCTAGATGTCATGTGGTTGTCAGATTTTCAATTATGCATACATGTATCAGAAGTCTGAGATATTCACCTATATCATTGCTTATTGATTTTATCATGTGCACAGAGCAGTTGAAATTTTGTAACACTAATAAACACATAATTTAATAATTAACCTATGTGAATCCTTTTTCTCTAAGGATTTTCAACAGGATTATCATGTATTGCCCTTACAAACAGAAGAATTTTACATAGACCCTGCAAAACATGAAAAATCTCATGTATTCCCTATAAAGCTCAATGAGTTTGCATTATACCCCCTGACCAAAAAAGGTTTGCAAAAATCATATTATTCATCAGAATACCAAAACTGCTTTTAGCAGTGATAGCGATGGTGCTTTGGGTATCTAATTGACAAATTCAGGTAATGTTGTTTCTAGAGAGATAATTTCTAGTTCTTGAGAGCCACACACAGAATAAAGATAGCTAATTATTTATGCTAAATTTTTATGGATGGTGATTATGATAGAACATGCCTTGCAGGGCTATACTTGATAATTTTTATACTGGTAATTTTATCTTAACAAAGGTGCTCACTTATTTATTAAACTTGTATGAATTAGCAGCATAATGGATACACAAGTGAAGCTTGCAGTGGTGGTGAAGGTTATGGGTCGTACCGGTTCTCGTGGTCAGGTTACCCAGGTCAGAGTGAAGTTTTTGGATGATCAGAACCGTCTGATCATGCGAAATGTGAAGGGACCTGTCAGAGAGGGAGACATCCTTACCCTTCTCGAGTCTGAGAGAGAGGCAAGGAGACTTCGCTGAAGTTTGTTTTCTCTTTTTATTTTAAGGATTGAATGTGCCTCAACCTTTATGTTGGTTGAGTTTATGTTGGTTGAGTTCCATGTTATTTCTAAGATTAGGTGTTTTTTTGTGTTGAAATGAGAACCTTCTAGTTTTGTTTCCCTGGTGATACATGTTGTCTTTGGATATGATTGAGTGCTTAAATTCTTAGATAATGTGTTGTGCTTGATATGATATTAAATTAATTTAGCTTGTTGTTGAACAATTCTGCGATATTTAGTTCATAGATGTTATATTTTGTGGAGACAAGTTAAACAACCAAACAGTTATGTTCTTAGAAACTACCAAACAATCATATAATATTACGAGGTTTTGTATCATTTCTTGATGAGTTTAATTTTTGGTACGTCTTATTTTTATACCTTCTCATTGGCTTGCATTTTTTGTGTGCAAAAGCTGCATTTGTCTGGGCATGTAAAATGAAGGGAAATTTTTTTGTACCCATCTAAACTTTTGAAATAGCCAATTTCTCCATAAAACACCATAATATCCATTATCCTAGCAAAAACTTGAAACTTTTTATTTTTGTTAGTTTAAATATTGAATTATCAATATGCTCTTTAATTTTAAATGGATCTTCTTTCTTCCCTCCCCTACCCGTACTTGATCGATTAGGCTTGTGTCTTTTGGTAAGAAATTTGTCAGACCACGCTTCATGAATTTGACTACTTGACTTGCTCATCTCAAATTTACAAGTTATAACAAAATAAAACCAATAAAATCAAGTATATACGTCTTCCATCCCCACTACAGTGAATATTGCTATATGAATTATGTACTGTTGAAAAAGAGATCCAAAGCACCATGACTCGGGTACCTTGCGGGACAGTTAAAGTTAAATTGCAACCATTGACTCAAATGAAAGACTGAGATTTTGTAATTCTATTATGTTCGGTATGTGGGAAGAAGAAGACAATTTGAAGTATATGGGAGAGAGGAAGATGACAATTAGGAGTAAATGACACGTTACTTTCAAATCATAGGGCATATTGGTCAATTTATTTATTTTAAATAAGTAAATAAAATGTTAAATAATTAAAAGAGAATTGCAAAAAGGAATGTTAAGTTTTTGGAAGCTGATAACAGTACCCGTGCTATAGTATCCGCACTGTACCTGCACTATAACTACCATAACTATTTGGAGAGACCGCAAAAACTCTAGCACATAATTTGTTTTCTAAAGTATTAATACATATGCAATGAAATATTTATACCTATACAATGAAGTATTTATATCTATGAGTTGAACAATTTTATGTAAATAATTCTCCCCAACCAAACCTCCAAGATGTACCTGCACCATAAATACTTGTGGGGGACCACTCAAACTACATGAGGGACCATACAAGTTTTTAGAGGTGAATTTTTTTTTCTCCGTTCAATCTCGTCCATATTTCTGACGATCTGTGAGAAATTTTGCGAATCTAAAATCAGAAACGTCTTCTATGCAATTTTCTCTTTCAAATGAGATCCATGATGACGTACTTTCGGGCTCATCGCCACACAAGTATTTATACCTCGGCGTGCAAGTATTTATTTCTGTACTTGCAAGTATTTTTTACATATGACACTAGATGACGTCATAAAGTATTAATATCAAGTACTGTAAGTATTTATACCTCTGCACTGAAGTATTTATACCTATGTAGTCAACTATTTTTGTTAGAGGAAGGTTGACGCGAGGACGATTGGATAAGGTTGATGCTGTGATACGGGGTCCCCACTACTTCATTAGAGAAATGTTAACGCGGAGACGATTGGGGGACTGAAAAATGGATGAGCATAACAAGTTACGCATCAAAGCATTAATATCTTATTTTTCAAGTGTTAATATATTATCTTTTCAAGTATTTATATCTATGAAAGTTGACGCGAGGACGAGTGTGGGGACTGAGAAAGTGGACTACATAATTAGTGAGGATCATATAATTAATGGAGATCATAGAGAAAGAGTGTTGCAGAAATTTTATAATAATAATTATGAGACCATATAATATCTTTTTAGAATAATAATTAGTGGCGACCATAGTACATAATTTTTCTAAATGAGGTGTGGAAATTTTGAGGATACAGGAGTGAGAGTACTCAAATAATTATTCTAAGTTTTTATGGAAATATTGGATATTATGCTATTTTCATCAAAAAAAAATATTAATAGAAAACAATTAAAAAATAAATCAGAATAGAACGAGAATATCTCACTTTATTAACAAAACGCTATAAACTATCCTCCATTTAAAAAAAAAATTCTGGGCGTCCAGTTCTTCAATAAACCAACCAATCTAAAATTATTGGTACGTACTACGTACCCGAGAACTTCATATTAACCAAATCTCTATCTACATAAAGAATGATCTCATAATAATATCATTATAGAATTCAAAGTATGAAAGCAATTATGTTAGTATCATGCGCATCAGTGTATAGATGTATGAACCTGCAGTTTCACTTATGTCCATCAGTATAAAAAAATAACCACATAGTGGTCGTCAAAGCACTTGTTAAGCGCACACACACAAACTTACCCGTCTTAGTTCCACCTCCAGTGGTCCAATCTCACACAACAAAGATCATCAAGTTACTGAATATTCTAAAAACTGGAATAGATCATAAATCTAGAGTCAGAACTTTTTTTCAAACGTTACTGCTCTTATGTTACAAAAAATGAACTAAGTGTTGTAACCTTGTCAACAAATGAATGGTATACTCTAAAAACCTATACAGTAAATTCATCTATCCAGGTAAAAAGAAACAAAAAGTAGTAACTACATAATAAACTGCCTCCTACATTCAAAAGACAAAAATGGAATAAAAGTTGTCCCCAACTTATGAGAATTCCTTATTTCTTGGACTTGCCACACTTGGTGGTGGAGAAAAATACCTAGAGACACCAGCACTTCTAGGAGAAAGACTCACCTCCTCCAGTGCGCGTAACTGCAATTCTGACGGGTAGTCCCTCACAACCCCTATCCTAGGCCCAGCTCCTGTGCTCCACTTACATGAGAGCTGTTTTCCTAACTGATATGATTTCAAGCCTTTTTTTGAGTTTATTCTCTGTAGAATTATCTCTTTTGGCACTGCCACTTGCTCTAGTTCTTGGTTTTCTTCTTCTAGTTCACTGACTGAGGATGATAATTCTTGGGGTATATTTTCTTCAAAACTCTTTTGGGCCTTTTCTGTTGGAGCGGTAACTACTGAACTGGTACTATGGGAAGGTTGCATTTCATTTTCTTCCTCTTCTTCTCTAGCTATGCTGAGTTCAGATCTAATACTTTTTAGCTTATTTGAGAATTCTTCATCCTCTTCTGGACTTAACTGCAACAAGGAAGATTAAAAAAATATAAGATCTTAGAAGCACTAAAAGTTTGTCTCAATGAATTTAATTTGAAATTCCTGAACATTTCGAGTTCTATAATCTGATTGTGGTTAATTCTCTGTAGTACCCTTTAGTGTTAGGTAAATGACGGGACATCTCGTACCAGCCAAATACCGTACGGTATCCTCACATTAACCAATTACAAGTATCAGAGCATCGCAAAACAGTTCATATCAATTTTTTTTTTTTGATGAAAAACCCTAGGTGAAGTTCATATCAATTTCACCCCAGATGAGGTGGTGCTTTTTTCAGCATAATTATGTGTTTTTCAGTAAAATTCTCACCTTAACATCTGTAAGATCCACACTGTTATCCTTTAGAAAGTTCATGAACTCCTGAAAGTTTTCCTCTGTTGGACGGTAATGACCACTATGCGGCCACACAGCCTACATGAAAAGAAAAACAAAACTATGTAAATAAGACGCTCTTCAGAGCAACTACTTGAATTAATTAATAGTTTCTACTGGCTCAGAGAATTATATGCACACCTTTAAAAGCCCGTCTTCAACTACCAATCTCCCGGCTGCAGATGTAGCTCCACCGGCAAGAAAACTCGAGTGCTGAAATTTCCCTTTTTTCTTCTGCATAACGAAGAAGGTACAGAATTAGCATCAAAGTAAAAGGGGCAGTTTCTAGCATAACCCTGCAAAACCTCAAAGTGTCATGCATATACCAGAAAAACTAAAGGAGGGAGGGTAATTTGGCATTTGAGGACATTATTATTAAATTTTTTGTTGCCCTCCCCCCCCCCCCCAATGATAATATCGTGGGTCCGTCCCTGCATTCCATGTTTACTTGAAAATGATACACAAAGTGCTCCTTCCTTGCATTTTATCTCCACAAAAACAAGGAAGAAAGGAGAGTGCTTTGGGCATCTTAAAGAAAAATCAAAGACAGAACATGTGATATTTTCATCTTCAAGGGGGGCATATGCGATTTTTTTTATTAATAGGGTTAAGTATAGCAGCTTTTATATTTCTTAAGGGCATAAAATTTATGTTTTGGTCCAACAATATAAGTATACTTTATATGAAAAACAAATTAAGCATACAAGAAAGAAAAAAAATGAAAACGTACCTTGCCAACATACAAAGACTTTGAAGTGCTTAAAACAAAGATCCATTTGTCACTTTTCAGCCCCTCTGATGTATCTATCAATTGTTGACTTTGCTTGTACATGAGCTTCCCTTCTTCAATTATCACTTCATAGACCTCTCTTTCTTTCTGTAGAAGAAGTCATATAAACAGTAAATAATCATTCAATAAGAATTTTCATAGAATATTAACTTTCCCTCTCCTCTTGTACTTACTGGGCCAAGGTACTTGATGCACTGTTGTTGGAGCTTTGATCGAGGGCACTTTTCGTCTAGGTTTTCTTCCTTCCCCTCTCCTACATCCAACCTGGCATATATTGTATATACATAGTTTGGTTAACTCTACAATGATAAATCTATTTAAAGTAACAAACAAAACTTTGTGAGATTAAAACCATCTGACTTACCAGTAGAAGAAAGGTTGTTTGCTTTCACAACGTAGCCAGCAGTCGTAATAGTAGTGAAGGTTATGACCATACCTGTGTCGAGGGTCAATCTATACAAATAATAAATTGTTAATTCAAAGTTTATATGCAGCTAAATAGCAGTAGAAAGCAACTATCAAACTTTCAAATTTGAAAAAATTTAAATTACTTACAGCCTCGAGCCAATGTTGCAATGCTAATTTCCGTGCTTTTTCATCCCTCGATAGACCTTTACCAACCTAAAGCAAACAAAATAAAGATGTTGAGACTAGGCCAATTCACAATAATTATGCGCAATCTGTTACTAAAATTAGCATAATTTAATAAAAGACTACCTTGGCAGCCCTGGTCCGTGCCCTTGACCATTTTGAAACAACCGACTCAGGCTTGTCTATGTCGAAAAATGATACAGAACTCCTCTTTAGCAAAGCAAAGTCTAATAGTTTCCACCTAAAAAATAAATAGGAAAAGAAATGAGTTAGTGCCAACAGCTCTTTTTTAAGGTTCTTAGTGTCAACAAAATTTGCTTCACAAAATTCTGCACAGGGTATTATTCCATACCAGTGTTGTTCTACCAAGACGGCACAATCAGCGAGCTGGCGCCTGGTACGGAAGCTCTTGTAAACCTTTTGTAATTTAACAGCAGCTTCGTGCTTTGGGCTTTCTGGGTCGATGAATTTATCTTCTTGGGGAGTAAATCTTGATTTAGAAAATGCTAATGGTGGCGTAATTGGGTTGTCATATCTCGGGCTCTTAATAGAGATCTCTGTTTCGACATGAAATGAGTCGGCCTCTTGTTTTCTCTTGAAACTGAGAGATCCTTCTATAACAAATTTCCCCGAGCCAAAAGATTTTGTGAGGAGAGTATCAACACAGTCTTCCATAGGAGAGGGATTTTGTGATGCGTATGAAAGAAATAACCCCATGTCGTCGATTTCAATTGAACTTGTTTATCTTTAAATTTTACTTGAATAACCTCTACAAAACAAAAAAATAAAACAAGAGGGTTATAATTGAGCTAATTTTAGGGATCGCTACTCAATTAAAAGAAACCTACAATGAACAATGGCTCAATGTAGTTCGTTGCTTTTAAACGAATCTAGAAACCAAAACAAATATCAGCAAAATTATTTCAAAACAATTTTCAAATTTCACCAGAAATCCCCAAATCCTATCTTCATAACAAAAGTAGGTCCCAAAACCTCACCTCAGTTACAACTAATAGAGAAGGACAGCAGCGGGTGAGCTAGAGAGGGAAAGAGAGAGAAGTTAGTTCGTCTCTGACAACAATGAGCGCTTTTATAAAATTATAGGTGGAGAAAGAACGCGGCACCTTCTTTGGCGCTAGAATAGTAAAACACATTGTGTGAGGTGGATCGAGCGGGTACATTTGAGGCATCGTTTAAATAAGAGAGATAGAGAGACGAGGGAGACCGGGAAGAGGGACAGAGAGGTTGTACACAGATGTACGGAACGATATAGTGGATCGGGTTCAACACTTCAATACGGGTTGGATTTTGTTCGAAATGGTGGTGGTGTAGTGTCGGACCATGTCGAAATTTTTTAGTTACCATCTCATTAAATCAAAATTAAACAATCACCATCCATATCTTCAAAAATAAAAAAATAACACCAACACTAGCTGGTTCGCACACCAATACAGACCCGTGCGCCAACTGAAGAAGCACACCACATCCGTGCACGGACTGTGGAAGTGCATCAAGTGATGCTCAGACTGGAGAAGAGCACCACTTGGTGCGTTGACGCGAAAGAGCACCAAATTATTATTTTTTCAAACAAATTGTGTTTTGATAGATTTTTTTTTTAAATGTTATAGTTATTTCTAATTAGTATTTTAATAATACCAGTGTTTCAAACTCACATATCCAGTGTAGGGTGATCCACATTTCTAATGGTAGTACTTTATTGCATGTGAGTCGCTAATATTATAATAATATACCTCATATTTTATATCTTTGTTTCCAAAGTTTAAACTGTCGATCCAAACTACTCAACATAATATTCATACTAAAATATGCATGGGGATGAAATTTTATAATTTATGGAAAAAATTTACTATTTTTTAAGATAGGTACATCACTGTTTATGGACTGTTCAAAAACAATAATTTTATACCCATCTTAAAAAATAGTAAAAAAATTTCAAAAATTATAAAGTTTTATCCTCAAGCAAATTTTAGTATGGATATCATGTTGAGCGATTAAGATCAGCAGTTTGGACTATGAAAACAAAGATATAAAATATGAGATATGATGAGGTATGAAAAACATGAGGTATTAGAACCCTCATCTATCAAAATAGAAGTACCTAATATCCAAATAATACCATGAAAGTCCAACATACCATAAAAGATAAAAGTAGAATAAAAAATATAGTATTAAAATATAAGTCCAACATACGAAATAAAAAAGCTGTTAAAAAAAATTTAGTAATTAGCTTAATTTAGATAATATTAAAAACACATGTACCACTGCAAAATCTATTAAAACTAATCAGAAAAAACTATAACATTTTACAAAAAAAAATCTATTAAAAATAATTTGCTAAAAAAAATTCTCGTGCTCTTCTCTAGTCCGCGCACGTATGTGGTGCACTTTCTCAGCTGGCGCACGGATCTATATTGGTGTCCGGATTCAGCTAGCGTGATTGATAAGCTTTAAATTGTGAAAATACGGATAGTGTTTAATTAATTTTGAATTATTAGAGTGGTAACTAACAAATTTCGGCGGACATTGTAATAGCAACCTCTGTTTTATTGAAATTTATTGCCGGATCGGGTGTAGATAATAGAATCCGACCCGACTTGACCTCTTGATTGACAGCTTTCTGTTTGACTGTGGTGGCATCATAGGTATGGAACTACGGATCTTGTTTGACTGGATGAGTTTACACTTTTCCCTGGTGTTTATATTTTGAAAGTGATATTAGTCTATTTTAAGAAATTAATCTGGAAGTTCCCCTGAAGAGATGATGCATTTCCATTATAGACTTGGACTCAAATTAATCAAAATTTCCGGTCTAGGTCTAGGTCTAGGTCAAGAAGATTCATTACTCAAAAAAAAAAAATCGTCGAATTTATTTTATATTATTATTAATAATAATAAATATCATGAAAACTTATCAAAGTAATGTTGAATTGTTATAGTTGATCATAAGAATGTAGGCAAAGAAATTAGATTGTAATTAGTATTCAAAATGTGTCTTTTTGAATTAATTCTTAAGTTATCATTTTAATATGCACCAAATTTATGAATAATTTTATTTATGTTGTATAAATATTAACATTTGATATATTATTTGAATTATGAAATAATATACTATTTTCATAATATTATCACTGTTGTGTCTGAATTATGAATTTCAAACCACACCGAATAATTCTTCTTGAGAAATATTTAAAAATAAATGTTTTCGGGTGTCTTGCCTTTTATCAAGAAACACTTCTCATATTTGCATTTGTTGTTTGATAGATATGATATGATTTATCCGTTTACACACAGAACACCCGCTTTGATATTTTTTTTGCTCAACATTTCCTTCATTTCATCAAACTTTGTAATGTTTTCGAACTGCAAACTTCACATTTTCTACCTAAATTTCTAACCAGTCTCTATTTCAATTTTTCAAATTTCTAAGTCGGCTTTGAACATTGACCACAAGAATAGAATTATTTTTAATATATTTTTTTTATCCATCAGAAAAGTAGAATGCCCATCCTCTGAGGTATCTCAAACTTTGAGTTATTTTCTAGCAAATCTAAACCGTTCATATACGTTCGGCACGAGTCTCAAAGCACAAATAATACTGGTCCCCCGCGGTATCCCCGAGTAGGCACCTTACACGTCGGTCACGCAAAATTTGAGATATCTCAGAGGATACGCTCTCAGAAAAGTAAGCTTGAACAGAAGTAAGACTCACAAAGCCGAACACAGTCAACTCTACTGAAAATGGTAAATATTCTGTGGTAGTGTAAAATGCGAAAGCGTGTAACATGCCTCCGACACCGGTCTACACTCCACAAAGAGGAATATCTATCGGGGAAGACTTTACCAATTAGTTACCTTCTTACACGGCATCAAGCTCTCATTCTGCCACATGGAACCGGGATCTCATTTCACGGTCAGGTACAACTGTACTGCACGGATCCCCGTGCAATGGTATCATTAAAAACCAGCAACCACTCCTAGCCTAGCTAGCGGATTAGCAACGCGGCAACTGGTCGTACATGGGTCGTACTTACACGTGGCAACACCTGCTTAGCTTGTTAAGTCGTAATCACTTTTTTAGAAAAATCCAAAGTGAGAAAGAGAGTTCTGATCGTTTGTGAATTGTGATATTGTTGAAACCGCGGGGTGCTTGTTATCACTAATCAGCAATTCAGCATCAATAAGACCGACCTGTCAGTACTATGACGCACAAATCCTATACGAATCGGACAGAGAGAACCTTTTGTTTAGTCTGGATTAGATGAAAGACACTCTGGAATCTGGAATCCATATCCTCCCAGGTACCTGAAAAGGGAATCTTTTACAATTACTTGATCTGGACCGTTCTTTTTAACTTAGCACGCATCTCAAAGCCCAACAATACTGCCCCGTGCGCTAGCCCGAATCCCAAACCGGCTGAGAGTTAATCTTAAACCGTAAATAGCTAACTGTAAAAGAGAATCTTTTACGGTACCTGGGAGGATATGGATCCCTGGAATCTGTGCATCCAGCTTTAGGGTTCGTACTTTTTTTTTTTTTTTCCTTTTAATTTGCAGTAAGTTCAGAATTTCAACAATGTTAAAAAAATCAGTAAAGTAATTTTTAATATATTATTTTCAAAAGTAAGACATCACGTTAAGTAATTTTTAAAAATTATGGGTCAATTTTGGTTTCTTTTTAAGATTTGTTTAAATAAAAATAATAATAAAACCAGTTAGCTTAATTGTGATAAAATACAGAATCAATTAATCTCCATTAATTTTATATTAATTTGAATCCACCCCAACATCACATTATATCCATCTGATTAAACATTACATCTCACTAAAATTTGAAGTCCTTTTTAATAGAGAGGTCAACCATATCCGTGCAATTTCTTTTTTTATAAATTGTAAAATTTGAAGTCCTTTGTAAAATTTGTAAAATTTACAAATTGTACCGTAACATACAAATTATACAACAATATCCGTGCAATTTCTTTCTTTTATATATAATGATACTAGGAAAAAAATAATAAAAATATCAATGGAAATTATGTTATTATGATGTCAAGCCAGACAATATCTCTGTGTATAGGAAGTCACAGATTTAAAATTCAGACATAAAATATATATTAAATAGTTAGTGACTTGACAATTAACATCTAACCTTTACTAAAAATAAAAATAAAAAAAGACGGCCAGGCCTATTAATTAACCTGGTATAAATCTGCCCTTAATTAAACTGGTTAGATATTAATAATTACACGCATACAGTAGAGCCCGAAATTTTTAAAACTACCATTGTTTTAAAAAAAAATAAACCAAAAACCATCGTTTTTGAAAAATTCGAAATCTAACACGGTCGTAGAATGATTCTGCGGCCCCAAATGCTGGGGACTGCACAAGCGTTCTGCGGACTCAGCCAGGGATCCGCAAAACCATTATGCGACCCTATATATTATTTTTTTTTGTCAAAGCAAATTTTGAGATATCTCATTCGGGGGCACGCATTTCTAGAACAAAAAAAATTATTAAAAAATCAAACTTTGAGATATCTCCACGTGGTGCCCTCTTTTAATTAGATAAAAAAAAAATATATATATGGGGTCGCATAACTCCTGTGCGGTCTCCAGCATTTGAGGCCGCAAAATCATTCTACGGCCGTGGTAGATTTCGAATTTCTCAAAAACAATAGCTTTTTTGTTTATTTTTTTTTAAACTGTGCTAACTTTAAAAATTTCGGTTGTAGAGCACTAGCCACTAGGGCTCAACTTCTCTACACCAGAATCACATGCAAGTATGTAACACGCTCTAACAAAAGAGCTGTCATTTACTGATAAGAGCATACTAATCAGTATTTAAATGTAAATTCAAAGATATAATTAAAGCCACTTAATTGGTTCTCGTGAAATACCCTGACTAATAGGATCTTTGTCGCCTTTTCATTGGTCGACCAATTGATCCCCTCAACAATAATTGATTATTTAATTATGTTGTGCTCGACCTCATTTCAGCTCGCAATTCATGCATTTTTTTTTATTCATTATTCTTGCCCAAAAGTAGGGGGGAAATATTAATATTTTAATTTGTTATTGGTTCTGTATCGCCAAAAACTCAGCTTGGTGGTCAGATATAATTGGATTTCAGTTAAAAAGGAACCGAGACAATCCAAAATCTTAGCTTGAAATTTTATTGTCAACGTTCATGAAGTAGGTACCAACCAGCTGTTTTATTGATTTTTTTTTTTTTCCATACCTATAGTTATGATCTAAATTCAGATCCTCTGAAGTAACTCAAAGTATGGGTTTGAATGTCAACAGTCCGATTAAATTTGATACGAATATAAAAAAAAGTCCCGTAAATTTTAATTCAAATCGGATTGGCTTGAATTCAGATCAAATTGTCCAAATACATATTTAATTCTCTAGTGATTTTTAAAAATGTATATGTTTTCAAGGGTGGATCTAGGATTTTTGTCTGAAAGGCAAGAAAACAGCGAATCAGATTTAAATAGCTAATTATGTTTAAACTCATTAGCTAATCGGATACTAGATAAAAAATAATGCTCTAACTTATAATTTTCAATGTTCTAAGTTCTAATTTTAATTACCAATCAGAATTCAAGAAAATTATTCTAATTTTAATTCTAAATTTAACTTTAATTACAAATTAAAAATTCAGAAGAGCAAATAATATTCCAGGAGAAACAAAATTAGTCTGAGTCTATAAATCTCTATAGAAATTCTAAATTCTAAAAAAGACAACTCCTGACTCTTACTGGGTCCACCCTTTATATTTCATGCCCGTTACACAAACTGAAATTTTGAGTTATTTAGAGGGTAGAGATTTTGACAGAGTAGTTTTGGCTTCATGCAGCGCACTGACTATAAAATTAAAACATGACTACACTTGGTTTGTATGCTGCATGAAGCCAAAACTACTCTGTTAAAATCTTTACCCTATTTAGATAATCCGGACCCGTAATGACCCTTTCAAAGTTAGGTTTAAATGCATATGTACTTGATGCCTGCTATACAACCGAGTATAAGTAATGAGCGCATACTTCCAAGTTTGACTTGTGATATTTTGTTCTCCTCGGTGCGCACTTACACTTTCACCAACCAGCACAAAAAGCCAGGTCGGAAAAACGACTCGTTGGTGTGAACCGAGATGCGACTTGGATCCTACTTGTCAAATTGTCAACACCAAAATCATCTTTTAGGTTGTCAACGCATGTTTTCATAACACAAAAACAATAATCAATGCACCGAAGAAATGGATGAGGTGTGGCAGCGCCGCGGGAGCAATCAGCATCCAGCTCGGATACTGACAATGGACCAGCTGTATTTACAATTTATTAATTGACACGAGTTTGTCTCTTTGTTATTTATTTAGCCTCTTTCTTGTTCAGTCCCTACAATTCATTATTTGAACAGATAGACTGAAAGATACTAAATTGTACCATTGGTGCAATTGATTGGATTGCAGAGGATGAGACGAATTGAATGAGGGAGCTCAGCTGATGTCTCGCCCTCTCAACCGACCAGGCGCAGTTTGTTTGTGTTACAACTTACAATCCAAGACGCGTTGTCTAGTAACCGCGCATGCAATTTGAAAATTCTCCTTCTCCTTCTTTCTGCTTTTTGTTTTTAAGACACAGTATGGATTTTTGTTGCTTATTTTAGTGCTCACGAGTTTCATTTTTGGGGAGTCTCCAGCTAGGAGGAAGACATGGTGTACTGTACAAATGTACAAATTATTATGGAAAATCGCACAATATAAGATTTGGATTCCTTTTTGCTACTACTATTAAAATTTTAGTTTTATTATGTCTTTGTAAATATTGCAGATCTGATTTAATAGTTTATTTTTGATATACGATTTCTCTAGTTGACTTGCGAATTTTAAAATAATAGATACAGAATTAGTCACATAACTTTTTGTAAATAAATGATAGTATTATATGAGAACTTCATAAATTATCACAAGTTGCGCAGAGTATAAAATCTTACAATTACTCCTATGTACATGTGAGTCAAAAACTGAGATATTTGTTTTTTTTTCTGTTATTTTTTCGTAGAATACAGTTCAGAACAATTACTTATTGACACCCCTTTCAATTGGAAACACATATCAAACAGATCACAAAAGAATGAATGCAAAAGATATACAAGGAGACATAATATGTGCTGTACAAAAGCTTCAGATTAACTGACCTGTGGTACTCTTGAAATGAAACCAAATAAATTGTAGTAATAATCAACACCTTTGAGATTGTTGAATTGACTCACAGTAGTGATTATGTTTTTTTGCAAATGGAAGAAAAGCTAGACACTTTTTCATCTTAAGTAAACTGTGGCTTAATTCGCAAGGAATCCTGCAATGAATATATATATGTTAAGAGTTTTGTAACTATTGATATATTCCTGCAATGAATATATGAATTCAGATCAGCTGAAATCCAAAATACATGAACAGTGTTTCTGGAATTTTTGAAATTCCGAATCCAGCCGTTCAATTTTTTCTGTGCACGCATCTCGAAATAGCTAATTTTTCTGTACACGTATCTCGAAACAGTTTAACGGCTGGATTCTGAATTTCAGGAATTCTAGGAACACTGTTCATGCATTGGAATTTCAGCAGATTTGGATCCATGAATATATGTATGTTAAGAGCTTTGTAACTATTGATATATAGGATTTGTTGAATAATTATTCTTTTTATTGGTGTTTATTTTATGAAAATATTTTATTTTGTATGAATTTTTATTTTTCTATTTTAAATTCCCGTTACAACATACGGGCACGATACTAGTATTCTAATAACAATATCAACCATAAGCTAGCTAACCTAACTAAAGCAACATGAAAAGAAATTAAACTCAAAACATCTCCTAAAACTAACTGATAACTGTAACCTGCCATGGTATTTACATCAAAGACCTCTATATCCTCACAATATAATCAGACCATAACAAAAGATAAATATAAATAATACATGTTTTATGGGCCTAATTAAACAAATGATTCTAACAAGTGATCCCTCTCGTAACCATAACTGCACCTCTTCCTGAGTCTCCGGTGTCATTGTGGCCATCCTTCAGGGAACGGACTCTGCTGCTCTTCCGAGAGAAGAGCAGGGTCCTGCTTTTCCGATCTCAACCATTCAAAATCGTTGAGATCTGTGCATGAATTTTTTTTAATCGAGATACGTGAATAAAAAATTTTGAATGGTTGAGATCGGAAGAGTAGAGTCCTGCTCTTCTCTCGGAAGAGCAGCAGAGTCACATCCATTCTTCAGTGCCTTCTTTTTCACAGGGGATCCAATTCTTTTATACACTGTAACTATATGTCTTGGACTAAAAAAACACACAAAAAATTAGTGCTATTTATTAACCTAAAAGTGCGATGACTGATCAATCCATATCTCCTTGGAGTTGCTCCTCTGTTACAAGTGACGGACGCGGATCCGTATCCTCCCAGGTACCTGACTCAACACAATTGAAACGGACGGCCCAGATTTACTCTTAACCGGTGCTTGCTCGGAATGGCGCAGGGGCAGTATTATTTGTGCTTTGAGATTCGTACCAAGTTATAATATACACTCGTTAACAAGTGTATTATGTATATGGAGTACCACAGAGACAATGTCATAAGTAAAATTTGTCTTATTTTCACTATTGAAATCCATATATATAATTTAACACGAATAATACTCATGAGTAGGTGATATATTTTAATTATATAAAATTGAAATGTACCAACAACACAATTTATGGCTTATTATCACGTCTAATATAATTAATTAAGACGTTGTTCTCCGTTAAGAATACAAAAATTCAAAATGCAGTACACATTATTAGAGGTGATTTAAGGACTTCCTAGGAAAAAAAAAAAAAGCTAAAACAACTATTATTTTTCATTTGAGCAATTAATATGAGCTTACTGTCAGCAAATCAAGAAATAATAATGACAACAAAAAAACTCATGAATGTCATTTAATTTACATTATGTCAATCAATAGCGGCCCAAGTGAGGTTTATGTAAGAACTGGCCCAATAGAGGCCCAAGTGGACCCTGGCATATATTGAGCCTCCGTTAAAAATTGAACTTGTTTTTCAAGAGTTAATTCATCAGTCCTCGCAATTATTTCTTAAATAAAATAAAATAAAATTTAAAAATAGGAAAAGTATTATAGAATTTTTTTTCTTGGTTATGTATTAATTTTCATGTAATTGGATGTCTTCTGATAATTCATCAAATGATATTAAATATGTTAAATTTTAAATTTTAAATTATTTGATGAAAGCAATAAAACTTGCATCACAATTTTTTTTTTTAACATTTTTCATGTGTATAAGATTCATCAAATGATATTAAATATGTTCAGATTTTAAAATTATAAATATCAAGTTAATTCGCCATCCTTCTTTAAACCTGAAGTCCCCTCATTATTTTAGTAACTTTTAGAAATTAATCCAGAGAATTAGCCGAAATTTTTATTTATAACATAGTTAAAAAAAAATAAACCAAATAACCATCGTTTCTGGGAATTTGGATTTTCACCACGGCCGCACCGGCATTCTGCGGACTCAAATGCTGGAGACCGGACATGCGTTCTGCGGATCCATTTTTTTTTTCGTTGTTTTATCGAGGCACCAACGAGATATCTAAAAGTTTTGGTTTTTTTAATATTTTTTGGTTTTCTAGGAATGTGTGCCACACATAAATGTGCGATATCTCAAAGTTCGAGAAAAAAAAGGGTCCGCATCGGCATTCTTCAGCGGGTTCGCAAAATGCTGGTGGGACCGTGGTGAAAATCAAAATTTCCAGAAACGATGGTTATTTGATTTTTTTTTATTTTTAACTATGTTATAAATCAAAATTTCCAGAAACGATGGTTATTTGATTTTTTTTATTTTTAACTATGTTATAAATAAAAATTTCGGGAGAATTAGCGTCCAAATATTGAAATTAGCATACCATCATAGTTGTTATTTTCAACGAGGGATTGATTTTTCTTTGTACCCAACTTCTGAAAGAAGGATTTGACACAGAAGCTTAACCAACAGCCAAGTAAGAAGTTATCATTTAAGCATTTTTGTCTCTTAAATTTTACTCATTGCCTTTAAAAGACATCTCCACCTCATTTTCCTAGCAATTTCTTTCATCTTTCTTCCTTCTCACCAAATATTTTGTCATGTTTCTCACAGATCGGACAACAGAATAATAGTTTATTCCCGGCTTGTATCATCCTTTAATTATCCCCTTGAGCGACCTCTGTCATGTGTTGTGACCTAACTTTATTATTTAAAGAAAAAAATGTCACGAACCACTTTTCAATCCGTCACGAAGCACTTTTTTTTTCTTCTTCTAATTTTAAAAAAGATCAATGTGGTTGTACTTTGTACATTTTATACAGCATACCTATTTGTTTTGGCAAAAATGCAACATATAATATTTCTCAAATCTCAAGGTCTCTTTCAGAAACCTCAGAAACACAACTGCCATCCCACTACTGCCTGGATTTAGACCTCTTACCAGTTACCACTTACCATACCCCCAAATTGCCTTTGCCTCCCTTAAAAGCCCCCTTCGTATCTACCACTCCATGCCTCCACCATACCCCAATCAAAATATTGACCTCGCTTTTCATTTTTCTTTCTTTTATTATTATTATTATTATTATTATTATTATTATTATTATTATTTTTATTATTTTTGTTTTGTCTGTACTGCCGATGGTTTTGTGTATTTGCAGAATAACATTCTAAGTTTGTCAAATTTGCTAATTACAATCTCGACTCTGGAAAACCCTTGTTAAGCTTGTAATAATTTAGTTCAACTTTACATTATCCTGATAACAATAGCTTGTAATAATTTTAGTTATCTTTTAGCTGACAAATCTTGATTTAATTTGGAGATAGTTGCTTTAATTGTTGGGAATTATTTCGATAATTTCTTATTAATAACATAGATAATTTGTAAATCAACATTTTGAAAGATTCAACGAATGAGTTGTAAATAAATAAATAAATAAAGTTTCGCAAAACATAATTAAATTATATGTGTGCAGTGCGATCAAGTCAACAACTGCTCTAATAATATAGTGACGCTCTGTATGTCAGAGTTAATCATTTATCTACTCCCAAGATTTAAATTTATTTTCTCTGCTCATAAAATAATAAAATATATATGAACGAGATTACGAGAGTATATACTTTTACTTGCATCCAATTGAAGTCTTCCAAACTTACAGATTCTATTTTTAATAAATGATACAACATTAATATGGGAGCAGCTTGGGTCCGATGGATTTAGGGACCGTCCGATCCACTTTAAGATTCGTGCACACAAATTTTAAAGCAGATGCGAAAGTTGCGGACGCGAATCCTAAAGCACATCGGACGGTTATCGAACCTATCGAACTCATTTTGAGTCCGATGGGCATCGGACCCAAACTGCTCCCCATTAATATTACTCCAAAGAAATATGCATGGAGTGCGATGGAATTGCAAAAGAATCGGGGTTCTCGTTGCAAAAGAATCAATCCTATCATCCTATGTTTACCCATTGCCTTAAAAATATAAGTATAACAATATAAAAACCCCCATAACCGAATGATAAACAAAAGCAACAACTGCAAAAGGCCCCAAATGTAGCCAAATCACTACCCAACGATCGATCAACTCGGAACATTCTTATAACAAACTGTTGCTTCTCTCTTTCACCCCCGCTCTTCCCTCCTTTCTCTCTCTCTCTCTCTCTCTCTCATGGCCCCTCTAGCTCCTCTCTCAGAGGAGCCTATAAGTGAAGTTGACCCCAAATCCATCACAAATCCCTCAAAAAGAACTCATTCTTTCCGGGCATGGATCACAAACCATCTCATTTCACACAACAAGGCCGATCTACGCATTTTGTTAAGCGTCATTGGTTGCCCCCTCTCTCCTGTTCCGGTGCTTCCATCGCCACCTCGAAATGTAAGTAGATATATATGGACTTGTGTTTAGGGGTTAATTTATTGATAAATTTAACTTCTTGAAATTGCAGAATGGCTGCATTCCTCTTTCATTGTGATAATGTGAAACTTAATTGTGTTTCATTTAGGTGGCGTCAACAGCTCAGTATATTATTCAGCAATTCAGAGCGACAACCGGCTGTGCGAAAATAGAAGGGGGAGTGAAGAGCATGTATGCAGCTGGCCGTGTGCAACTGACAAAATGGGGCCCGGGAAACAGGACTACAGAAAGGCGTCATGCCGGATGCTTCGTGGTGTGGCAGCTAGTGCCTAACAAGTGGCTAGTTGAGCTGGCAGTGTCGGGACACAAAATTATGGCCGGCAGCGATGGCCATGTGGCATGGCGACGGACACCTTGGGTGGGAGCCCATGCGGCCCGTGGTGGTGTCCGCCCTCTCCGGCGCGCTCTTCAGGCAAGTCATTATCACATATTAATCAAGAAATTGTTGATCAAAATTGACACTTGGAGCTAGCATAATATACATATATAATTTTTTAATTTTGGTTGTTTTTATAAATAATTCATCTGTAGTGCATTCATAGTACCACTGAGAAAAGGATTGACTTCATAAACGACATAATAGTGAGCTGCAAATTCACTCAAATTCTCCTTTTATTTTTCTTTTTAGAGGAAAAATAAAGTTCCCAGTTTGACACCTTTTTGTTTCATGCTTGTTTCACACTTGGTGCATTAGAGGTGTCAATGGGTACGATACGGATAGGATGGAAGCATTTTCATATCCATACCCACTAAAAATTGTCTTTATCCTTTTAGTATTAATACATCTGTTGACGGTATTTTCACCACCAACCACAAAAAAAAAAAAATCGTCTTTATCCATATTCTACCTTTACCCATTAAGAATTGACTTTACCCTACCCTATTCTTACCCGTTAAAATTATCGGATAATGAAACGGTAGCGGTGAATAACGAATAATACTATTATAATAATTAATTATTTATTTTAAAAATTGAACACATGACAACTTATTCATTTCACACATATACAATTACATTACTAATAATAAAATAAAAAATAAACAAAGTGTAATCAATTCCAACTAAATTGTTTTTTTATAAATCAAGAAAATTCAAAAACACGAATATCTCTTGGAACAAATTCAATTATTTAATTAAATAACAAAACATGTAAATAAAAGTAATATGATTAACATTTTTCATATAGCAAAAAACATATACTAAATAACAAAAGTAAATAACTAATTATTACTCAAACAATATCATATAAAATATCACACAAATAAATTTTACAATTGTTAATTATTGCCAAACATTATTTAATTTAATTTTATATAATTACCCTATAGGGTAACGTGTACGAAATAGCGTTTACCCGTACCCTTACATGTTTAGTTAATGAAAAAAATCATTATCCATACTCATACCCGATAATACCCAATAAGTTAACGAAAAAAAAATCTTACTCATACCCATCTTATCCATCTTATCGAATACGGTACTGGCAGGGTAAACAGTTAAAAAAAGTTATCATTGACAGCCCTATGGTGCATGCTCTCATTGTTTTCACACAGTCGTCTCCTTTCTCAACTTTGGGTCCTTGTTACTTTATTTGCTAGCTTTCTTAGCTAGGTGCTTCCTTTTTGGAGCTTTGATTTGAAAGAGCCTTTTTGTGTGAAAAAAAGAAGTAAACTTTGGCATGTGCTCTGACATTCGGCGTCTAATGACAAATTGTAATTTGTAAACAATGGTCAAGCAGTTAAATGGGCTATAAGATTTCTTTAATTAGATTAGATGATATCATGACAGCAATGCTGGCGAACTGGAGTCTTCTGTGGCGCTATTTCTGTGTCCAAGTGTGCTTCCGTCGCTGCTACACGTGTCGCATTTATAGGGTAGTTAATTTTGAAAGATCCTCTCTTAAATTGAAACTGTTTAGGAAATGTACCCTCTAGAAAGTTAGTTTGAATTTTCATTAACTAATTCTCAAATGTCTTTGCTTAATTGGATTGACAAATACGGACACTTTCAATTTCAAATTTTACAACTTTTATCATTGGTTTTAAATTCTTACCCATGATCAAAGTTGTAAAGAAAAAAGAGAGGAAAGAATAGAAAAATCTTATCTGAAGACAATCAAGGTAAAGTATGGATTCGCCATCGAATATTTTAAATTTTGTTAACATATACAATGAGACGATTCTTAAATAATTATCATTTCTAATTTTAGGTCTGTCATTGCTTTCCTGTTTTGACTCAGCAGATGTTTCACATATGAGATGCATGAAAAATGTTAATTTAATCCCACTTGGATAATGATAACTATTGATTTTAATATATATAGTACCTTTACACTGTTTTATTTGCTTTATCAAATTATTTTCTGTCAAACTCCTGTTACTCGGTAGTCGGTACAACAATCATTGCACTAATTCAATAAAATTTTCATTCAATGATCAGCCACTATGTGCATGGCTCATGCATCATTATTTGAGTAGCAAACCTAATATGCATAGCTCTTATGGAAAATTGCCTCACTCTATATATGTAGACTATATATATATAATTGCACTAAATATATATTTAATCACCATTTTGATCTTCTAGGGCTTAGACCCTGTAACCATCGCCGCGGTCTTTTCACCGGCACAACACATCGGAGAGAAATTCATCGGAGAAGAAGACTGCTTCGTCTTAAAACTTGACGTAGACAAGTCAACGCTCTCAAATTGGGGTGACGGCACGGCTGAGGTTATCAAGCATAACATGTTCGGTTTTTTCAGCCAACGTAGCGGACTACTTGTCAAACTAGAGGATACACAGCTGACGCGGATCCAGTCGCCGGGCGCTGAGGCCATGTATTGGGAAACCTCGATTTCATCTTCGATCGAGGATTATCGAATGGTGGATGGTGTTGCGACTGCACATTCGGGTCGGTCAACGGTGAGTCTTGTTCGGTTTGGGTTCGGGATCAAGACGAACCGGGTATTGACCCAAATGGAGGAGGTGTGGTCCATTGATGATGTGGTGTTTAATGTACCTGGACTCTCTGTTGATTCTTTCATCCCCCCTGAGGAGGTACAGAGGAGCAATATTTATGACATGTCTGATGAACCTAGATAATATTAGCACATTTATGTGAAGTTGTGATAAATATGTATATGGAGGCTCTCTATTTGGTAGTAAAATGGAGACGGCTCTTGTCTGTTCAAAAGAGAATATGAGGTATTCAGTGTTACCAGTACTCTCTTGTAGCAATTCTGTTTTCATTTTCCTAGTAGTCCAAATTATAATCAAAATCTTGCTTCTGTAATCTGAGGGCATTTCTATAAAAATCAGTTCTTATCATGTCAAGAAAAAGGAAAAAAAAAAAAAAGGAGCTGACTCTTTTTTTTTTTTTTTTGGCAAGTAACCCGTAGGCCTAAAGGAACTGACTATTAATAGTTGGTAGTATACCAGTATGTACATATAGTGAGATTATAAATGTAATAAAGTATCTAAACAATTTTGGATATTTCTGGTATTTATTTGTCGTGTAGTGTGCAGCCAAAGGGACATTATTTTTTTTGGGTATTATGCATTGCTAAATGTACGTACATTTGTGGTATGAAAAGTTTGTTTGAGGTATATTTGGCATTAAATTGGGTAGAATGATCTCATGAGTCATGTCACATGATACTTTGCATTAAATTATGAAAAAAAAAAAAAATTATGCTGCACATGGGTGTCCTTTGATATCTCAGTCGGTGCAACATGGCTAGAACCAGGACCAGATTAGGCTATTAACATGGCCCTGTTATATATATATATATAGAGGTTGGCTATTCTACTTATATAAGCATATAATAGCATATGTTTATAAGTCAATTTTGTGTTTTTAAAGTTCAAATAGTCCATCTGAAGCGCTCAACATGTTCTCCATATTAAAATGTGCTTGGAGACCAAATTTTATATTTTTTGAAATTTTTTACTATTTTCTTAGAATTTTTAAAAACAATGTTTCAATATGCTATAAAAATTCAGAAAATTAATAAAAAATCCTCAAAAATAGTGATTTTGAAAAATTCTAAAAAAATAGTAAAAAATTTTCAAAAAATGTAAAATTTGATCTCCAAGCACATTTTAATATGGAGAACAGGTTGAGCGCTACAGATGGACTATTTGAACTTTAAAAACACAAAATTGACTTGTAAGCATATGCCATCATATGCTTATATAAGTAGAATAGCCAACCTCTCTCTCTCTATATATAGAGTAAGGCTACGGTGCTTTGCAAAGTAAACCACCCCGTTTACTTCGGGCTACTTTTTGGATTTTGAAAATTCAAACAACCGATCCGAACCGTTCAACATGTTCTAAACATTGAAATGTGCTTGGAGACCAAATTTTACATTTTTTGGAATTTGTTTACTATTTATTAAGTCACTTTGAAAATCGCTGATCCGACAGCGAACAGTAAAAAACAGTAAAATTTTCTAGACCACCGGATCAGAAACTTTCAAAGTGGCTTAATAAATAGTAAACAAATTCCAAAAATATAAAATTTGGTCTCCAAGCACATTTCAATGTTTAGAACATGTTGAACGGTTCGGATCGGTTGTTTGGATTTTCAAAATCCAAAAAGTAGCCCGAAGTAAACGGGGTGGTTTACTTTACAAAGCACCGTAGCCTTACTCTATATATATATATATATATAGGAGTTGGCTACGGTGCTATGCATAGCATAGAGGGCCTCCGTGCTACGGCTCAATATTTGAGTTTTCAAAATTCTAACGGTCGATTCGAACTGTTCAACATGATCTCTATATGAATATGTATTGGCAAATCAAATTTTACATTTTTTAGAATTTTTTTACTTTTTTTTAGATAGGTAGAAAAACACTTGATCTGAATGGTACATAATTTTCAGATTAAGTGATTTTCTACCTATCTAAAAAAAGAGAAGGGTTCAAATGCCTCCATTTTTCATGCCTCCATTTTTAAGAACTTTAATAACTCAAAATTTAAAACTTAAAAGTCAAATAAAACCGTTGGATATGATTTACATCATTTTATCTATATACGTGTAAAAAATTATGACATTTCAATTTTATTTTGGTTGTCATCAAGAGCTTGTAAAAAACGTACTAATGAGAATAATTTCTAGACGTTGATTTTTTAACTTATTGATTCACATTAAAAACAAAATCGAAATGTGATAATTTTTTATGAGCACATAGATAAAATGATGTAGATCATATCCAACGGTTTTATTTTGACTTTTAAGTTTGAAATTTTGAGTTATTAAAGTTTCTCAAAATGGAGGCATGGTGGAGGCATTTGAACCCTCCTAAAAAAAATAGTAAAAAAATTCTAAAAAATGTAAAATTTGGTTTGCAAATACATATTCATATGGAGATCATGTTGAACGGTTCGGATCAACCGTTAGAATTTTAAAAACTCAAATATTGAGCCGTAGCACAGAAGTCCTCTATGCTATGCATAGCATATTAGCAATTTCCTATATATATATATATATATATATATATATATATATATATATATATGAGATAGGCTATCATGCTTTGGGAAGTAAAGATAGTGTTTTACTTCCCGCTCATATCTCCATTGTCAAAGTTCAAACAGTCGATCCGAACGTCTCAACATAATCTTCATATTGATATGTGCTTGGAGACCAAATTTTATATTTTTTAGTTCTTACTATTTTTTTAGAATTTTTGAAAATCACAGCTTTTCATTAAATAAAAAAATAATAAAAAATTCACAAAACACTGATTTTCAAAAATTCTAAAAAAAAGTAAAAAATTTCTCTCCAAACACATATCAATATAAAGATCATGTTGAGAAATTCGGATCGACTGTTTGAACTTTGAAAATGGAGATATAAGCGGAAAGTAAAACACCATATTTACTTCCCAAAGCATCGTAGCATTACTCATATATATATATATATATATATATATATATATATATATATAGAGGTTGGCTAAAATCAAAGTGGTAGTTCCTAAGTTTTGGTGTACCAATTTGTTTTTGCGGTGTCAAAGTTCAAATAGTTAATCTGAAGTGTTCAACGTGTTCTCCATATTAAAATGTGTTTGGAGATCAAATTTTATATTTTTTGAAATTTTTTTACTATTTTTTAAGGATTTTTGAAAAGTAAGGCAAAGAAAAGTAAATTTTAAGTAAGGCAAAGAAACTGGATTAAGAAAAGTAGCTTCTTTGAAAATTAAGGAGGCTTAATCTAAAATAAACGATGCCTTAAAAATTCATATAAAATGAGGAAAAATTAATTCTCACTAAGAAAATATTGTTAGGAGAAATTAAACTTCCAAAGAGTAAAAAAAAAAAAAACTTGAGGAACATTAAATAGGGGTTGCTGATAAAAGGCCTTACAAGTTGAAATGTTCCAAAATCTACTAATTTAAAATACCGGTCTCTTAAAAATTGTAAATTGGGCCTATTAAAGCCCAAAAGGCCCTCATGTAACCTCTCTTATTTCACTTGACCCAAAACAATAAAAATCCAGAAAATATAATGGAAGACCTGGCCTTGAATGTTGATTATTCTTCTCTATGCAATAGTACAAGGAAAAACTAGCAAGGGAAGTATCAACTGCTTGTTGGTACGCGTTAGGGTTTTTCTCTATTGGGCTGGTACATTGCCCAAGTTTTAATCTATTGTGGGCTTCGACATCCCCTGTAAGTTGTAAAGATGCTTCCCCGATTCAAGTGAAAGAGATCAACAAGGGTCTGATTGAACGCATCATTAATGGAGTTCAATTCATTTCAATAGAGATGAATTCCAATTCAACTTTGTTGATCATAACTAAAATAGAAAAGAATTGAATTCTTCTCCATTTATTAATTGGAAAGTACGCATAAATAGAAGAGAAATGATTTCATTTAAATAAAATAACATTTGTGCCCTTAAACTAAATAGATGTGATGATTAGTAACAATATGATGATTTTTCTCATTTTAACACATATCAGTATGCACATATGATTTTACCAGCAACGCCTCCTCTTTTCTTACTTGATCAGTGCATACACCAAGCATTATTTACCAGCAAAATATACCAAGCTGAAATTATTAACAAGCTAAAATTACTAAGAAAAATCAAGCTAATATGAACCAGTATGGATTTGATTCTGTAAAATTATTAACAAGCTGAAATTGATATACCAAAATCAAGCACAACTTGATCTAATTAAAAAAAGAAAGCGACTAATTGTATCTAACGAGTTGTACTTAGTTTTTACTCAAACCAATTGTCATTTGATTTGCGCGAATACTATAAAACTCTATACTCAATACTGTATGTTCAATGACAAATCATATATAATACGTAATTCAAAATTCTAACAACCAGCGACTCTTGCAAGTGGTCCCAAGTTTGTTGCTAACCGTTTGCAACTTCCATAACTTGTCAAACTACCTGTACTTCCTGTGGAACGACTTGCTGTACTTTCAGAGTGACAGCTTCTAGAAGATTTCAAAACCGAACCACTTCTCAAACTTGCAGTTATTTCCAAATAACACCTAAAATTATGCAAAATTAATTTTTTTGCATCATAATTAATTTTTTTCGAAATTAAATTTTTTAATTTTTTTAATTTTTTTAAAAAAAAATTTCATCATTTTTTTTCTTTAATTATTAATATTTATATATGCATCTATATCATGTAAAATAAGACTTCAATACTGTAAAACTCATAGATGTAAACTATCAAACTAATATATGCAAACTATAAGACTTCAATACTATAAATTGACACATGAAACTATAAAACTAACATATACAAACTATAAAACTTCAATACTGTAAACTTCACAGATATAAACTGTAAAACTAACAGATGCAAACTATAAAACATCAATAATATAACAAAAATAACTGTTCACAAGCATAAAATGTCACTAGTCACAATCACATTACAGTAGCAAACACAAACAATAACATTCAACACACAAATCCATCAGTTCCACACAAACATACTATTCAACATACAAAGTTTTTACTTCATAACACTCTGGTGAACGTTATTTGGATGAGTAAGAAGCCTCATCACTAGAACAACTCGTTCATTCAAAATATCATCCTGCAAAAAAACAGAATAAACAAGGTTATAAATTGGAGTTACCTTGCTGATAGAATAAAATTACAAATAAGAATTACATCATAAACTTAAGTTAAAAAAACTTACCTGTGTGAAAGTTAGAGACATTTCGGTGATCAGATTGTAGACAAAACGCAAAATAAAAATTGCACAGTCCATTGATACTTCTCCCTGCTTTGGGCACACCTCTTCAATAATACTAACATCTTTCCAAGCTGGTTTAGCAGAAAGAAAAAAAAATAATATCAACAAATTAATAAAAACTTCAAGTCCTAATTCTGTAAATCATTGGCAGAATTATGAAAAACTAGTTAAACAACTATTGCATAAAACCTGTAAAATAACTGATACATGAAACCTGTAAAATAACTGATACATCCTATAAAACTTTTGCATGAAACCGGTAAAATAACTGATACATTCTATAAAACTATTGCATGAAACCTGTAAAATCATGTCGAATAATGTAAATAAAAACATACATTCAGATAATACGAGATATGTGAAAACAATTGCATATATCATGTAAACTACTGCATATATCATGTAAAACTGTTAAACAGATTCTGTGAAATAAAGAAAAGAAAAACAATGCATAGATCCTGTAAACTATTACATATATCCTGTAAAAAGAGCTCCACAAAGATGCAAAAAAAAACAAAATATGATCGAATCCAAGCCAAGAGGTCAGCGATTTGTGTACTGACGGCTGGTACAGTGAATTCAAAACGAAGAGACAGATTGGGAAAGTTTATAAAAGAAGGCTGGTACAGTGAAGTTCATTAAAAAAAAAGAACGGATAAGGTGGGTACAAAACAAGTACAAAGAGAAACCTTTTCTCTTAAAAAATATAAATTACTATGCAATAAAGAAGAAATAAAACTTGAGAAGTATACTAATGAAAAAAAAAGACGCTAATTCCAATAACAACCTTCCCAAAATAAATCACTTGTGCTTATATTCAATTGAAAATATAAGAACCTTTAATCAAGCAACCAGAAAAAAAAAAAAGAATACCAGAATGAAAAAAATAAAAAAAGATTAACGAATCTCCTATATTCAGATCGTGCAAAGCCCTAATTGGAATAATCACATGAGGACTAAGGACTCTGAATCAGAAAGGGTAGAAGGATCGCAGGTCAGAGGACTTCGTAGAATCCTTTCTTTTCATCTTCTTCTTCGCTTTTCTTTACTTTCGTAGAGAGCAGTGGAGAAGAAAAGGACCATCGATCAAAAGGGTATCGCTGGAAAAAAAAAATAGTGCAGTTTTGTCTGAAACGAACTCTCATCAAATCTCTTCGGTTTTTATCGGAATTCATCCGAGGAAAATTTTCTCGCCAAATCGCCCCAAATGAAATCATCTCCGGCAGTAGCGTGCTATCCAATCACAAAATTTCAAAATCCATCAATTCTGTTTCTCGTTTTAAAGAGGAGTTGGTTCCGATCAGACCTTAAAGCAATGTGCAAATCTCTGTAGTCACGAATAAAGCCATGTAAAAGGAGATCTTCAATTTTCCTTACTTTATACATCTAAAATTGTGCATTTTGTAATTATATATAAACCTTAAGATATACAAAAAAATAGGCACTACAGATTGCATCAGAAACCTCTGCATTGATAAACTCCAACCTAGACCATGCTTTTGCTAAGCATTTCGCAATTCCACATAAGAAAAAGGAAAAACAATACAAAAGAAAAGAAAATAAAATAAGAAAAGTAAACCTATTTAGGAAATAACTTGTCAATTGCTTACGGTGCAATCCACCTTGCCAGCACTTCAGATCCATCCCAGATTCCCATAGTAGGGGTGAAAACGAATTAGATACGAATTAAATAGTGGTAAAATTATATCTGTATCTATATTTATTTTTCAGATACGGATAAGGATCGAATATTAGACAAATATGAATTAAATATTAAATGGATACGAAATCGGATACAGATCAAATATTTATTAAACAATATATAAATATTATTAAAAAATATATCAAAGTTCATAGTATTTATCTAATTGTAATGGTGAATAATATAATTTTTTTCATAATATATTAAATTATCTAGTATATATCTACTATTTAGACACAAATAATTAAAATTTAAAACTATATCCGTATTCATATATACATATATTCGAATATCAGATATTCATATCTAATTTTTGAATATAAATAAGATATTATCCATTCCGCTTTCACCTTTAATCCCATAAAGGGTCTTTTTTTTCAGTGCCAACATCCAACCCTTTCACTATCATTGTTTCCCCAGTGGTGTATGTGCATGTATCTCCGTTGTACAGCCCCCCATGATCAAGTCATCCAACCCTTTCACTATCATGGTTTCCCCAGTGGTATATGTGCATGTATCTCCATTGTACAGCCCCCCATAATGTCTTGATCGGTCTATGTATCCATGCGCCTCAACACAAAGAGCCAAGATGTCATGCAATCATTTATCCGGCCACAGTTGCGTCCAAAATAAATTCTAACAATTTATTTTCCTGGCTGAAACTTTTTCATGCGTGTATCTCGATAGAGAAATTTTTTCATGCACAAATTCAACAAATTTGAATGGTTGGGATCTGAAAAGCAGAATTTTTCTTTTCTTAGAGAAAAGCAGCAGAGTCGGATCCAAAAATATCGAAGGAAAACTGTAGTCAATATACTTCTTTTTTTTGCAGCTAAATTTAATTATATTTGCATATATTTTATCTTCTGCGTTGTTAATGTTCGTTCGGATTATTCGAGCCAGGTGAATGAGAGGTTATGTGAGGGGGCTGGGGATCGGGACCATAGTAACAAATAAATTATTTGAGTTCGGTACGGTGAGATTAAAAATTTGTAATTTGGAAATAATTTGGATATAATTCGGGAATGGTTCGGAATTATCCGGATCAGAGATCTCAGTTCCACAAGGGAGCAAAAAAAAAAAGTTTGGAGAAAATTTGCGAATAATTCGTAAAATTCGGAAAAAGTTTCATAAAATTCGCGAATTATTCGCGAATAATTCGGTCAAAGTTCGATCAACCGAATAATTCAGCATTCAATTCGACACCATAAAAACGAATTATTCATAAATAATTTGCGAAACTTGTGACTATGATTGAGATTACTATAATTAAAGGGCAAAACTTTCTTTTCAATTTCTTATTAATATTAGTTTTGATTTTTAAGTGATTAAATTAAGAAATGGGGATTAATCAATTAATAATTAATTTTGAAATTATAATGGAAAAATATCTAAAAAAAAGTAATGATGGGCATATATATAAATTTATCATATATAAAATTTATCTCTGTAAAATATACTTGGTTTCAAGTGAATTCTGCAATCTTGAGACTGGGAAGAAATTAGAAACCCTAATTTAACCTAGAATTTGGCATTTATAAACTGCTGACATTTATCCTAATTAGTTAATAATTTTTCTTATAACCATGTTTCAATCCTTTCAAGTTTATTGTATATAAGTCTGATAATACATGGTAAACAATGTCAGATTTTTTACAAGGTTCTAAATAGCGATTAGCTTGTTATCGCGGAAAGGCTAAAAAATAAAGTTATCGTGAATAGCGTAGCTATAGCAAAAACTATCCTACTAATTACCAATATTATCTAAAGTCTCATAGAGAAATAAGTAGCACCAAATTGATTAAGGATTAATTATAATATTCATATTGAACAAGAACAAAGTCCAAATTATTATTCAAAATATCCTTAGTAATATCATAAGAGTGAGGCTATGATATTATGCATAGCGCAGATTGGTGCGTACTACAGATTCATATTTTTGTTTTTAAAATCCTAATGGTTGATCGAACAGTTCAACATGATCTCCATATGAATATGTACTTGTAAACTAAATCTTACATTTCTTAGAATTTCTTTACTATTTTTTTAGATGGATAGAAAATTATTATTTTTAAATGGTCCAGAAACTTCAGATCAAGAGATTTTCTATCCATCTAAACAAATAGTTACTTTTTTTTCCAAAAGATCTAAAATTTAGCTTACAAGTACATATTCATACGGAGACACAGTTCAGATCGACCGTTATGACTTTTAAACTGAAAGTTTGAGTCCACAGGGCAAGCTAGTATGCGCTATGTATAGTATCATAGCCTCACTCATAATATAAACTATCTATTTGTTTCTATTCAAAATAACCTAAGTATCATGACATAAATTATATTTTTTCTATTAAAACAAATTTAAGTATTATGACATAAACTATCTATTTATTTTAAAAATAAATTTGATCCTTAAAAAGAAATTTTCAATTTGCATTTAAATAGAAACTTAAGTAGCATAGCATATGCTATTTGTCCTACACGCTACGCGTTATTGTAGATCGCTATTACCATTATAGTGGTCATAGCTGAATTAACGCACTTTTATCCCATAACTTAGCGTTTAAGGTCTGAAAATGCTATAGGGCGCTATCACTACAACAAAACAGGTCTTCAGCGACCGGTTCGGTCGCCGGTCGCTGAAGACCCCCTCCAAAAAAAAAAATGTTTTTGGCTACGACCCCTTCAGCGACTGATTTGTCCCGATCGCTGAAATTGATATAACTTGGTCTTAAATAGTATAGATTTACCTAATCCGAGTTCTTTTTTTTTTCAAGTTATATTGATTTGGTAAAAAAAAAATATTGCTATGTTGCCTTTTTAGCCTATTATTATGATGATGATGATGATGATGATGATGAATCCAGCTATGCTACTTATATAAACATATCATGCTATATGCTTATAAGTCATATTTACGTTTTCAAAGTTCAAATTGTCGATCCGAACCGTTCAACATGATCTCCATATTAAAATGTGTTTCGAGGCCAAATTTTACATTTTTTTTTGAAATTTTTGTACTATTTTTATTAGAATGTTTGAAATTAAAGATTTTTTTAGAAAAATAATGCATTAAGATACGCAAGAAACATTTATTTTTATACTAAATAAGTTTGAAAAAAAATTATATATAAACGAAGCTCTCAAGAATTAAAAGATATAAAAAATATAAAAATATATTTGTGTGTAAAAGAATTATAAATTTTTGTTCCATTGTATCATATTTGATTATTTTCTGACTCCGCTCTACCTTGTTTCTTTTTATATATTTTGGACTTGCGACAAGTTATTGTGTATAAAAAACCGATAAAGGTGGGAGTTTTTAGTTATATGAGAAGTTATTGTGTATAAAATTCATATGATTTGTAGAAAGATAGAACAAAGAAATAAGAAAATATGTTTGAATCTTTGTATTTTGTATTGAATATCAAGAGATGATTACGCTTCAAAATCACATTCCTTGCTGTACTAGAGGTTAAAATAGACTAATGAGTTGTAAATAGAACAAAACAAAATAGAAAAACTGCCAAATTTATTTAAAATTTAAAATAATAAGTTAATGAAAATCGCAAATCCAAATAAAACAATATAGATAATTGAGGTATATTGACAGTGCTAGTTTGACTTCATACAACGCATAAGTCATATGTTTATTTTTTCATTTTCTTTATTTATGTACTGCATGAAGTTAAATAAACACTGTCAATATCTTCATCCGAAAACCGTAATGTAATGTAATGTTATATATTGTGATTTTAACGTGACAACATATGATGTTAGTCATATAGTAAATTTGGCATAGATAATCTCATTTAGCTTCTTTAAAAGTAAACACTTGCAATTAAAAGAACGTAGAATAATCTCAAAAACCATAAAAATAAGGTCCCACAATTGGAAACTGAGGAGGAGAGATTAAAGCGTAAAGACTTAGAAAACAAAAGCAAAGCAGAAAATGATAATGTTTTGAATAGTCACAAAGTTTTTTTCGTAGAGAAGTGTCCAGATGTTGACCTAAATCCGGATTTGCTGTGTCTTGTGCATTAGGCATTTTCATAAATTTTATTTTGGAATTAATAGTAATTTTGGTCCAATTAATAAAAGATAACTTTGTAGGCATTGATTGCTAATTTTGTTTTGTTCTTATTACCATTTTAAGTTTTTAACAGTTCTATTTTTCATAGATCTTTCAAATATATAGTTTTCAGCACTGATTTTATTTTCATACCATTTGAACAAAATTCTCATTATTGTTCACAGAAAAATATTATTCCATTGCAAAACTGTCACATGGAAATTATATTTTTTTTGAAAAATTATTCATGCGTTCTAGAATTTTTAGAGGTTTCATGTTTATAAAATCATTTATCAATGAAAATATGAGCATCCTAACGGATTCTTACTCAATATATAGTACTTATCAATATTTTATTCCATTCTGCACATTAAAAATAATGAAAGCAAAACAAATATTTTTATTATTAAATTAAGGGATAAATTTAAGCTGAATAACCTGACTTATTTTAATGACTCATATTTACATTGAACTTTATAAATTAAACATTGTGTACCCATGAGAGAGAACTTTGTTATTTTTTTTATACTAAATGTTTATTATGTTGATTTTATTATAAATATAGGGTTTGTCTTAACAGAGAGCAGGTTGGGTCCGATGCCCATCGGACTCAAATTTGGGTCTGATGGGTTTTGGGACCGTCCGATCTGCTTTAAGATTCGTGCGCACGTATTTTAAAGCAGATGCGAAAGTTGCGGGCGTGAATCTTAAAGCAGATCGGCCGGTCATCGAATTCACTTTGAGTCCCATGGGCATCGGACCCAAATTGACCTCGTCTTAACAATGAAAGATGAACTAATAATTAGCAGATAAAAAAATACAATCATAGTAAGAAGTTTGAAATTCAGTAATAATTCAGCAAGTACTGAATTCATAATTAGCATATAATATGAGTATAATTCCGAAATAATTGATTCTTTTTAATATGCATATATATAACTAATATTAAAATTTTGAAGTTTAGGAAAAAAAAATATGAATTTAATTCACGAATAATATACAATTTGGACCACAAAGGATCAAAACCGTATGAAATTATTGAATTTTGAACCTTTTAACAAATTTGGCATCTTAATTTGACCTGGTTTAGTTGAATTAAGTACAGTCCGTATATATCAACCACATTCAAACTTCTCATCACCACAGAAAAATTGAAGCCATTTGAACAGAGCATGCTTATCGAAACTTAGCTAGGTAATTAATACAACAATAGGGATGGCTATGTAGACACTCAGATCACATTAAACCAGATGAGTAGGCAGTTGGCACATTAGTACTATTCAACATCGATCTTGTGGTGCAAAATTAAAAGACCAATTCAACACAATGTGCTCTCTTTGATATAAATTTGACAACAACTTTGCATTCAATGTATTCTTTGTCTCATCTCATCTTTATTGAGTGTCTCTGCTACTATTAAAAGAGACTTGATCAGGTTGCATGCTCAGTTGATCTCAAAGGAAAAACAAAAAAGAGAAACATAGAGCTTTAACCTTCGAGTTCAACCATGGCGGTTGAAAGCAGTGACAGCAGAGAGCTGTATGAGACTCCGACTTGGGCGGTGGCGGGAGTATGTGCTGTGATGGTTATCATTTCTCTTTTGCTTGAGCATGGTCTCCACCATATCGGCGAGGTACGAGTTGATATCAAAATTTAGAAATTAGAAAAAAAATATTGAACCCTTCTATTATTACTGTTGTTATGTCCATATTATTAAATATTGCTGATTTATTATTTATCACTACTATTATTAGGGCAAGTTTCGTATAATCATTATTGATTTGATATATGATACTTGATGAGAAAGTTTTTTTGATAAGAATATTTGTATAATTATACATCTATCACAATATCTGAAAATAATCAATCACTTTTAAACATGAAATATTCTATTTATTTCATTCTGTTTTACTGTTAAAATAAATATTTCAACAATATCTTAATTGTCACAATTCAACTTCTAAGATTTGTTACCGAAAAATGTATAATTGATAATATTTAGTTTTCCGGTATTGCCTTTGGTTTATTGGATGGTCAAAATTAAGTTCACAATTCATCTCTAAAAAGCTATGTTGCATGGATACGGCATACGGGTACGGGTATGGGTATCGTGTTGAATACGTACGATACGGAATATGATGATATAGTAATTTTATGATACGGGTATCTATACGGCAATACGATACGGAACCGTATATGAAGTATCAGGATAACATAGCTAAAAAGTGATGTTCTTGATGAATTACTATTATCATTTATTTATTTTCTTGAGCTGGAGCTTTAGTGCATGGGGTTTTGGTTAGTATCAAGGTTAGCATCCAAATTAATTGGGCTCAGAACAACTTTTTGGATCTGTTAAAGTGAGTTTATATGTCAGTGTCACCTTGATTTGAGATAATTTGATTTCTTTCATTGATTCAATTTTTAGTAAAGATGCAATCTTTAGTACAAATACATCATATATTTATACAGTATTTATGGAGAGAGAATGGAATTATATTTCATTGATTCAATCTTTAGTACATATACATCATGTATTTATATATAGCCACGGTTTACAAGTATAACAAATTAACTTATAACAAACTAAATTATCTAACTAACTATTGTTAAGAGTCTTAATCAATCTTGCTTGCTTCAGTTTGACTTAATCAAATCTTATTTGCTCTTGTTGACTTGCTCAACACTGTGATTACTCTATCAGGAAATAAAATTACTATGCTTTTTTCTCCACTTCACTTCAGTTATTTTTGTGAAGGGGCAGAACTTTGTGTTTCCTTTTATTTTTACTACATCTAAACTTGGCTTCTATTTTCAGTGGTTCAAGAAGAAGAACAAGATTGCCTTAGGCGAAGCTCTTGAGAAGGTTAAAGCTGGTGAGTTCCTTTACCCCTTTTGTTCAAATTTCTGTGTCATTTCTCCTTGAAAAGAAGAAAAAAGAAAAAGAAAACATATGTACTAATATTTTTCCAACTTGTTGTATCCGTTCATTACTGAACAACCTGCTTAGAAATAAATGCGTGCAATTTAACCTCGATTATTCATCGAAATTGCAGAGTTGATGATCCTCGGCTTCATCTCCTTGTTGCTCGTATTTTTCCAGCAGTACATCGCTGAAATATGCATACCAGAATCAGTTGGCAACACCATGTTGCCATGCCGTCTCGATCCAAAGAATAACAAAAATCCTAAAAGACGGCTTTTGTCAACCGAAATTATGGATTTTGGTTCGAATCGTAGGAACCTTGCTGCATCCTCAGATTTCAAGTGCCCTGATGTGAGTCTGCAATCAATTTACTATTCAAAATCACTACTTTTGAATAGTCTATGATCTTTAGATCAAGTGATTTTCTACCTATTTAAAAAAACATTAAAAAAATTCTAAAAAATGTAAAACTTAATCTGCAAGTACATTTTTATATGAAGATAATGTTGAACAGTTCAAATTGACTGTTTGAACTTTGAAAAATAAAGATATTGATGCAAAGTATGGATCAATGTGCCCTATGCATAGTACCATAGCCTTAGTCCTGTTATAACTTATAAAATAAAAAGGTGTTTCTCCAGTTATTTAGGTTGTAAATTTTCATTAATTCTAACTGAATGTCTTGACAGGGTAAAGTACCTCTTATGTCAACAAAAAGTTTACATGAGTTGCACCTTTTCATATTTTTCCTGGCTGTTGTTCATGTTGTGTATAGTGCTTCAGTAATGGCTCTTGGAAGATTAAAGGTATGTACAGTAACTCAATAATTATCTTTAATGTTGTGGATAATCATGTTTTATTCATTGCTTTAATTGGTTGTGATTTCATGCAGATACGGTCCTGGAAACAATGGGAAGAGGAGACTATGTCAATTAGTTATGAGTTTAAAACTGGTAATTCTTGTTCAAAATAGGAATTTATATTCTTAAATTATATATAGCTCTGGATTTGAATATAGTTAATTTCTTGGAAACAGCTGTTTTGTTCATTAGTTGTTGTAAGGCAATCACCTCCAATTAAGCAAATCAATCTCTTAAAATTAATACACAAGATGACACTCTTGGAAATCTCTTTATGAAGATAATTTTTTTTTAATGATTAATTAGATATTGTGTGTATTGTTTCTAATATTATCAGAGATAGTATTATTTTTTCATTAAATAGAATGCTTACACCACATTATTAGTGTATGAGTATATCATTTCAAACAAATTCGTAGAACTACAAATGGAGATTGAATTTTATTGTATAACTATATTTTAATATTTTGTTTTTTTTAGATCCTTCGAGGTTCAGATTCACTCGCGATACGTCCTTTGTGCAGAACCATGCAAGCTCTGGAAACAGGAAAATGATTCTTGTTTACATTGTAAGTATTTTTAATTTGAGAATAAATTGATTTTCTGTGCTTCAATTTAAATTTGTTCATATTTGAATGAACAATTTTTTTTCATTTTGATCATATTTTTACTGGTATTTTATACTGTCATTCAAGGCTGATAAACAAACAGTCCGAGAACCATGCTCTGGCTCATCATGTCCAAACCATTGAAAGCATAATCTAATGTAAATGCAACCTTAAAAACTTTTTACAAAATTAAAATAGTCGGCGTGTGTCTATTGGCCCCACTATTATCTCAAATATATTATAAGAAAAATCAAACAGGTGATATCAAATACTTGGTATATACTCAGCCAAATGGGGGAAATTAAAGAAAAATAAAAATTAGACTGGTCATGCCAGTAATTTAATTCTGGTTTTTTGTATTATTATTAAACATCTTTCTATGCCATATCTCTTATCAGTCTGTTATAAATGATTGTTTGTTCTTTATTTTTGATAGGTAAGTTTTTTCAGGCAATTTATAAGGTCTATTCGAAGGACTGATTACTTAACATTGCGCCATGGCTTCATAAATGTAAGGTTCCTCTAATTCAAGCATCTTCTTTCAGATTTGTGCGTGTAAATATGTTTTTATTTGACATCATTTACATTTTTTTAGGCTCATTTAAATCCTGGAATGAAATTTAATTTTCAAAAGTACATAAAACGTTCACTAGATGATGATTTCAAAGTGGTGGTTGGAATCAGGTATGTATTAATTATTAATTTAATTATTGTTACTTTCCTCCTTTTACTTACCTTTTGTAGCACTTACCATTGCATTTTTTTTTTGTTGGTTTATTAGTCCAATTTTGTGGGCTTGTGGATGCATCATCCTGCTTATAAATGTATACAGTAAGTATATAATTTGTATTTTATTAGAAGCATTTATAGTAACAAATCTATCAGTAAACACTTTCGTTTGACATTATTTCCAATTTTGTCATCCAGATTTTCAAAAATTATTCTGGATAACCTTGCTGCCTCTAGTTGTAAGCTCCTGCTATATCATGAATTCTTTTTACACTACTTACTTCATGCCAAGATTAATGGATCATCTCGTTACAATAATTTGGTTAATCACTTGTTAGTTTAATCCAATGAGAATTTCATTCAAACTTTGATTGTTTTGGCTTCAACTTAATGTTTGAATAGTTCTTATATTTTTTTCCCTCAAATTATATGCAATTTGAGTAATGTGTTGATAGTAAAACATTCATGCTTCTGATTTTAGTTGATTCTGGCGGTTGGAACAAAATTGCAAGCTATAATCGCATCAATGGCTCTAGAGATACAACAGAGGCATGCAGTTATTCAAGGAATGCCAATTGTGAAGTTAAGCGACCATCATTTCTGGTTTGGTCGGCCCCGTTTAATTCTGTTTCTGATTCACTTTACGTTATTCGTGGTACGCAAATTAACTTTCATAATTATATAACATTTTATAGTATATGCAAAACATAGCTTTAGTTAAATCTAAAGAAGCTTTTTTTTTTCTCTTTTCTTGTAGAATGCTTTCCAGCTTACATATTTCCTTTGGGTTTGGGTAAGTACCTCAATTTTTATTCAGAGAGTTAAAATGACACTGTCATTTTCAGAGGCTTGCGCTAACTTTCTATATTGATGCAGTATAAATTTGGCCTAAACTCTTGCTTCCATGAACAATTTGGATTCGTCATTGCGAGACTTTGTATTGGGTAAGTTCACACCTTGTATAATGTCCTAAAATTGAACTTCCCCTTTTTGAAAGGATATACATACAACACTGGTAATTGTCTGATCCTTAATGTGACAGTTAACAGGGGGAAACCAAAAAAAAATTCAGATGGGGGGAGGATCTGAATAAATAAGAGTTATGTAATTTTCTTTTATGAGTGGACCTAATAGTATAATTCTTTGTAAAAATTAAAAAAATTAAAGGACAAAACTAACAGTTAATACCATTATAATATGATATAGTGCCTCTTCTCTTGCAACTTTATATACCAAACTAGTTTTTTATTAAGCTAAGTAAGCTGTAAGCCTGTAACCATCGATCAATAGTGCGTCGTATTATAATGGTATGATTTAATTTTTTGTATGATTTTCCCTGATCAACATGTGGAATGATTTTTTGTATGATGTAGAATTGCAGTCCATCTCCTTTGCAGCTACATCACACTTCCCCTTTATGCTCTCGTATCTCAGGTGATTTACACTGTACCATATCTATTTGATTTCTGAGACATGGCAACGTAAATATATTGACAGAGCTACTTTGGCTTCACGTGGCGCACCAGTCATATACTTTTTCATTTGTCTTTATTGATTATGCGCTGCGTGAAGCCAAGATAGTTCTGTCAGTATATTTACCAGTATGTACATAGGAACAACCGAACAAGTCTCCTCTCACTAAGTAAACTAATAAATCATTAAAACTTCTTATAATTCAGATGGGATCGCACATTAAGACGTCTATTTTTCATGAGAACACATCCAAGGCTCTCAAAAGATGGAGAGATGCAGCGAAGAAACGATACAAAGATAGGAGCTCGCATCCATCATCTGTCGCTCCAAGTCCAAGTCCAAGTCCTGGCCAAAGCCCAATGTCATCACCATCTCACCATCTGTACCAGTACAACACTGTAAGAAGGTCACAGTCAGCTCACAATGAGTTCTCAGATGGCCAAATTGAGATGGCAGGAGCAAGATCTCATGAGCTGAACCGGAACAATGTGCCTCATGAAGTGCGGTTAAATATGGAAGAGGAAAGAGATGAAGATGGCTTCTCATTTGCGAAACCCGATTTAAGGAAGCAACTAAGTAAATGAAGAGATTTCTTGTACTGTAATTTGGTGTATTGTAATTATGTTACTTAGGTATCACCTTTAATTTCTATTTTTTTTTAAGTTAGTGATTTGAATACCTACTAATGATTGTATTGATAATTAATTTTTTTTTTTTTTTACAACTCATCACTTGACCCTCTCTACTTTAATATATGTTTTCCTATTCTAAATCTACCTTCTTATTCTCTTTAATTCCTCTTAAAACCTAAAATAAATCACTCTATTTTCCTATTCCTACAGATTTATTTCCTCTATTCTTCAAATCACTCTATTCTCTTACGCACATTGCTCCCCTCCCTCCCTAAATCCGCATCCTCTATATTAACGCACTGTTTGAGTTAATTCAGAGGACCGTCCGATCAAAATTCGGACCAATCCGGTCCAGCCTGTAGAGCATGGAGCCCTTTAATATTTGTGTGGATTTAAATCAGACAGTCCTGATCTTAACTCAAAATTTGAGTTAACTCAGAGGATACAAATTCCTGCCTCCCCTTCCCCTCAACGTCCTCCTCTCCGCTCTGATCCAGTGTTGAATCTTCGAGGAGAAAGAGGTGAGAGGAGGGGAGGTTGCGGTGTTGAGATCTAGAGAGGCAGGAGGGACGTCTGGGGGTAAACGGGAAGTCGATGAGCCGCCTTCTTAAAATCTTTCTTTAAATTCTAATTAGACATGCTTAATTTTTGTAGTCTATTATTAGATATTGTAAATATTTTTATAAGTTTTGTTATTATTGTTGTTGTTATTGTTGTTAAGTGTCGAATAATTATAATGGTGTAAAAAAGTTTATAATAATATAAAATTGCTTAACAATACCAATCAAATGACCTAAACCTGACCTGTATTTCATATATATTATCGTTCTTTTTTCCTGAAATATGTAGATAACTACGATAATGATTAATGAGCAAGCTTCTAAACAGTTTAGTGGCATTCAATGGCAAGACGGCGGCCGTCTCCGACATTTTTATTAATATCCAAAGTTAAACAAAAATATATAAATATATCCAGATTTTCTGGAAATTTATAAAAATATCGCTACCGGCTAGAAAATAGTCTCTGGGAGACAGAGGTGCTAGGGACAAGATGGACCAAAAATTTAGGATATGACGTAACTTTTTATGTACAGAAATATAGTTATAGAGACATATTTTACAAAATATTTTGTTCAATGAAGCATAACACTTGGAAATTTAAGTATATTTATACAAACTTTTATTTTCGGAAGTATAATTTTAGAGGTAAAATTTAAAAATATTGTGACTAGTCTCTATTGGCCCCTTCTCTAGTTACAAGTTCTTGTAACATTATATATTTTTTTTGCTTTTACGAAGTCCAAATTAAGATAACACATTTGTATACATAATAACATACATAACCCAATAATTACCTAACTGCCGAGAACAGATTTTTTCATTTTTCACAAAGAGAACAGCTTGGGTCCGATGCCCATCGGGACCGTCCGATCCACTTTAAGATTCGTGCGCACAAATTTTAAAGCAGACGCGAAAGTTGCGGGCTCGAATCTTAAAGCAGATCGGACGGTCATCGAACCCACGAACTCACTTTGAGTCCGATGGACATCGGACCCAAATTGGTTCCTTTCAGAAAACCTATGGACTTGCCTGGGCTGGGAATCATGTTTCAATAATTTCAAATTCAAGGCCGAGTTTTTAAATTGATGTCAATTAGAGCCCAAAAGGCCCGATATATTAATATCTCCTAAGTCCTAACAGGAGAAAAATCTCGCAGAAAACTTTAAAGACACGGAAAGTAAAAATCTATTTCTTTATTCCCCTGCTCATCATTTCTATTTGAAACTGTTCGCTTGTTTAGTTCAGTTTGGCGAAGGACAGATGGTGATTACTTCCACAGAGCAGATTTTCTCTTTAAATCGCGTGAATTTCTCTACTAGATGTTCTTTAGTAAATGAATATTCGAGGGTAAATTTGGGGTTTGGATTGTGGGAAAGAGTGAAAAGAAAGCAAAAGCGCTGTTCTCAACCGCGGTTGTTGTCAAAAAAGTCTCCATTTCAAGGTACTTGCCTGTTCTTCAGCTTTAGTTTCAACTTTCAAGGCTTTTGATTTTTGTTGGAGTAATTTTTCTGTGTTAGAATGTTGATTGATGGAAGAAGTTACAAGGGACAAATTTCCTTTTGCCACCTTTTCTCATTCCTTATCCCTGTCTAGCTAAAGCTTAGAACTAAGATTATAGGTATAGAGCAGAACCTGATTTCAGATGAACAATCTCTGTGTACAATTTACTTGATTTCAAGTAAATTTTGCTATCTTGGGGCTGGGAAGTAAATGAGAAAAACTAGTTTATTTCCCAAAACCACCTGTTTGACTTGAACCAGAATTTGCCCTTTAAACTATAGGAATTGTTCCTAATTAGTAGCTAATCCTCTAAATAAATAGTTATGATTCAATCCTCCCTTCTAATTTATAGGAGGTGGGCTATTATGCTTTTACTTCCCGCCATATTTTACGGGTTCAAAGTTCAAACAGTCGATCCGAACCGTTCAACATGATTTCCATATTAAAATGTGCTTGGAGACCGAATTTTACTATTGTTTTTAGAAGTTTTGAAAATCACTGTTTTTTTATGGTCTTGTGAACAACAGTGTTTTTAAAAAATTCTAAAAAATAAGTGAAACTTTTCCAAAAAAATGTAAATTTTGGTATTCAAGCACATTGAAATATGGAGATCATTTTGAATTGTTCAGATTGACTGTTTGAACTTTGAAAATGAAGATACGGGCAGGAATTACAACAACCTCTTTACTTCCCAAAGCACCGTAGCCCGCCTCTAGTTTATAGTATAAGCCTGATAATAAATGGTAAAAATTGTCAGATTTTCAGGCTTTCATCAAGCCAGCACGTCTTGTACCAGCTGAAGAGCCAAAGATACATTCCCAAAATGCTCCCAAGGAAAATTATTACCCCTCAAGATTGGCACAATCTAACTCATTTTACATAATTGAGCTAAGTACCAGTAGAGATTTTGGGTCTGGCTTGAGTGACCTAAATGCTTCTATGGTGCTGTGCTTGGTTGATATTGAAGGAAACTCGATTTTGCAACGAATACCATCTATTCCTTATGTGGGCCACTTTGAGCAAGAAGGAACTGATTTTGTGGAATGGGTACCCTTTCAGCGGGGTATGGTTGATACTGTCACCTTTGAGGGTGCCAAATTGGGGAAAATTGTGGCTCTTTGGATTGGCCTTGAATCAGGTACTGTTTATCTTATTTTAGTAAAATTGTATTTGTGCCCCTTATAACCACAGACACTTTGGATACCACATGTAACCTGCAAAATGAGAAATATTATCTTATATACATTCCAAAAAAACTCATTTGGGATGTAATCCCTTCTTTTTTTTAAAATTGCTATAACTTCAAATGTGCCTCTCTCTTATAGTATGAAGACCAGTATCAGCTAAGAATGTGTGGATCAGGTAACAGCTAAATCAACTGTGGAAAACAATTGATATGGCACGTATTATTTTTGTTGTATCATGTATATGTGATATTTCTTATTTTTCAAGGTTACACGTCATATTTGTTATTTTACAAGATATCTGTCATATTTTGAGGGTATGGAAGGGTACACATTTGCCGCTTCTTTATTTCCCTTGTGATGTTGTACTTGGCCTAATATAATATGTTTCTTTCAAATACATGGAATTAATTTAACATCTCATTTCTGCCATAAAGGTCAGGCTCATGGAGACTAGATGGAGTTCAGCTAACTGTCCTTGACTCACTGTCAAAAGACCAAGCCCAATCAGAAAAACTGCAGTTTAACGGCGTACAGTACAAGTTTGATACAAGTTCAATATCTCTCGGAGAGGGGGGTGTTTCTGCGGCCGAGTTAAGACCTGCTCTGACAACTGAATTGCTAGGAGAAGATCTATCTTCCTTACTACCTGCAAGTCCAGTTACATCAAACCTAACACCAAACAAGGAATCAAAGGAGCAAAGTATGAGAGAGTATGCCGATCTCAAGTTCTCTCTGCTAAGCTATGATTTGGCCCTTGTTTTAACCGGTTTCACGGTGTTGACTTTATCATCTTATGAGAAGGAGGCATATGCATTTTTATTGGGTGGTTTTTGTGGGTTCCTTTATTTAGTTCTTTTACAGAGGTCAGTTGATGGAATACCTGGCCCCGAACTATACCCCGAAAGTGGTAATGTGCAAAATTCTGCGAGAAGGCCGTTGTTGGTTTTGGCATTGGTGATTGCCACAAGTGCAGTTTTGGTAAAATATGGAAGTGGAGATGCGAGTTTTGTGTTGACACCAGCTGAGTTATTTGTCGGTGCTGCCGGCTTTTGGGCCAGTAAACTTTCTGTTCTTCTCGCAGCATTTAAGCCAATCAAAAGGGGATCCAAGGAGTGAATGGATGCGTTGTGGGATCGTTTGGTACCAGAAAAGCACTCTTCCAGTTTTAAATAGGAATAATTATTTAAGTATGTAATTAACATAATCGTTGTGCAAAATTGTATAATTCATCTAATTATGTAGTTTGTAACAAATTGTGATTATAAAATTCTTATTTTTTACATTTCTTTCATTGGTAAATATTACAAAAATGAAAATATGATTCAGAGTAATAAAAATGCGAATACTCTCAATTTAGTTTTCTTAGTTCAATAAATAAATCATTTCTATTACTTATAAAAATGATTTTTTCTATTTTCTTTTGCATACACATTAAATTACTATGAAAAGATATTATCTTTGTCTTGCATATCAACGACTGAAAAAATTATTATATAAAAGATAAGTGAATATTAGCCACTATCAGAGTTTAAAAAAGAAGAAGAAGAAAGATTAATGAATATTAGTAAATATCCAAAGTTAATTACAAATTAATAAATATACCCACGTGGTATTTTTTAAAAATGCCCAAACTGATTATTTAGTGGCCGGTCCACTTTCTTTCTCAACCGATAGTGGGGATCATCATATAGGGGCAAGTCGGGGATGGATTCTTGGCTAGGTGGAATATCATCAACTAGAATGGCCTCGTAGTTGGCTGGAAGATTGACCGCTCTTAACATGTTTTGGTATTTAGGCTCCATACCATTGTCTCTGAGAATGTCACAACTTAATCTGAGCAAACCCTTCTCCAACCATTTATGAGTCTTTGTTTTGGCCAGAGCTAAACCATACGATACTATGTTCATCCCTCGTAGTGCCTATAAAAAAAAAAAGTTAGTAACCGAAAGAATAATATCATAAAATAAATATTTTTATAATTAAATTGAAACTTACATCACGTGTGGATTTCGGAGCACTGGGAATGTACCCTACTTCGCCATGCTCATCTCTATATTCTGGAATTAGATTATCAAGACCTTATATGCACCTTCTTTCCAAGAAGACATTATGCATATCATTATTCTGAAACCAACTTCGATATGGAAAAAACTGGTTGTCCGTCCATAATCTTGTTGAAACAAACCAAGTGGTTGGCAGGATGAGATGCCTGCTGTATGTAAGTGTGGTGCTTAACAGCCCAATTTTTTCTTGTCACATTGACACTGTGAATAATGTTATGTTACCGGCGTACCTCGTCCTCGTCCAACGGAGGTGCTGGTGGGATGACCTGTGAATACCCAAGCTGACGCATCACTCTATTAGGATAATGGTGTTCCAATATCCAAAAGTGTATTAGTAGCATACTGGCTAGCCATACATCGCTCTCATCGTGAACTCGTGCCGGCAACCAAGATAGCATCTCATCTAACATATCTTTGTAAGGCTCCCATTTTACCATTTAATCTTCGAGATCCTGCAATTGGCTTCAGAAGTAGCCAACTCCAGCCCGATTGTGAGCTTGATTATAATCATGGCGACATCACCACATCTCCCCGATTGCATGACACCTATAATAAAAAATTTCAGAATCTTAATAAACATAATCGATGACAAATTAAATAATGGTCTGCAACGAGCGTGGTATGGAATCACAGACCGGTGGTGTCGAACATCCACCCCGTTATAATTCTATCATTGTTATGCAATTTGGTTAAAATAAAATATCGTAATTCAAATATTTATATCTCTTTATAAAAAATTATGTGAATTTTGGATAGTATATGATTTATTGAGTAACTTACAGTATAGGAGAACAATGAGATCTTATGCTGTGCATTCAGCATCCATAATAAATTGCTAAAATTCTCTGCTGCAGAATTATGCGGACCACAGTACTTGACATCCTACATGCATAACATTTTAACCCCAAAATTAAAACTATCTAAATTTTCAAACATTTACATTTACCTTAACTTTACATTTTAATTAAGAAAACCATGTCAGATTGCTACCATAGATAATCTATGCATACATATTGCTATGTTATTTTTTGGTTTGGTGTTTGTTGATTTGTTTTTTTACCAATCTTTATATAAGTCCTCATCTAGTACGATATTTGTTTTTTTACCAAAGGTCCTCATCTAGGACGGTGGTACTATAAAATTACACTTTTTTTTTTTCACATAGCTCAAACATTGAAACCCACTTAAATTAAAATTTAATTTTTGCTTCTTGCAATATCAATTTAAATGTTTTCATGTGATACTAATTTAATTCATACATAATTTAAATGTACTACAAGAAGTTAAATACACATGAATGTACACATTTATTTTAAGCAAGTACAACAAAATTATACAACAAACAAGTAAAAATAAAATACACTAAATTTGATACAAATTCACAAAATTAAAACTAATCGGGTGCAATTGCACAAAATTATACCTAACTCATAAAATTCGAATACTAATTAATAAAATTTAACATGCTAATTTACAAAATTAAATCTAATTTAGTGCAATTTTACATAATTAAACCTAACAATAAGCTTGACAACAAATCCAACCTTAAATTATTGTCAATTTACAAAGTTCTACAATAATTTCTGTCTGGGGGCCAGGCGAAAAGGGCGGAGCTGGACGATGTGGAGAAGAACCGCTCGGGCGCGTGCTATTCCTAGTCGCTGTTGGTGGGTAGGGAGCACAGACGGAGTGGATCTCGCGTTTTTTTTTTCTGTCGGTGACGCGCGTGGTACAGACAGAAGAGGAAAGAAAGGGGCGTGTGGTAGGGTTAGAGACAGAAGAGGAAAGAAAGAGACAGGGGTGCGTGAGTCATGGGACCTGGCCATGATAGACCACAACAGCCAGACTTTTTTTTTTCGCTGTCCTAGGCTGTGATAGATCCAAACGGCCAGACTTTTTATATTCTTTTTTTCTCTGTCCCAGGCTATGATAGATCAAAACGGCCTCTGCTGTCCCAGACCACTATAGTCCACAACTTTCTGATTAATTACGTGTTTAATTACGTTCCGTTAATAATAAGCTGTTTTCGCTAACCTGAGCGTGATGGTCCATAACGTCATCCAAACATTATAAACTATCAAGTTTTTCCAATATCTCAAATTTAAGACCAAATGCTTCCTTATTACCGGTATTTTTTTATTTATATTACTATTAATAAAAATTTCGGCTCTAATCCAATGCTCTCGGTCGCCTTTCGGCGCCAGTCGCCGCCGTATCTTCGCCGCATCCTCTGCTTTGAACTCTTCTCCACCACCACCTCTATTGGTCCCTCCAACAAATCGGATCTAATCAGAACCGACCCGCCTCCAATCCGGATCTCCCAGACCAGCTCTGCTGGGCGAGGCGTGTTTGCCACGCGTCCGATCACCGCCGGTGAAACGATCCACTCCGCCAAGCCTCTCGTCACTCATCCCTCTCTCTCTCTCCTTTACGAAGTAATGTACTTTTTCATTACATTCTCGCCACCTGTTCGTTTTGGTCTCTTCTAATTTAGCTTGAATTTGGGGTTTAGGTTTGTTATTATTGCCTGAGGAGAAAGGAGGGAAAGTATGGTGTGGGCCCCGGCTTGTACTATTTCTGTAGCGACAGCTGCCGAGAGAAATCAATGGTGTGAACTTTTTGTATAATCATTAATCTCTATTAAAAATGCTTTCCCTTTTCTTTCTTTAATCTCACCTCTAGGTTATCTTTCTTCATACATTTATTTAGGCATTTCTTGAAGTTGAAAGCAGAGGAGATTGGTCGATGCTCAACGAACACTGCAGGTTATCATATTGAATATTCATATCATTTTAGTTTATAATTCTTGTGGTTGTTGATCACGTTGATTGCTGCTGTTAACTTATGAAGGAATCGAGGATTGAAATATCCTTTGATGGTGAAGCGGCTGGCGTGTATGGTTATGTGTGGGGCAGTATCATCAGACTGCCTTGATATACTCCAGCCAGCCCTTTTACACAAGGAGATGCTACCTGAGGTGAGAATAAGTTACTACTACTACAAATTTTTGGTATTATATTCTACTATGATTGCAAACTTAGGTTAAATTTTCTGATAACTTTCAAATTGAACTATGTAGATGGAGGATGAGTTTAAGTTGTTGAAAAATGCATTTAAAAAAGTTAACATTGCTGATGAGGTGATGGCATGTATCCTTTCTACACATTACCATTATGAAATAACTGTGGTAAAGCCCCTCATCTCAGAATTTTACAATCTATTATTACAAGGAAATAATTATTGCCAAGTTCAGTGGGTAAACTATGGAGGTTGACAACCAGTTTTTAGTAAGGGTACTATCAGAATTTGATTTTACATTTATTGAATTTCCAATGATAAGTTAATGGTTAAATGCCAATTGCACGAAAAAGAAGAAAATGTGAATGCAGTAATTTGCTGATAAGGGTTCAATTTCTACTATTCTATCACACAAATTGCAGAAAAATGACAAATATTCTTTATACAATTATACAATTAAAATGTGTAATGTACTAATACATGAGGGATCTGATGTGTATGATTTTCCGTGCCAAACGGTCCTAATGTATCAATTGGAGAATTTTGTTTATCATACAATGCCAATCGTGATGGTTGCCAAAATCAACATGCAGTCAAATTTCTTGGCTGCAACCACTCCACCTTATTTTTCCTGGTGTTAAAAAGTTTGCAATAGGTTGAATTATCTTTAACCACTCTAGTCCTCAGCAAAGAATGGTACATTAATGTGCTGGCAAGGATAAAAATAAATGCATTCAGAATCGAGTTACCTTGTGGTTCATATGAAGATCTCCTCGCATCAGCAGTTGCATTGATTGGCGATGATGCGGCAGTTGGAAATGCTGTGTATATCGTTCCCTCTTTTTATAATCATGATTGCGGTACATTCTTTTTCATTGGTTAGATGGTTTGTGTTATTTGATAATATTTTTTAGGGTAAACATTTTTCTTTCTCTTTTGATCTCTCTCTAGATCCAAATACACACATAGTGTGGGTAGACAGCTCAGATGCGAAGCTAAAGGCTCTACGGGATATTGAAGAAGGTACATGCATATATGAATAAATATTCATCTATTCATATTTTTTTTCATGCACCTTAATTTGAGAATTTGTCACAGGTGAGGAGCTCAGAATCTGCTATATTGATGTTAGCATGGATACAGAAGCACGGCAAAAGATCCTTTCAGAAGGCTTTGGTTTTCGTTGCAAATGTCCCCGTTGCTTGTCAGGCGAATAAGACTGTCTGTCTGTCTCTCTCTCTCTCTCTCTCTATTTTTATTCTACTTTTGTTTTCAAACATGGAGGAAGCTTGTTAGTTGTTTGTAATAATGAGTATGTATGGTCGATGCTTACAGTAGTGTAGATTTCAGTCACAACACTTTCCACAGAAGAGAAACTCTTCCATCGAAGAATGAATTGCCTAAAGGGGGAATGTAAGCAGATTCATGGAGAAATCAGATTGAGAATAGTAGGGGAATGATATTCAGGGAAAATTCATAATATGTCATGCACCAGGAGGAGAAAAGACATCAGCAAGGGAATGTTAAATTTGAAAATTCTATAGGGTTTCTATAAAGTCTCTTGTGGGAAAAGAGCACAGAGATTTTGTTTATTGATTGCAACTTTTACTCTGCATGATAGAGTTGACAGCAGCTTTTCCCGTATAGAAATCAAAGTCTAATTAGTAGAAAATACTTTGGTACTTTCGTTGATTATTTTTGTGGAGCATTGTCGGGGACCTGTGATGTTCATCAAAAGAATTATGTTTTGGTTCCTAAGAACATTTTAGCATCAATTTCTGAACATTTAACGGGAGTTCATTATACTTTTCATTCCTTAAAAATTGGTGAACACTGTATAAAGCCTATTTCCATTGCACAGCCGTCTTAGAATGCATTCATTAAATCTGTTACATGTCGCAGATTTAAATTTGTTACTCTCGGTGAAGTGAGAGACACGGAAGATTTTCTACATTTGATCAGAGGTAACAGACAGCCGAAAAAATGGCTTATTACATTATTTAATTGAGTAGGACTAGGTTGTAAGGTGTTCCTAAGTTCGCCAAGTCTCTTTGTGAACTCAACTCTAAAATTTATCGGATTGATTTTAAATGACAAATCTGAACGGTTGAAATCCGTCTACCGTACGAGTGATGCGTCTACATACAAATTATTTAATTTTTTGAATTAATTTTGTATAGAGTTAAGTGGTAAACAAAGTTCAAAAATGAATGCATTAAAATTAATTTATAAACCTTTAAATTTTGACCGCTTGATTTTATACTAAATTAATTCGAATGTTTAAAATTTTTGCATGTAGAGTTGTAGACGTATCACTCGTAAAGTATATGAATTTCAACAATTGAATTCATCCTTTAAAGGCAATTCAATAGGTTTAGAGTTGAGTTCACCAAGCCTCTTGTAAGCCAAGCAGGCCGAGCAAAATATAGCTTATGAAGTGTAGCCTAGGATTCATTGTCAGTGAGTCGAGTCAACATTGATCCCATGATCCTTTTATTTTTCATGCTGACCCCAAAACTTATTTACACGCAGGCCCCTGCTTCCAATTCAATTGCATGAACCCTTTTGACTTCTGAGAGGACTCCCATATCTGGTTTGATTAGATCTGGTTTCAAAACCAGCAAGGATATATCGGGCATAATCAGTAGACATCAGTTTAGTATGGTACTGGTACATCAGTACAGCCGATTATAACCAAACTGTACCACATGAGACCTACTTCCAGCTCAAACAATTAAGCTTCCACTTCTTTACAATACTTTTGTACACATGGCTTGATTGGTTAATAGATTCTCAACATCCCAAGTGAAAGATAAAACAACATGGGAAGGAAAAAAAAGTGCTAGTGTACTGTGAAAGAAGTCTAGAATAAAATTCAGCAAGCCATTGACCTATATAACATACCACAAAATCTTTGTTGGAAATGAGATCAAAGGACTAAGATCAGACTATGATTAAGTCGCTAAATCATGATCAATCATTGAACCTTTATTAGTTGGAACTGAGATATTCATGCATGCTTTAATACATATATATAAGGAATGATCGATGCACTGTCTAATGTGCCGAACTGTTACATACCTAGAGAACAAACTACATCAAAGGGCAAGAGGGCTCACGGTTTCCTTGCACCGTTGCACGATCTATATTGCTCTCATTATTTTTTTTTCTTTTTTAATGACTGACATTTGTTTGAAGATTACAATTACATTCAATGATTTGCTAGATTTGTAAACATCACTCGAAAGTTTTTGCACAAGGATCTTTTTCATAACAATAACAATTTCATAAAAATCAGTGATAACTCTAGCAAAATTAACTAAGTTGCCCTTTGTGTTTATTATATTCTCAATTATATCTTCTCCTAAGCCTCAACATAAATGGTTATTTGAAGCACAGCTTGCTAGCTTTTTAAGAAAATATAAACTGCAACAATAACATCAAAAGCTAAGTAATTTCACAATTTTTCTTTGAAATTGTGCCGACAGTACTGTTCTCTGTAATGGTAAGCCACATGGCTCTTTTCTATGCATGTTATCTCAATTTGGTCACAATGGTACACAGCAAGAGTAGCTACAGAAGAACCAACTATATATAGTTTAACAACTCTCTTGGCACAACTTCTTTTATATAAGCTCAAGAGGCCTTCAAAACCCGCCATTTTAGCAACAGAACCAAATTAAGAGCAAATTAAGGTGGCAACAAGAGTCTCCATCCCAACATTTTACCAACCTCCACATCTCCTCACCTTCTAAAATATCCATACAACTTAACCTTCAACCATCCTGTTTCCACCTCTTTCTATCTTTTGTAGTTCACTGGTTTCTCTCTCTATTCCACATCAATGTTATAGGAAGAGTTTAGTTTAGGTTTTCAACCTAACTTAATTTACTCCTTGAGACTTTAGTTTATTCACTTCCCTTCCACTTCTATACTTAATTTCTAGAACCATGGAGAGCTCTTGTCTAAATTATTCTCATGTCATGAAAAAACCGCCAATTCTTATTTCATCTCAAAGGGACAAACTTCTGCAAAGGAGTACCTTTTCGTTTCCATTACAAAAGAAAAATAGCACAAAAATAAACTATTTCCATCTAAATGGAGACTTCGGCGCCATAAACGGGAATTCTTGCGTTTTTCCTAAGTGCCAAGCACAAACCATCAGCAACACATTCTGCGCGCATCCAGAAATTAGTAATGAGGGTATAGGAATTGTCAGGTTTTTACAGGGAAAAAACTTCCTCATTACTGGAGCAACTGGTTTTCTTGGAAAAGGTGAGGCGCTTCTCTTATGATTCATTTTCTTAATTTGAAAATCGTACTATATACATTTAGAGATGGTATTTATATATCTGTCAGCATCTTAATTTTTCCATGTTTTATTTCTTTAGTTCTTATAGAGAAAATACTGCGAACAAATCCTGATGTCGGCAAGTTTTATATCATAATTAAGGCAAAGGATGATGAAGCTGCAAAAGAGAGGCTTATTAATGAAGTATGAACTTTTACCATCTGCAAAACATGGTCAAAATATTAAATTAATTTTTCAAATTGCTGCAGGATTTCACATTGACAGTTAAATATCCAATGTTATTCATTTGTTTAAAGCCTACTTTATTTCTCATTCGTTGTTTGTGCATGTTTGCACGATATCGACGCATCTGAGATGAATACTCATAGGTGCATCTTTTTGAACCAAATTGGATGAAACATTATCGTTTTTATAAAATGCAGTCTGTAGATCATTTTTTCAGTAAAAAAAGTGTCTGCATAAGAATACGTACTATATATATTGAATGACACTGCTTTTCTTTTTTATTTCATCCTGTTAGTCACATAAAATTAAGGATATATATGACTCTAGTATCAAAAAAATGTAAGAAATATTACTGTATTTTCTTAGTTTTGACAGCTGTTTTCAAATAATTTTATTTAGTTTGTATATTTTTTATCCTTTTTACGAAATATACATCCGTATATGCGTCCGCATTCACTTATGTGTTATAATGTGGCCAATTACATGTCTGATATAGACATGAATTTAAAACATTGTATATTATTGATATATGTAAGAAAGTTAAACTGCACGAAATTAATTTTATTTTCATTTCTTATATTTTTGGGGTAGAAAAGGAAAGCCAGGTATTCAAGGTCATTCTCCTTCTAATATAATTGATCAGTAAATCAATTTGAGGTATAAATAGTGTATTTTTCAATGATCAGATAGTGGACACAGAGCTCTTCCAATATTTACAAGAAATTCATGGAAAAAACTACCGAGATTTCATGCTTGAAAAGATTATACCAGTTTTAGGCGATGTTAGAGAAACCGGCATTGGAATCAAGTCCGAAATAGCTGAAAAAATAGCAGAGGAAGTAGATATTATTGTGAACTCAGCAGCAAATACTACTTTTGATGAGAGGTTCGACGTTAACTATCTTAATTTTAATAATGGATTTTAATGCTTAGACCTCAACAAATTAGGTGGACAGTTATACTAATGGATCCATTGTGGAATTAAGTGACCAACTACCATAACTCTCAAATTTTTTCTCTTTTTTCTTAACAAATTATATAAGCAAAAATGAAATCTTCTTAATATTTTTAATATGTAAATTCCTAACTGGATCATGTAAAGCACTCATATTGTAGGTACGATGTAGCCTTGGACATAAACACCTTGGGGCCTTACAGGCTAATGAGCTTTGCCAAGAGAATGAAGCAACTCAAGCTTTTTCTACATGTATCAACAGGTCAAAATTTAAATCATGACCATCTATTCTATTTTTTTCTTTCATAAAAATACATTTTCATTTACTACTATTATGTTCTTTGTGCCTTCTGACAGCTTATGTAAATGGGCAAAGACAAGGTGTTATTTCAGAAAGACCTTTTTGTCTCGGTGATACCATTTCAAGCGAGATAAGATCATCTAATAAGGATATACCGGTATTGGACATTGAGGCAGAGATAAAATTGGCATTTTCTTCTACAACTAAAGATGATGCATCAGATGTTCAAGAGATGAAAGATTTGGGCTTAAAGAGGTGAGCTGTTTTAAACAAAAAAGAACTAGGAAACAACAACAATCCTACTTGTGTTAATTTAAAAACATATAGAGCAGCAAAAACCCCACTGGGATATTCATGTCTGTGCATGCTTATCTTTGTATAGTCATAAGAAAACATTTTTAATTCTTCAGGGCAAAATTGTACGGATGGCAAGATACCTATGTTTTTACCAAGGCCATGGGCGAAATGGTCATAAACAGCATGCGTGGAGAGATACCAGTGGTCACAATAAGGCCTAGCGTCATCGAAAGTACATTTAAAGAGCCCTTCCCTGGTTGGATGGAAGGAAACAGGTAATTGTGATTTCTGAACTTGTGAAAACCTTCTTTTAATATCAGTTTCTTATTGCCTCATTTATAATTTTATATTATTGGATTATTTCAGGATGATGGACCCAATTGTGCTTTACTATGGTAAAGGACAACTAACAGGATTTCTTGTCGACTCATGTGGAGTGCTTGATGTTGTGAGTGATCTCATCTGAAACTTTCTTAAATAAACAAGTGTACTGGCTCAATTACTATTTACTACTCTGATATCACAGACAAATTACTATTATTTGTTTATCTAATAAAATTTGTTGGTTCTTTAATCAGGTACCAGCTGACATGGTCGTGAATGCGACTATAGCGGCCATGGCAAAACATGCGTCTTGCACCGATCCTGGAACGCATATATACCACGTCGCGTCATCAAATGTGAACCCACTGGTGTTCAATCAATTAGCTGATATAATGTTTGAGCATTTTAGTGCATTTCCCTATGTGGACTCGACAGGCCAGCCAATCCAAGTTGAACCTTTAAAACTATTTCATGACATGAGTGAATTTTCAAATTTTATTCTAACCGATGCCATGGAAAAGAGCGCAAAAATAGCTGGCTCTGTTTCGAAAGAAAGGGTGTCCGATCGACTGAAAGCTTTGTTCATGAAGTTGGTCGAGCGAACTAAGTACTTGGCCACCATATATGAGCCATATACATTCTACGGTGGAAGGTAATTAAGGCCCATATTTAGTCCCCTTTTGGATATCATTTGTTAATTATCTAATAGCTTGACCAAAAAAATTTACTAACCGGTACGTACATACCTGACATTGCATAATGTTAGTTGACCATGATTAATATGAAATATGAATGGAACACAAATTTGGTCATGAATATGTAGTCACAGGGGATGTGAAATAAATCCATAAAAAGAGGGAAATGATAAATTACAATGCATAATCAATTGAGTCTTTTTATAGAAAAAAGATAGAAATGGTGTGGTTCTTTCTAAATGAAGTTTGCTCAATGAATGAAACTTTAGATATCATTTTGCAATGGAAAATAAGGTGGTCAAAGAAATTCATTAAAGTAGTCATAAAAAGTAGGTAAGTGAAAAAATTTGGTGCAAACTAGTAGATTTACCCAGTTAACATTTCCTATTTATTGATACATTTAGACACAATGTACTTTAGAAAGAAAAAAAAAGTTCCATTCCAAAATTGGTAAGGAAGGATAATGTGGCAAGTCATGATTCATGACATTAGCATGAGGAAAATTGTGCTTCACCCATAAAGCATGAATTGATGGACAGTTTTGGAAAAATGTAGGTTTGACAATGCAAACACAGAGGAGTTGATAGATGAGATGTCTGAGGAAGAGAGAGAGAATTTTCAATTTGATGTTGAGAGCATTAATTGGAAGGACTATATTGCAAATGTGCATATACCAGGATTAAGGAAGCATGTTATGAAGGGAAGAGGGACAAACCCCTAAATTGTGGATGCATCAAATTCAAATTGAAGTTCAAAAGGTTGTATAGTAGAGCACAAACAAATTTGCAGTTAATTGCAGTTATGCTATACTAAAGTTAGATTGAAGCTATATATAATTAATAGATTTTTACCTTATGCTGTTAAATTTGCCTATATTTCATGTAATCATATATTCTTGAGAGACTTACGAATTAAATTATTATGTACACATCTATTGTGGAAAAGGGATTTGAAGTCCTGTTTCCAGGTAATAAAATTGGTATAATCTGGCACGAGTAAAGAAATAAATTTGCATTGCTTTGCCTTTGAATTTATACTATGAATTTATATATTATTTTAATGTTCAAATAATCAAATTCAAACCGCTTAATATGATCTTAATATTAAAAAGATATACTTTGGGGCCAATTTTACATTTTTCAGAATTTTTTTTCTGTTTTTTCAGATAGATAAAAAATTGATATTTTCGGATGATTGAGAATCTTTAGATCAAGTAATTATCTATTTATAAAAAAAAAATGTTAAGCCCCCTCTATAATATCCTTGCATGAAGATTTTCTCAAAAGATTTTCATGCTTTATTCTTCTTTAGTTTCATTTAAGCCCCTCTAACTTTAAAATATGATTTTCATGCTGTAGGAATATAATTATCATTAGAAGAGGGGTTGTCTTCCATGTTTCATCGTACCTCATATTATTTATTTTCGTTTTTAAAATCTAAACAGTCGACCCGAACCGCTCAACATGATACATGGAGACCCAATTTTATATTTTTTGGAATATTTTACTATTTTTTTAGATTGGTACAAAATCATTATTTTTGGATAATTCAGAAACAGTGATTTTGTACCGATCTAAAAAAATAATAAAAAAATTCCAAAAAAAAAAATGAAATGTAGGCAATCGTGCCTTCACATCTTTATTCCAGTTTTCAAAATTCAAACTGTGGATCTTTTCGTTTCGATACGAAACTTTTTATATTTTTCGTGCCTCACATTTTTTTGGATGATCAGCGACGCACCGATGTTTTTTTAGCACTACCCGACTAATAAAAAATCGATGTTTCATTGTAAAAACATCGATGATGCACCGATACATGCAACCGATGTAACACACGTATCCAACCAAATACATTTGTTTGATCTTAGCCAAACCGAGTGCAAACTTCAATCCGAGTTTCCTACGACTTTTTCTTCTAGCCAACTATGTTATACCCATCCTAAAAAAATCCTAATATATATATATATATAGATGGGCTATTATACATTGCAATGCATAGGCACCCTTGTGCATTGGACCATAAATCACCGATTCAAAGTCCAAATGACCGATCCAAACCGTTCATCTTGTTCTCCATATTAATATGTGCTTGGAGACCAAATTTTACATTTTTTTGAATTTTTTTACTATTTATTAAGCCACTTTGAAAGTTTCTGATCTGGTGGTCCAGAAAATTTTACTGTTTTTTACTGTTCACCGTTGGATCAGAAACTTTCAAAGTGGCTTAATAAATAGTAAAAAAATTCCAAAAAAATGTAAAATTTGGTCTCCAAGTACATATTAATATGGAGAACAAGATGAACGGTTTGGATCGGTCATTTGGACTTTGAATCAGTGAATTATGGTCCAATGCACAAGGGTGCCTATGCATTGCAATGCACCATAGCCCATCTCTATATATATATATATTAAGTACCGCCCAGAAAATGACCGGTACTGTATTAAAAAAAATAAAAAAAATAATTTAGCACCGATCATTTTCCGGCCGGTAATGAATTAAATTGGATACTGGTCAGAAAATAACCGGTACAGATATTTTTATAACTTCTAAGCGGAACTGGATATATTAATTAATTTCTATTAAACTTTGGATATTAATAAAAATGTCGGCATATTTAGGTACACACTAGGTCTTTTACAGGTCATCTACTCAAGACGGTTCTAGGTTTCTTTGTGTGTCGTGTCTAGATACGTCCTTAATCGTATCCTGTCGTGTCCAAATTCTCTACTTGCGGACACATCAACATAAACATGTCTACAGACGACGCGTGCAACATCCCGTATAGTATGCCGTATTCTTACCCGTAGATGACATACGTACTATGTTCAAATATTCCGATCACTACCAACTCATCACATGCAAAAAAGTTTCATTAATTCAATTTCTGACAACGACATTATTTTATATTTACTAGACCCATGCAATGAATATCCTAGCCATAATTTCTCCTCCGGAATCCAGCGCATGATCATCCATAGGGGTACAACCGTACAATAGGCTAATACCCCTGATGTAGCAATCAAGGCTCTTTAATTAGAGGTCAATTTGGGTCCGATATCTATCGGACTCAAAGTGAGTTTGATGTGTTCGATGACCGTCCGATCTGCTTTAAAATTTGTGTCCGTAACTTTTGCATCTGCTTTAAAATTCATGCTCACGAATCTTAAAGCCGATCGGACGGTTCCAAAATTCATCGGACTCAAATTTGAGTCCGGCGGCATCGGACCCAACCTGCTCTACTTTAATTAGTATTAATAAATTCTTGTACATTTTTTAGAAGTTAGATAGAACCGGTGGCAGTGGCACCAAGTTTGTAAATTTGATTAATACATAATTTTAATGCAAAAATTGATAATGTTTGTTAAGATTTGTATATTAAATTTTATAACTTTGGTCTTTCAAATAAAAGTAGACTATTTGTAATATACAAATTAAGCAATTATTTTCTATAAATCGGTATGCAGATAACAAAAATAATTTAAATAAATATACATATTTTGAAAACAAATAAAAAATTTCACAACTATTTCTACGGTACAACCGAACATTCATTTTGACACATCGTTATAAACATTCATTTCTACCTGTAAAATTGCATCTTGTATAATTATGTAACAACCTAACACACCCTAAGTCTTTCCCGGGATTTTTTTATTTATAGAAATTATTAAATTGAGACGTACGAAAATAGAAAGAGTATCTCGTTTCCAACAAATATAGAAAGATCTGACTCATTGAAATATAGAAAGATCTGACTCATTGAGTCCGATAAAAAAATTCGGATCAGACTCAATGGTCTAGATCCACTGTTATTTTTTTAAACGGTAGAAAAGGAGAATATGGGTGCCATATTTAATCAAGTCAGAAGTGGATCAGACTCATTGAGTTCGAGCCAACTTTTTTTTTAAAATTCGGTCATTTCAACTGTTTTTGCGGAATTAAAAAAAAAAAAAACCCAACTTGAATCGGATCCAATGAGACAGATCCAATTCTAACCTGATATTTTGTGATAACCATATTCCATATTTTCTCATCAGTGTCTAATTTAAAAGGAAAAAAAAATAACAATGAATCTGAACAATTGAGTCCGATTCAAATTTTTTGAATTGGACTCAATGAGTCAGATCTTTCTATATTTATTGGAAACAAAATACTCTTTTTTATTTCCATACGTCTCAATTTAATAATTTGTATAGATAAAAAAATTCTGTCTTTCCCGCTTAACAAAGTTCGTTTGTTAAATTATAATTTTTATCTTAGTAAGTTTGTTAAATACTTAACTTACATTTGATGACCCATTTAATGGTCAAAAATCAACAACAACAAAAAATAAATATGAAAGAAGTTACATGAAAAAACATGTAACAATAGACGGGATAAGAAGGTATTTATACACTATTTAATTAGTCAATGAAAACAACATGAGTCAATTCGAAAATATTTCCTAAAATAATACAAAAACCGAAAAAGGAGTTTGGTGACCACATAAAATGTGAAGCTGGTCCAAAGATGCGACTTTTTTTTGTGTTGAAGTCGTAGTTAGAAATTTCTAAAACAAATCGTAGCAAGTAGGGAGACTAAAAAAGCGACGCGTTGTGTTCTCCTTTCCTAATATTTAATACGTAATTATGCACTCAAAAGGCCAAATTCCTTATATACCTTTATAACTTCAACAATTTACATTTACTCTTTGAAAAACAAAATATCTTGTATATTGCCGATTTTTTTATTAATCGAAAATAAAAATAAAAAATATTGCTATAGGGTTTCATTTTTTTTTATTAATTCGTAACCCCACTAATCTAATTAACTAAGAAAAAAAAATTTGTGGGACGGGTTAATCTATCCCGTCCCCATTTTTCACTCTGTTAACTTATTAACTAAGAAGAGAAGAAACAAAAAAAAAATTGTGGGACGGGATAGATTATCCCATCCCACAATTTTTTATTTTTTTCCTCTGCTTAACCTATTAACTTAAGAAAAAATTAGCGGGTTACAAATTTGGATTAGTGGGACTGTCCCGTCCCGTGGAACGGGATAATCAATCCCGGTTTACCTAGATATCAAAATTTTACCAAATCGATCCCCTTTCGTGATATTTTATTTATATATTTTCGATTAATAAAAAAATCGATGTATATTGCCTCTCAAAATGTTATGTTCTTTTGCAAATTCTGATATGAGATGACATATATTGATAGAGATAGGAGTAGGTCCGATGGTCATCGGACCTACTTTTAAGTTCAATTAGCTCTAACACCGTACGATTAGCATCAAGATCTGCTTGCACGGAAATTGAAACAAACTCACACGGATTTTGATGCAGAGCGCACGAATCTTGATAGAAATCGGATGGTCACCACACCCATCAAACCAAAGTAGGTCCGATGGCATCAGACCTACTCGGAATTCATATTGATAACCATATGTATTTGACAACTATGACAACTGATAAAATGATTATTAAAATAAAAGAAGTAACATTACATATATATTCCTTATCATTTAAATATGTTGTCTACATACTGAATTATTAATTTTTCAAATCGCTCGACAAAAACAAAGGTCAGTCACTTTTAAATTACATAAAATTTAATACACAATCTTTCTAAACTATAAAAATGTTATATAATTCTAGTTTTTTTATTTTTTAATAATTATTTAATTAGCAATATACATGGATCTCATAGCATCTCACTAAAATGAAATAAAGAAAATACATTACATATCATTATTAAAGAAAAGTTTTGTCAAAAAACAAACATTTTATCTTCTTATGAAAATATTGTTCAAATGAATTATAGAATGCTATTTTTTCAAGAGAATTTGTAGAGAATAAAAATTGTAGGATAATATTTCTGCAGATAAACATATCAAATAATTGCTTGTGAATAAACGATAAGGGTCAAAAAAATAAAATATAAACGGACAATTGTAATATTTATACTTACAACGGTTAAATTTCCTTTTGAAAATTTCCTTTTGAAGACATGCTGTGATAATTTGAATATCATGGGGGGTGAATAAGAAATTTCCCAAAACTTAAGGAATCACACCAGAAATCTCGCCAGTACTCACTAGTGAAAAGACCGAAGCAAAGTAGAGAGAAGCGCGATTAATTGCCCTTTCTTCTCCCCTCAGCTCCTTTTAATTTGTTTCTCTTATTGAGGTTCCAAATGTCGGGAGAAGCGCGTCTCAAAACAAGAACGAATTAAAGAGAGAAAATTATATTCATGCACTGATTCTTCGTCTCCTCTCTCCTTTCTCTTCTCTCTCATCTTGTTTTTTTTTTCATCTCTTTCTTGTCCTTTTGCCTGGATCCATGGATGGTGCCACAGAAGCTTCGCCAAGCGCGCTCAGAGGCATACGGGTTCAAGCTCCATTGGTAAGCTTGCTCGGTGATTTTTCCTTTTTTGAGCTTAATTTGGGTATTTGGTAGAATTTTTATTAATTCTGGATCTACAAGTTTTATCCTAAAATTGGTGATATTTTGTTTATTATTAGTGTTTGATTTAGGTTTCGGGGGATTTCACTTTTTATATGGTTGGACAGGCTTTCTTATTGTAAAATTTGTTTCTAATCCTGCTAATTTATGTACATTTGTTTTGATTTCTTATTGTCTGTGCCAATTTTCGTGTAATATAATGACGTGTAAATTATGTATCGATAACATGAGAGTATTTACTAGCCTCTGTAGTGTGGAATTTACTAATTGAGATTTTTCCCTTTTTTTGGAAATGAGCGAATTATAATAACCTATATTTTGTTATTTATTGTAAAGTTAATGGAATAGTTGGGCTAAGGTCGAGTAAATTGAAAACAATTACACAATGTGAGACAGCTAAAGGTCAGTTAGGGTTTAGTTTCTCACTTTTATGCTTCACACTGCAAACAGGTTGATTCTGTTTCATGCTACTGCCGTGTGGATGCGGGTCTTAAAACTGTAGTGGGGGCCCGAAAGTTTGTGCCTGGTGCGAAGCTATGCCTACAACCTGATATCAAACCGAACATAAGGCGGAAGCCGAGAAATTCACGCAAAGACCGCGCTCGCACTCAGGCCCCACTTCTGCCTGGTCTACCTGATGACCTGGCGATTGCTTGTCTGATTCGTGTCCCCCGTGCCGTACATCCAAATTTGCGCCTTGTGTGTAAGAGGTGGAATCGTCTCTTGTCTGGAAATTACTTCTACTCTCTCAGGAAGAAAACAGGTATTGGTTTAGATTTTTCAGAATAATACTGCATTACATGCAAAGGCATGCTAACACACCAATATTATATTTTTCTTCAACTTTAAGATAGTTTTGCAAAAATAAAGGTAATTTCTTGTGTTTTTGTGAAACCCCAAATAGTTTACTTGTACGCTTGCAAAACAGGATATATCACATATATGCCCACTCCACTCACTATTTATCTGTGTACACAATGAGGAGAAGGGCTAAATTGTTTTTCTTATCAAAGATTGCTTATGCTTTTAGGGTACACAGGATTAATCTTAGTTTCGTAGGGGGTTGTCACATTTTTTGGTCTTGTATGTGCGGTTGGACAGGGATAAAGGCTCCACAAAAATGCTTTGGTAACTCCGAAGCAACCTTTTTTAACACCACTACTACAATTTATTCAGTAGACCATCTTGTTAAGAAACATTACAAGTATTTTACAAGTACAAGGTAACATGAAATCATGCACTTGCCTGACTATGTAGCCTATAAATTTTAGGTATGGCTGAAGAGTGGGTCTACGTCTTTAAAAGAGACAGAGAAGGTAAAATATCATGGCAAGCCTTTGACCCAATTTATCAACTGTGGAAACCATTGCCACCTGTTCCTCCTGAATACTCTGAGGCACTTGGGTTCGGATCAGCTGTCCTTAGCGGGTGCTATTTGTACCTCTTTGGTGGTAAAGACCCAATAAGGGGTTCCATGAGGCGGGTGGTCTTTTACAGTGCCCGGACCAATAAATGGCAAAGAGCACCTGATATGCTACGGAAAAGACACTTCTTCGGCTCATGTGTCATAAACAATTGTCTTTATGTTGCTGGTGGTGAGTGTGAAGGTATACAAAGAACGCTAAGGTCAGCTGAGGTGTATGATCCAAATCGAAATAGGTGGGCTTGTGTAGCCGAAATGAGTACTGGTATGGTACCATTTATAGGGGTTGTTTATGAAGGCAAGTGGTTTCTCAAGGGGCTTGATTCGCACCGACAGGTGGTGAGCGAGGTGTATTTACCAAGCTCAAATGCATGGTCGACAGTTGGAGATGGCATGGTGACAGGTTGGAGAAACCCTAGTTTGTCCTTCAATGGTCGTCTTTATGCAGTTGATTGTAAGGATGGTTGCAAGCTTAGGGTTTATGATAGGTCCACCTGTTCATGGACCCGGTTCACTGATAGTAAAAACCATATGGGGAGTTCTCGTGTCTTTGATGCTGCTGCTTTGGTGTCGTTAAATGGGAAATTGTGCGTGATAAGAAATGACATGAGTATTAGTCTTGTGGATATCTCAGGTTCGAGTTTGGAGATGGGTAATGCTCCTTTGTGGGAGACTATTGGGGGCAAGGTGCTTCAGCAGAAATCCTTTATGGCAAATCTGTGGTCGACCATAGCGGGTCGGGGTGGATTGAAGAGCCATATCGTGCATTGTCAGGTGCTTCAAGTATAGCTTGGTTTTACTAGGTAATCTAGTATATAGTTTTTCTCGGAGGGGTAATTGCACCATAGCCACATTAACTATAAAATGCCCATGTAAATAACTTCCTTTTTCCCGGGAGCAACCTTATATTTTTTTTCACACCAGAACTCTCTAAGGTGCATTGATTCAAACTTTTACAAAAGGTGTGGTTTTTTTCTGAAAGAAAATTAGGTGGAAATTAGTTTCTGTGGCTTAGGTGCATTTATTCCTTGCTGAGCTTTGGTTTTATTCATGAATAGAAATATACCAAATTTCATTTTGGTCTTATACCTGATGAGGGTGTGTCAATTAGGGGATGGAAGTCGTTTTTTGTAGTTCTGTTTTGGGGTTGATGGTGATATTTAGAGAGGATGTTTAGGTTCTGTTGTGAGCTAGATGCTGCTCAAGTGCTGAAGCGCAGATGTGAAATCTTTCAGAAAAATTTGGCCCTGGTTGGGTTTTGAGGACATTACAATACTGGTGGTTAGGTTAAAGGGGATGGAGTAATGTAGGTGCTTATTTCTATTTGTTAATCTCTGAATGTGTTTCACCTTCAGTGCAGGATCCTCAATAATTGGAACTAAGTTTTTTTATAGTTTTTTAATTAAAATAATTGTTAATACTTCCATTTGGTGATTCTACTGTTTCCTTCTTGGTTGTTCCGGTTACCTGATTCACTGGTAAATGCACATGCAGTATTTAATTTACCAAAGTTTATGCACATCAATTTGGTTCAATGCATCGAAAGGTACATTCGAGTCCTTGCTACATTTAGGAAATGAGTGGCAGTTTCCAAATCTGGTACTACATTATGATAACAGAGCTGGGTTCCACAAATAGCTATTGCTGGAACGCAATCTTGGTATTTACAGCCATCACTGATGTAATTTTCCTTGAACTATTAATTCATTTATTGCTTGACCGTAAAAAGAGTACTTCTAGATGAATTTGAATCAAGCACAGGAGATTGGTCTTGTCCTATTTTTAATCCACTAACGTTGAAGCAAAAGGTAATGAAAACTACAACAAAATGCTTTAGCTGTGTCTTTTTATTTGTTACTTGAAGTCGGTGGGTGACGGAAGTCACGGAATGCGAATTAGGTTATTCCAGAGTTTGTTAGAGCTGTTACTCCACATCAGCTAAGTGGTTATTCCATGTCAGCGTTTCTTGCTGAGTTGTCGTATCGTGAATAAAAGTAGAGATTCTTGTACTCGTTTGATTTACTTTCTTTTACGAATCGTGAATAAAAGTAGAGATTCTTGTACTCGTTTGATTTACTTTCTTTTACGATTTTGATCGTACTCATTTGATTTACTTTCTTTTACGATTTTGATCGCCTTTATAAGGCCAACAGAAATTCGGGCTCAGCCCAATAAGACTTTTCAAAAGATCTTATCCTGATGGAACAGATCAGAGCAGAAATTTGGGCTCAGCCCAATAAGACTTGATTTAAAAAAATAAAAAATATACATCTATGAACTGGCGTGGAAATATTACTTGAAAAAAATTGTCAAATCAAGAGCCCATTAAATTTATATATTCCTCTTTTTTTTTTTTTTTTTACCATTTTGAAGCGCCTTTTATTCCCTGGAGAAACATTGTAATGGAATCCGAGTATCCGACAAAAGCTTCCATTACTTATATTGAGTTAAAAAAAAGTGGTTATTAATCAATCTTTTAAAGATTTAAATTTCACCAGAGAATTAATCATTATTATACTAGAGAATTCTAAATCTAACAAGGAGATACTTTGTAAATATTTGAAGGCAAAAAACTTGATTTTCATCTATATTTGAGAAAAATAAAAGAAAAAAAAATTCAATAGACCCAAACAAAATTAAACACTATTAATATGGAGGGCTAATAGTTGTACGAAGCAGCTCTTCAATGGGCCACGTTTTTAACAAACAACAGATATCCATCCGGCCCACTAAAGAGTTCATAAAATAATGATCTTTCACAATTAAATAAATTGCTTTTCCTTATTGGATATCAGTACAATATATGTACTACTTAGACCCGCTCCAGTTTCCTTGTGAAGAGAGAAAGACAAAGCCCCGTAATCAGGGCGGAGTCAGACTTCCGAACTATGGGGATCATCATATAAAATTTTCATGTTAAGAATGAAGGTCACTGTAAATGATCTATGACATTTGACTATAAATTACATAGAAAATTATACATAATACAAAAAAATACAAAAAATGAGGGTCAATTGACCCCCATTTATGTATACTACATCCGCCTCTGCCCGTAATCAAGCAAACGTAAAAAAAAAGCGACTACAAAAGATGTCCCCTCTTGAATGTTTAAAGAAAGTTGAGAAAGCAAAAGCATGTGTTGAGTTAGCATATTACAAAAACTTGAGGATGTGTGGAATCTTGAAGTTGCTTTACTCAGTGGAGCTAAATCTTTAATCGAACCCAAAGAATCTTATAATATTAGATATCTTAAATTTTTGAGATTAATATTAGATTTTAATTAAGCTTTAGTTCTGAAGATTATTAAAACTAGTCATGGTACGATAGAAGGCTCTATTCATAAATGTGTCTATTCATCTAGTTATATCGGTTTATACATTAGTACCAATATAAGCAGGGGCGGAAACAAGGCCTGGGCCAGCCTGGGCCTTGGCCTCCCCTTGACCCAAAAAAATAATGCACACCCCTTTAATAAAAAAAAAACTGGCACCCCCTCTGTCTTTCTCTCCGCACCCCCTCTGGCACCCTCTCTTTAATAAAAAAAACTAGCACCTCCTCTGTCGGACACTCTTGGATTTATCAACCGCCGCAAGAAATTAGTTAGGCCCCCTACCGATCATTTCTGGTTCCGCCACTGGATATAAGGTAGACCAACTTGAGGTATATAAAATAAGGGGTTTGAATTGTTTAATTTTACTAAAAAGTTTCTTTATTTCCCACAAGCTCTCATCTTATATTTAGACCCAAACTTATATTCAGACCAAGTTTCTTTATGTCCTTTCTTGAATGTTTGAAGGAACTGTTGAGAATCTTTTAATATTAAATTTTAAATTAATCTTTAATTTTGAAGATTATTAAAACTACAACTGATTCCTTTTTTTTTATCTTTAACCACCTCACAACGGAACACACAACGTTACATGCTATCTACATAGTATGTCTTATATAAGCATGATTTTATATTCTTCACATAATATCTAAAACTATAAGCATGCTCCTCCTCTTTTTGTATATTACTTTTAGTAGTGACGAATATTAAAATTTAACCTCATGACAAAATTAAATAGTTTAAATTGATCTATTTCATAAGTGATATATTATATTTCAAATTTATAAATTACCGAATTTATTTAGTACAAAGTTAAACGATAAAAAAAAATATTCAAAGTTATTTTATTGCATTCATTTTTTTTTATAATTCTATGACATCTTGACTTTACACTAAATAAAATTGAAAATAAAGAAACATAGCATATAAACATCTCAGTTGTCATGTAGATTGGTTTGAACAGTTTACATTCGTAGCTAGAAGTCCCGATATAATACATTTGAAGTTAAGTTCACCAATCAGCTTAATCTTAAGCTTAAGTACATACTAATTTCTTTATTTTTTACAGTAAAAATGTGTGTCAAGATTTTTAATTCAAATATTAACTAAATATCACCTTACAGGATTTCAATCTTACAATCTTTTACACGGATGACATTGTCTTTATTGCTAATTTTTTCATTTGTATATTTTAAGTAGTTTTATTTGTGGGCTAAACAAACGAAAATAAATCTGCTGTGATTCTCGGGGAATCACAGGACCCTGTGATCCGATCTCAACTGTTGGTCTTTCTCGAGATGCGTGCATGAAAATTTACTTTTCAAGAATGTTTCCGAGATCCATGCACGGAAAATTTTGAACCGTTGATCTCAGAATTTTAGAATCATGCGATCCATCTCGGAATCGCAGCAGGTTCGGACTCTAAACAAACAGATTGTTTTCTTTTTTTGCCATTTTCAAGCTCCTAGTCTTCCCCTGGACAAACATTGCAATGGAACCTGAATTTAGAAAAATGTACTTATTAATCGATCACTTAAAATTAAGTTTGTCAAAGAATTAATCTTTATATACTGGTTAATATAATTTATTCTGTATGAGAGGTAACAAATTCAACATCCGACTGAGAGATTCATTCTTTCAAAATATTTTTGAAGGTACGAAGCCCCATTTATTTTCATCTGTATTCCAAAATTTTGGCAGTATGACTTTACAATTTGTTTTTATGAAAACTGATATCTAGTATATTTAACTAATATATATAATAACCTCTGTATTAAAATTAAATTGCAAATTTCTACATTGAGGTTTATAAAATAACAGGTTTGAATTCTTTTTACTAAAAAGTAACTACAATCCAGTTATTTATTTCCAACAAGCTCTCATCTGATATTTAGACCCCAACTAAATTAAACAGTGTTAATATGGAGCTATATATAGTCGTAATTAAGCAGCGCTTCAATGGGCCACGTTTTTAACAAACAACAACCATTCATCCGGCCCAGCCCATTAAAGAGTCGATAAAATAATAATTTTCACAGTTAAATAAATTGCTTTTCCTTATTCGATAGATATCAGTACAGTATATGTACTACTTGACCCGCTCCGGTTGCCTTGTGAAAAGAGAAAGACATAGTCCCATAAGCAAGCAAATGGAAAAAGAGACTAAAAAAGAGATTAGAATGTTCCCTCGTGAAAGTGTAAAGGAAGTTGAGAAAGCAAAAGCTTATGTTGAATTTACATTAAGAAAATTTGTTCGCTTTATTGGAATGTCTTCATAGCTAAGGCACCCCCAATCCAGAAAAGATAAGGTCTAATACATATGTTGAAGCACTTCGAAAGGTCTAAGAAAAGAAATGGGATTATGCTATTTTGTAATGAACTAGACGAATTGCGCTATATCCTCTTTGGTTATTCTATCGCTATTTGCTATTCCACCCAAATTACTCTTCTAAATTGTATCTTAAAATTAACACTAGTTGATTAAATTGTATCTTAGAATTAACATTTGTTGATTCTACCTGCATCATCTATCTATCTAAGATCGTTGCAATGGATGAACGACAAAAACAAGTCGCGACCTGGAGCTGCGTGTCGTCAATTATCACCTCCCAAGACCCTCTGATCGGGAGGTGAAAATGGGGTTTTGGGGGAGGGAGAGGTTAAGAGGTTTTAGGGGTGGTCAAGACGAAGAGAAGAGAAGAGAAAGTGAGGGAAGCTCTTTGAAAGGAGAAGCGGATAGAGGATCAGTGAAGGGGAAGGAAGGATTAGATAAGACAAACGAAAATTGTCATCGTAAAGAAAGAATTGAAGTGCCATAAATTACAACTAGCCCGGCGGTACCTTACAATTGGTACATCTAATATTTAATTTACCAGTAGATTGAAATAAGCGATATCAATCGAACACCTAATAATTAAACACAAGGAGGATATCTATTGCTCGGAAAACATAAGAAGATCACTAGATTATATTATTCAGAAACAAACCACAACTCCACATAACATTCTACTTACACGAGATATTCGGAAAAAACAACAGAAATAAGAAAATAAAATGTTTAAAAAGAGGAAAACGCAAAATACAACGTGAAAAGGAAGAAGAAACTAAAGAAGAGATTCACAGCTCCTCCTCTTGATGTTCACCAGAATCACCACCAACTACAGTCTCCTTTGCCCTGTACAATTTCTCCTTCGCGGTATCAACCACCCCCTTCGCTTTCTCTTTCGCCGTCTCATACCCCCCATTAACCTTCTGCTTCACTGACTCAGTCGATTCGCCCACCTTTTCCTGTGCTTGTCCGGTCTTCTCCATGCTCTTGTCCTTTGCTTCCTTTGGTTTTGAGCTAGCTTCTCCGGCCTTCTTTTTCGACTCCTCAGTGGCCTGCTCTGCTGTTTGCTTGGTAGCTTCTTTGGCTTTCCCTGCCTTGTCAGCTGCTTGCTTTGTTGCCTCTGTTTAGTTTGAAAGGCAGATCAAGTTAGTGTTATCTTCGTAAAGAGATGAGAGTATTTATATTTGATAATCAATTAATCATATAAGAACGCACAAGAGCTAGAGACAATACCTGAGGTCACACCCCCAATCTTCTCACTGCCCTTATTTGCACCTTCTTTTGCTTGCTTTGTTTTATCTATTGTAGCAGGGAAAACCAGAGCTTTAATTAAATTTCTCAAATGTAACAGAGAAACCAGAGCTTTAACGGTCTATTTTTTCGTATTCAATGTAATTAGTCGTCTGTACTGATCACAACAAAAAAAAAGAAGAGAAGTGCATAACTCACCACTGACAGTCTCTTGGGAATTCTCTCTGGTCGACTTGATGGTCTCCCCGGCCTTCGTCCCGACATGCTCTTCATCTGTTGGATGTTTAAATCCCAACCCTCCAGTGATCTTTTCCTTGGCCCAGGTGCTCCACGACTCCTCGTGAGGCTCCTCTACGTCTTCCTTTGTCGCCACCGCCACTGCGACGAGCAACAATCCAAGGAGCATCACCATCACCAAGGGAACACTTATTCTCCTTGAAACCTTCATTTCTGCTTGTTCAGTTGTTCCTCCTCTCAATTCCTTAATAATTTTGTAGGAGTTAATTTGCTTTCTTTTATTTGCTTAGATAGATTGGCAATTTACCACTGAGCCTGGTACGACAAAATCCAAATATATAAGTGTGAGATGAGTCTGGAAAGATTTTAAAGGAGGTACCGACAACTGAGGAGAGTGTTTGTGGACACGTGTGGGGGTGAACCTGGTAGGACGTTGCTCGCTAGACAGGTGCCCAGTGAGGTGGCATGTTTGATTTTAAAATGCTTTAAGGGTCGGCAAGTTTGATTTTGATTTTAAAATGCTTTAAGGGTCGACAACGAATCGCTACTTGTCCAGAGTTAGTTAGAGCTGTTACTCCACATCAGCTAAGTGGTTATTCCATCTCAGCGTTTCTTGCTGAGTTGTCGTATCGTGAATAAAAGTAGAAATTGTTGTACTCGTTTGATTTATCTTCTTTTACGATTTTGATCATACTCGTTTGATTTACTTTCTTTTACGATTTTGATCGCCTTTATAAGGCTAACAGAAATAAGGCCAACTCTTTGGTTATTCTATCGCTATTTACTATTCCACCCAAATTACTCTAAATTGTATCTTAAAATTAACACTAGTTGATTAAATTGTATCTTAGAATTAACACTAGTTGATTCTGTAACAATTTGAACAGCGGAATTTCACACACGGTCCGTGTATAAGCAATCACAGAAAGAATTGAACACAGAATTTAACGAGGTTCAGTACCAACTTGGTACATATGTCCTCCACACTCACACACACGTTTTTTATTTCTTACACAAGAAAGATAGTTCTTAGAGAGGAAGGAGGAGACTTTATAGAAGGAACCTCCATCAAATTCCCTATTTCCTACTTTCCCTTTGTTTATTTCTTTCTCTTTTTTCATATATTACAATCTCCTAAAATAAGAAACAATATAACTCAGAAATATAACATAAATCACAAACAAATTCCAGCTGTCACCTTCCATATCAAGATCTGCCGCCTTCCATAACTGATCTGGCTGCCAGGTACACGGTCCGTGCATCATACCACACGGACCATACATTGTCTGCTTCAACACTCCCCCTCAAGTTGGCATGTACAAATCAGTCATGCCTAACTTGTTCACTACTCCATTGAAGATGTTGCTGGTTACACCTTTGGTCAAGATATCTGCTATAGTGGTTCACACTCACGTGTTTGGTTCTATCATGCTGCACCGGATTATGTGACATATCAATTGCTGCCTTATTATCCACACGAAGTACCATGGCTTCTTCTGGTGTAAATCCAAGTTCCCTTAATACCTTCTTTATCCAGAGTAACTCGCACACTCCTTTGGTTACCCCAATCAATTCAGCTTCTGCACTTGAAAGCGCCACCGTACTCTGTTTTTTGCTTCTCCAAGTTACCAGGTTTCCTCCAACAAAGGAAAAATACTCTGAAGTTGATTTTCGATCTGTGAGCCTCCGACCCAATCTGCATTAGTATAGCCAATAACTCTTAAGTGACTATTTTTTCTAAAATAAATACATTTCCCTAGAGTTCCTTTTAGATACTTGATTATTCTCATGACTGCTTCCATGTGTTCTTCACTCGAATTGTGCATGAATTGACTTACCAAACTTACCGTGTATGCAATATCAGGCCTTGTGTGAGAGAGATAAATAAGCTTCCCAACCAACCGCTGGTATCTCTCTCTGTTTGCTGGAACTTGATATGTACTTTCTACAAGCTTCGCATTCAGAATTACTGGTGTCCACCGACTTGCAATCTAGCATCCCAACTTCTGCTAGTAAATCTAAGATGTACTTTCTCTGAGATAAACAATACCTTGCTTTGACCTAGCTACCTCGATTCCAAGAAAGTATTTCAAACCTCCGAGATTTTTCATTTCGAACTCCTTTGACAGCTTTTCTTCAAGAGTTCCTATTTCCTCTGCATCATCTCATGTAATGATCATATCATCTACATAAATAATCAAAACAGTTACTTTATTATGCCTTCTTTTATAAAACAACTTGTGGTCAGACTCCCCTTGGGCAAATCCATAACTTCTCATGGCATTGCTGAATTGGCCAAACCATGCTCGAGGTGACTGCTTCAATCCGTACAATTCTTTGTCTAGCTTACATACCAGTTGTTTCGAGCCAGATTTCTCATACCCAGGTGGAATTTCCATGTACACTTCTTCCAAACTCCCATGTAGGAAAGCATTCTTGACATCGAATTGATGCAGTGGCCAATCTAGATTAGCTGCAGGAGATAACAAAAGTCGTACTGTGTTTAGTTTGGCTACAGGTGAAAAAGTTTCCTAATAGTCTATTTCATATGTCTGAGTATACTCTTTTGCTACCAGCCTTGCTTTATATCTTCAACAGTACCATCCGGACCATATTTGATTGTAAATACCCATCTACAAGCTACTGGTTTTTTCCCTTTTGGTAGTTCAGTAAGAAACCAGGTTTTATTTTTGTGCAGTGCCTCCATTTCAGCATCCATGGTTTCAACCCATTTTGGATCTTGCAAAGCCTCACCAACATTTCCTGGTATAGGTATATTCAGGTTATTTTTCCCAAATTGTTTTAATGATTCTGGTAACCTACTCAAGATAACATAGTTTGCAATTGAGTACCAGATTGGTTCACTTGTACCAACTTCAAGAACATACCGTTTTGGTGGAACTCCTCTATTACATCTAGGTGGTAAAGTATACCTCTGATCAGAAACACTTACCTCAGGAGTATCCTCGGAGCATCTTGGAAGTGTGGTTCTAGGTCTTCCTGTATCACTGATTCAAGTTCCTCCTCATCCGGACCGTGCACTGCTGAACCCGGACCGTGCACTTCCGAACCCAGACCGTGCATTACTGTATTCGGACCTGTACTGTTTCGGACAGAAACCAAACATCTCTCTCATTCTCCTTCTGCCTCTAAGAGGGATGTTTGGTATATGGATAGAATGACTCATTCTCGAGAAAAGTTACATCCATGGTAACATACCATTTCTTAGTCACAGGGTTATAACATCGATATCATTTTTGGTTCATACCAACTCCTAATGATACACACTTAACAACACATGGTTCCAGTTTCGACCTTTGATGTTTTGGGACATGAACATTAGGCAATACACTCAAATGTTTTTGGTGTTAATTTTAAGATTGATGGTATAGGTACAAAACTTGCAAGTTTACTCAATGGGTTTGAAATTGATTTATCTACGAAGGGAGCCTATTTATGACATACACTGCCGTGGTGACTGCACAGTCCCAAAAAATTTGTAGTACCTCATTTTCAATTAAGAGAGCTCTAGATGTTTCAAGGACATGTCTACTCTTTCGTTCAGCTATACCATTTTGTTGAGGTGTTCATACACATGTTGTTTCATGAATAATCTTTTTTTCTGTAAAGAATTCCTTTAGGTCACACTATTCACAAATTCTCCCCATTATCACTTCTAAACAACTTAATTTTAGTCTCAAATTGATTTTGTACCATTTCATAAAAACTCCTAAACACCATTTCACTTCATCTTTCCCTTTTAACAAATACGTCCATGTCATACAAGTACAGTCATCAACAAACAAGACAAAATACCTATAACCATGCACAGATTCAACTGGGGAAGGACCCAAATATTAGAATGAACAAGTTCAAAAGGTTTTTCACATTGATGTAAATTAATGTTATAAGGAACACGATGACTCTTTGCTTTGATACATGTTTCACACTGAAACTTGGACAAATCAAATCCTAAAAACAAGTCGGGTAAAATCTTCTTCATATACCCAAAAGAAGGATGTCTTAACCGTCTATGCCATGTCCAAATGAGACCTTCAGACTTTGCAGATCCATTAGCTAAGTTAGTCCTTCCAATCCTTAGGTCTTACAGACGACTATGCTTAGAACCACGCCCAATGATCTCTTTCGTGAGGATATCCTAGACAATACAGAAATTAGGAAACATTAAAACCACGCAATTTAACTCTTCGGTTAGCTGGCCAACGGATATTAAACGTGTAGTAAGAGCTGGAACCAAGAGGGTATTATTAAGCACCAAGGCTTGAGAGAGTCTACATTCCCAGCCCCTTTTACTGGATACTCAATTCCGTTGGCATTAATAATGTTGTTAATTTTTTATTTTCCAAATTTTCTAATATCTTTGTCACTAAATGTCATATGATATGTAGCACCAGAATCAATCACCCAACTATTTAGATTGTTATGGGTTAGCAGAGACATACCTTGATCGCTCTTTTTACCTTTCTGAGAATTGATACCAGAAGTATTTCCGCCATCTCCAGTATCTGCACGGGCCGTGTAGAGCTGTGCACGGACCGTGTACTTCTCGGGCTGAGCAGCCTGATCATCCGCGCCTACCATACTTCTAGATGCCTGATTCGTATCTGCTTCAGTTTGTTGTTGCCTGGTTGTAATATAGACTTGACTCATTCCCTGTGGTTTCCCTTTCTTCCCTTTGAACCAATCGGGATATCCAACTATCTCAAAACATTTATCTTTTGTGTGTCCCATCCTCTCACAGTTAAAATATTTTTGTTTCAATCTTTCCTGATGACCAGAATTAGAGAACACTTTTGATAGCATAACCATTGAATTTGAAAACGTACCTTCTTCTCCTTTGAGCATGACTGTTGCATGGCTTCTCGTCTAACCATGCCATAGGCTTGCTCCACAGATGGAAGTGGTACCACTTGTAGTACACTTGCCCTCACATTATCGAGGCGATCGTCTAGACCATCTAGAAAGGTACACACTCTAGTCTTCTCAAAGTACTCTTTGAATTTCTCAATGTCGGTTGCACTAGTCATAGGGTTGGGATGCCGGAAGTCAATTTCTCGCCAAAGACCCTGTAAAGTGTTATAATACTCTTTTATGAATTTACCTGATTGTTTCAGTGAGACACTCTTCTGTTTAGATCAAACACCAATGCTTCATCATTGCCATCATAGAATGTAATAGCAATAGCCTTCCACATCTCACTCGCGATTTCATAGCGAATGAAATTTGACATGAGCTTCGTATCAAGCGAGTTGAGCAACCACCATTTGACAACTGAATCTTCTACACTTCACTTCGGAAAGTTAAATCGTATCACTAGCCGTCGGAGGTGGTGGATCACAGGTAATGTGTCTCATCTTGTCTCGTCCCTTGAGGTATACACTTACCACTTGGGACCATATCGAGTAGTTGATACCATCCAATTTTACAGAGATTGGTGATGAAGGAGCATCATGAGTAGGCACTGCAGCGGTTGGTTGTCGTGTAGATGATTGGAGAGAAACTAGTTGTGACATATGAGATTGTTGAATCATTATAAAAGCTCAGTTAGCTTCTCCAGCAAAGATTTGGTATTCGTCTCTTCTTCTGACATGGTTAGTATTTCTTATCAAGAGTGGAATAGATGGAGTATCTAAATCACCTTCGGCATAACCATCAGCGATTAGTACAACCAATCAACTCCAAAGCTCTGATACCATGTAACAATTTGAACAGCGAAATTTCACACACGGTCCGTGTACTACTGGACACGGTCCATGTATAAGCAATCACAGAAAGAATTGAACACAGAATTTAACAAAATTCAGTACCAACTTGGTACCTACGTCCTCCACACTCACACACACATTTTATTTGTTACACAAGATAGTTCTTACTGTGGAAGGAGATACTTTATAGAAGGAACCTCCCTCAAATTTTCTATTTCCTACTTTTTTTTTTCTTTCTTTCTTTCTCCTTTTTCATATATAAAATCTCTTAAAATAAGAAACAATATAACTGAGAAATATAACATAAATCACAAACAAATTCCAGCTGCCACCTTCCATATCAAGATAGATAGCCAACTGCCACCTTCCATAACTGATCTGGCGGCCAGATACACAGTCCGTGCATCATACCACACGGACCGTACGTTGTCTGCTTCAACAGAAGCTAACCTACATCATCTATCTAAGATCGTTGCAATGGATGAACGAGAAGAACAAGTCGCGACATGAAAATGGGTGGGATCTTGTTTGTGTACAGGTTTAGCTGTTCTATTGTGCTTATTTCTGAAAATGGGTGGATCTTCTTCTGTGTACAGGTATAGCTGTTTTATTGTGCTAATTTCAGGGGTTTTGGGGGAGGGAGAGGTTAAGAGGTTTTAGGGGTGGTCAAAGACGAAGAGAAGAGGAAGTGAGAGGGAAGCTCTTTGAAAGGAGAACCGGATAGAGGATCAGTGAAGGGGAAGGATTAGATAAGACAAACGAAAATTGTCATCGTAAAGAGAGAATTGAAGTGACAAAATTACAACTAGCCCGGCGGTACCTTACAATTGGTACATCTAATATTTAATTTACCAGTAGATTGAAATAAGCGCAATCAATCGAACACCTACTAATTAAACACAAGGAGATCTATATATTGCTCGGAAAACATAAGAAGATCACTAGATTATTATATTATTCAGGATACATAACATTCTACTTACACAAGACTTTCGGAAAAAAAAACAGAAATAAGAAGAAAAATTGTTAAAAAAGAGGAAAAACGCAAAATACAACGTGAAAAGGAAGAAGAAACTTAAAGAGATTTAGAGCTCCTCCTTCTGATGTTCACCAGAATCACCACCAACTACATTCTCCTTTGTCCTGTCCAATTTCTCCTTCGCGGTATCAACCACCTCCTCTGCTTTCTCTTTCGCCGTCTCATAACCCCCATAACCCTTCTGCTTCGCTGCCTCCTTTTGTTCGTCTGTCTTTTCTTGTGCTTGTCCAGCCTTCTCTTTGGTCTTCTCCTTTGATTCCTTTGTTCTTGCACCCGCTTCCCCAGCCTTCTCTTTTGTCGACCCGTATCCCTCATAAACCTTCTGCTTCGCTGACTCAGTCGATTCGTCCACCTTTTCCTGTGCTTGTCCGGTCTTCTCCATGCTCTTGTCCTTCACTTCCTTTGGTTTTTCGCTAGCTACTCCGGCCATCTTTTTCGCTGCCTCAGTGGCCTGCTCTGCTGTTTGCTTTGTCGACCCGTATCCCTCATAAACCTTCTGCTTCGCTGACTCGGTCGATTTGTCCACCTTTTCCTGTGCTTGTCCGGTCTTCTCCATGCTCTTGTCCTTTGCTTCCTTTGGTTTTTCGCTAGCTACTCGGGCCATATTTTTCGCCGCCTCAGTGGCCTGCTCTGCTGTTTGCTTGGTAGTTTCTTTGGCTTTCGCTGCCTTGTCAGCTGCTTGCTTTGTTGCCTCTGTTTAGTTTGAAAGGTAGATCAAGTTAGTGTTATCTTCGAAAAGAGATGAGAGTATTTATATTTGATAATCATATAAGAATGCACTAGAACTAGACAATACCTGAGGTTACCTCCTCAATCTTCTCACTGCCCCATTTTGCACCTTCTTTTCCTTGCTTTGTTTTCTCTATTGTAGGGAAAACCAGAGCTTTAATTAAATTTCTCAAATGTAACAGAGAAAACAGAGCTTTAACGGTCTATTTTTTCGTATTCAATATAATTAGTCGTCTGTACTGACAACAAAAATAAAGAAGAGAAGTGCATAACTCACCACTGACAGTCTCTTGGGCATTCTCTCTGGTTGACTTGATGGTCTCCCCGGCCTTCGTCCCGACCTCCTCTTCATCCATTGGATTTTGTAATCCCAACCCTTCAGTGATCTTTTCCTTGGCCCAGGTGCTCCACGACTCCTCCTCAGGCTCCTCTATGTCTTCCTTTGTCGCCACCGCCGCTGCGACGAGCAACAATCCAAGGAGCATCACCATCACCAAGGGAATACTTATTCTCCTGGAAACCTTCATTTCTGCTTTGTTCAATTGTTCCTCTACTCAATTCCTTCCTTAATAATTTTGTAAGAGTTAATTTCCTTTCTTTTATTTGCTTAGATAGATTGGCAATTTACCACTTAGCCTGGTATGACAGAATCCAAATATATAAGTGTGAGATGAGTCTGGAAAGATTTTAAAACGAGGTACCGACTACCAGAGTGTTTGTGGACACGTGTGGGGGTGAAGCTGGTAGGCCGTTGCTCGCTAGACAGGTGCCCAGTGAGGTGGCATGTTTGATTTATTTTTTGTTTTAAGGGTCGGCATGTTTGAATTTTGATGCATGATGCATCTTTATCAAGAGAAACATGGGCCTGATGGATAGGCTTGATTCTGTAAACTACTTTCCCGTTTCTTCTCAGTGGATCCCACCGTATCATTGCCCGTACGCCTCTACGTATTCCGTTTGCGTTTGGGTGTATCTAGATTCACATTCCAAGGCCAACAGTTTTCTTTGACCGTCTAAATTCACAAACTGATTGAAACCAGAGAAACACTAGTGTCGTATGAAGTCTGAACACTGGGTCCCGTTATATCTCAATATGTTAACATGGTACCACACATGTCAGCAACCTTCCACTAACCAACCTCTATTTTTGCGTCACAGAGGATCAAAAGTCAGTATAAAACCTCAAACTCGTCTCCACTTCTTTAGTTATTTTTTTTTCTACTACCTCACGAACAGAAAAAAAGAAAAATAAATAAATAAATAAATTAAAAAAAAAAGAGAAAAAGAAAAAGAAAAGGATAAAAGAAAAAGGAAAAGAAAAAGAAAAAGAAAAAGAATGGTTTTGAGTGAGGTATCAGAATATATGTAAACTACTTTCCCGTTTCTTGTCAGTGGATCCCACCGTATCATTGCCCGTACGGTCAAAGAAAAAGAAAGAAAAAAAAATGAACACAAAATTTTACTTTCTCAAAATTACTTTGAAAAAGAATGGTTTTGAGTAACGTATCAAAATATCTGTAAACTACTTTCCCGTTTCTTCTCAGTGGATCCCACCGTAGCATTGCCCGTACGCCTCTACGTTTTCCGTTTGGGTGTATCTAATCAGATTAGGGCGCTTATGAGCTGAGTTGAGTCCGAGTTGAGGACAACTTGATTCAACTCGGGAACTCATGAGCTGAGTTGAGTCCGAGTTGCTAATTCAATTCCGAATCAGAAACTCTGATTTGGAATCAACTCGAGAGCAACTCGAGTCGAAGCGAGTCAACTCGTGACTCATAATATAGTACATAGTGAGACAATCTAATTTAATTCTAACAAAAAAAATATTACATAGTTTATCAAAATAATACACAATTAAAGATGGTACATAATGAGACAATGACCAATACATAATTAAAAATTACGAAAATATCAAGGCAAATTCTTCTATGGACATAAGGATCTATTTGTAAAATGAGCATATTTTCATTTTCAAAGTTCAAATAGTCGATCCGACCGTTCAACATTATCTCCGTATTAAAATGTACTTGGAGGTCAAATTTTACATTTTTTTGAATTTTTTTACTATTTATTAAGATGGGTACAAAATTCAATGGTCTGAATTTGACTAGTTTTGTAAAATACTTAATAAATAGTAAAAAAAATTAAAAAAAATGTAAAATTTGAACTCCTAGTACATTTTAATATGGAGATAATGTTGAAAGGTCGGATCGATTGTTTGAACTTTGAAAATGAAAATATGTTCATTTTACAAATAGATCCTTATGTTCATAGAAGCATTCCTCAAATATCAAAATAGTACATAATTAAAAATTATCAAACAGATAAAGTCTAACAAAACAATACAGAGTCTAATAAATTAACAAAACAAAAAATAGTGCATAATTTATCAAATTATCAAATATTGTGAGAAACAGGTATAAGGTTTGGGGATGCAAAAATTAGAAATATATGGATTATGATTTGGTGTGAGTCCAACCGAGTTGATTCTGAACCGAGTTGAGGGTAACTTGGATTCGACTCATAAATCAACCGAGTCAGTTAACTCGGGTCAGTTTCAACTCGAGTTATTTGCGAGTTGAATTCGACTTAATTCCAAACTGAGTTTCGAATCATGAGCTTTTTGTGCACCCAAAGTTTAGATTCACATTCCAAGGCCAACAGTTTTCTTTGACCGTCTAAATTCACAAACTGATTGAACCAGAGAAACACTAGTGTCGTATGCAGTCTGAACACTGGGTCCCATTATATCACAATATGTTTACATGGTACCACACATGGCAGCAACCTTCCAGTAATCAACCTCTATTTTTGCGTCACAGAGGATCAAAAGTCAGTATAAAACCTCAAACTCGTCTCCACTTCTTTAGTTATTTTTTTTTTTCTACTACCTCACGAACAGAAAAAAAAAAAAGAAAGATCTATTCTCTTTCATAAACCCGCCCCTCCAAGAAAGCTGGAAAATAAATAAACGAAAAATCGAATGGCTACTCTACCTTCTCCGGCTCCGATCAACCTTCCCACGGCGAGATCCTCCGCCACCAAGCCCTCCTCTCTTCTCTCTTTTGTCCGTCCGAATCATCGCTTCCTTTCCAAGCTTTCCTCCCCTGTTTTCCTCGATCTGAGAAGCCACGGCGGTAGCAGATCCGTTTCTTCTACTAGCCTTAATTGCTTGCCTTCATCCTCTGGTAAGAGAGGAGAGGAGAATGAAGAAGGGCAAGAGGTGGAGAGAGCTCTAGGCATGGATGGGAGCATACCTGGGAGTTCGCAAGAGTTTGTCAGGCGCGTTTCTTCTCGCGCCTATGATATTCGCCGGAACCTAATTCAATCTATCGATTCTCTGAGCTACGATGGTGATTACGTCTTTCTCTTCCTTTTTCTCTTTCATGTTTTTCTAAACTCAAGAATTGCTGGCGTTTGCAATTCAAAAACTAAAGAATCCGCGATCTTTTTCCTCTACTTCTGTAGTATTAGAGAAGAATCCATGGAGGGAAGACGCTAAACCCGTTTATGTGCTAACTCAGAGAGACAATCATCTGTGGACAATGAAAACCCGAAGGAGTCGCAGGTCAGAGCAGGTCTCAATTTCATGTATTACTCTTATTAAATCCAATAGCTTATGGTAAATATCTAATTGCATTTTTTTAAGCATAATACAGTGAGGTGGAAAGAGAACTTGGAATGCTATTCTCAAAAGGGGGCAGTAATAAGGGAACAGGATTTGGTACCAAGGCTAGAAATTCAGGCGTTGGATTTAACATGCTTGTTGAAGACATTAGGGATGGAGTTCTTGTAAGTTTCTTAATCTTGTAAGAAGTGTGACTTCAATTTATTTTTACCTTTATCTACCACGAGATTATTGGTACCTATTGGATGTGTACAAGCATGTGCAGGTCCTGGTGTGAATTTCCATTGTTTGTTTGGATCAGAAGATTCAAGTTTGCCTGATTGGACAGCTGTCCAAACCAGACAGTCTGATCTCAAAAAGGCACAGTTAGTTGCCATAGTTCCCATAGTTCCCATCTGAACCATATGATTTGAAAACAGATGGCTCAGATTTACCTTAGGAATTTCCAAATTTTTTTTTTTTTAAAGAGGCAAAAGCCCGTTCCATTAATATGAAACCATAATTACAGAACCATTGTTATGCCAAAGTATAAGCTTTGGATATCAACCAAAACATCCAAGATAGTCGAAAGATAAACATAACCGAAGTCAAACAACTACAATGTAAACCAGCCAACCAAGCTATATACCAAGCTTGGATCATAGCTAATCTCCAAAAGTAATCTCAATTAGCAACAACTAAGCCACACATCATGGGGCTGAGGATATATGCGTATATCTTCATAGAGTGGAGCTGAACCAAACTAATTGTGCATAGATGGAAGACTTTCGTCACAGAAAACATTCATGGATTTAATTACCTTTTGGGAAAATTTAGAATACAGGATATACGAATATAATTTTCTACAAAATTGTGTTTATGCGCATGTAAGATAATGTTTTTACGAAAATCTTTCATCATAGGTTTTTGAAGATGAAAATGATGCAGTAAAGTACTGTGATATTCTTCAAGGGGGTGGTCAGGGATGTGAAGGAATTGCTGAGCTCGAGGCATCATCTGTCAGTACTCAGTTACATTATTGCCTTTCATATAATGTACTTTCCCATTGTATTTTATATTTTTATACTTGCTTTAAAAACTTCAACTTCTCCAACAATTTTATAGGTTTTTGACATCTGCCACAAGATGAAGGCGCTTGCTGTTCTGTTTCGTAGAGGGAGAACGCCTCCATTGCCGAAAAGCCTGGAGAGAAACTTGAGGGCTAGAAAGAGGTCACTTGAAGATTAGTTATGCTGCTTTTCATATAGCTTGTTGTATAGTTAGCAACTGTATATATAGTTAAACTACAGATGTTACAGTAGAAGGGAGACAGTGAAACTGTGCTTATCTGACTGGGTAAAAGCTGGTATTTTGCCAAAATATTTCAAATATTTAGCGATAATTTGTTCTATATGAAAGTTATGTGGATGTTTTTGTTCTATATGAAAATTATGTGGATGTTTCAAAGTTCGTTCAGTATTATGTGGAAGATATCCATTTCATCTTGTATGCCAATTTTACTGGTACAGGTTAGAACCGCCAGGTAGTACCAGTACTATACCAAAGTGTTTGATCAGAATATGATGTACAATTCTCAAAATAGCCTTGATACATCACAAAACATTAATTTAACCAAAAGAAGACACAAGAGAAGAGAAAAACAATTGAATGACAACAAATGAATCTGTACAACTTCAGAAATCTCTTTTTATCTTTCTAATTGACCTAGAACCACTATTATGCTGAGATGATTGTCGGAGCATAGTAAGCCTTTCTCTTCGGAAATTGTTAAAATCTTTTGGCAAGCTGACATCCATGCTATGTTTCATCTCCTCTGCCATGCTTCTCAAAATCTGTCATCCATAAAAAAAATACAAAAGGAAAAAATCAGTTCCTTACAAAAGTGATTCTAATAAAAGAAGAAGAAGAAGAAGAAGAAAAGAGTCCTTACTGTCTCGGCCATGCCTTCGAGCACACTATCAGGAATTAAACCGAGCAATGGTTGTCGTACGAAGCTGATACCCATCTCTAAGTGTCCCTTTAGTTGACTCTGTTTTCCTTTCCTCTCAGGGTAAAGTGTACCTTTCACACACAGAGCAAATTGGGATGCCATAGACGAGCTACTCAAGCCTTTCAGCTCCCATTTAGTCTGCATCAATCCAATTTGATCATTTTTTCAAGATGTTATGGTGAAAGTACAATCTTGACTGATACTGATATGTGTTTTGCTTTCCATTTTGAATGTATGTGATACTTACTGTTTGCAATTCTAAAACACTTGTGACGTCAACTGGTACGGTGGATGGGTATTCTTTGCCATGTGTTTTGCATCTCAAGCGCATCACGATCACCATGCATGCTGATACGAAGAGAACTTGTATTGGTGCCATCTGAATTTTCCATTCTTCCTACAATTCATAGTGCCTATATCAATCTAGTAGTATATAAATCCCTTTTTCTTCTTCTTTCATTGGAAAGAGAAGAAACGAAAGAAGAAAATAATGTTGTCTCACTTCATTTAGTCTGTTGCTTTGGTGATGAGAAGGGAAGACAGCTCTGAGTACCCTTGGCCGGTCTTGAAGGTAGTCATCAAAGGAAACCTATATATATATATTAGACAGTTTGTAAAATAATTAGCCCAATAAAAAAAACAAAAGCTATTATGACAAGTGTGCAGAAAAAGGAAGCGCATGTTATGATGTCAACAGAACGGAGATATCAATCATAAATATACCAAATTTCCATAAAAGAAGAGAGTAATTAAGTTTACCTCAGGAGATTCATACAGAGGAATATTGCTGGAAATAATGGAAGAATAATTGACAGTGTTCCCTTTTGTCGAAGAAGAGAAGGTGGAATTAGCACCGCGGGAGTTTGGTAAATTTGCAAAATTTGATCTTTTCATGGCAAAAACCCGATGCTTCCCTCTCTTTTGCCATTTATTTGTAGTCGTTTTTTCATGATGCACACACAGAGGAGCTATTTTTGCAATAAGAGACATCTCTCTTTTCTCTCTCTTTCTCTCTCTCTCGTGCAGTTATAATTTGTTCTTCGTTTATTATTCTTTCTTGTCATTTTATTGTTTCTTTGATCTCCGTGCATATATTGCGTGTGCAACGGTGTCGGTGCATGTGCGTCCCTGTCTTGAAAGAAGCTTTTCCTTGCATAACGCTATGTTCTCTATACAAAATTCTTATTCAATTCCGTAACGAGCATAGTTTCGGATCACTGCACCGGACCCACTTTTAACTGATGGATGGGCCCTCCTTGTAAGGTATTCGATCTAATCAACGAGGTTGGTAAATGGATGCAATATGAAATCTGAAATAGTGAGATGTCGCGTTAGTATTATCTATTTTTTATTAGTATATCTTAACCGGTTACTAAAAATAGAGATGTCTATTTTAGTATCTTAACCGGTTACGAGCTTGGGTTTTGTTTGAGCGAGTGTAATGAATACAACTCCTGAATTTAAGAATTATTTCACTACTGTTTTAATTTGGAAAGGGAAGCTTAATTCCGTGTAAAATATATCCCAGACTTTTATATCTTAAAATATAGAACCTAAAAGTATAATTCAAATTAACATCATGCTTTTTTTCAAGAAAAGTATCTCAAGTAAAAATATATGTGTGTGGACACACATATCTCCATTTTTATATTATGCATGTAGTTGTTCGGAATTGTCAACGGCTGAGATTGAAAGATGAATTTTTGAATTAAATATTAGCCCTCCAATCACATAATCTATTTTTTTTAATTAAATACATTTATTTTATGTGTAGAAGTCTAAATTTAGTTAAAAACAAACTTGCCACACAGACTGCTACATAGTTTGTCACAATTAAAATTGAACGAATCTCTAACAATCCGTTTCCTTATTTCTCCTTACAGTTATCTCCAATTCCTGTAAGTAAATTAATTTCTTATTTCTTCGTTTTCTCCATTTCATTTCTTATTTCATTTCTCCTCTTCTTCTATATTTTCGACAATGAAAATAGAAACAATCATATCTTTCCGAATTTTGTTTAAGGCTATTGTATCTTTGTGAATAGATGAAGAGCAAATTTTGTGCTGATGGAAACAATCATATATTTCCGATCTGGAGAGAAAATGAAGAATATTAAGAATTTTTGTGTAGAGAAATAATTTGTAGAGAAATTTTCATTATTAAAATAATTCTCATCAAAAATATATCTGTAGAGAAAATCTTTATTTGAATCATTTAATTATATCTTTTCTAATTTTGTTTCTTTACAGACCATTTCTCCTCTAAATCGTTTAATGATCTATCTTGTTTGTGGAGAAAATTAGATATTAAATTGTGCAATGATACTTCAAGAACTTTTTTCATGATATATTTGATCCTTTTTTTTTCATTTGTTGTTGTTTCTTTTATTGTTATTTATTATTTTGATCTTCATTTTTTTTCATTTGTGTTTTTTATTTTCATTTAAATATATTTTTTCTTAATTTTGTGTGAATGTCAAACAAAAATGTCTCTTCATATTCTATTCAATTTTAAAATATATGTTCCTATTGCAACGCACGGGCACGATACAAGTATATATATATGAATATATGAGTCCGGTTAATGTGCTTCCTCTAGTATTTCAACAATATGCTTTCGGCCTTCAAAATCTATCGAATTCAAACTAATCTCTTTAATGAGAGCTTCGTTTCAATTAAAAATTCTTATATGAAAACGAAGCTCTCATTAAGGAGATCGGTTTGAATTTACGATTTGATAGATTTTGGAGGCTAGAAATATATTGTTGAACTACTAAAGGAAGCGCGTTAGAGTTCATTTTATACTAAATAAACAGATTCAAATAGATGTATTAAAATTAATTTATCATAATGAACTTAGATTCATTTACTTTTTATCAATCTAGTCGAAAGTGTACTTAAAATGTATAAATATTTAAGTGACGATCCTTCATAAAAGAAACTAAATCAACAGTTTAAATTTAATATTTTGGATTTTAAATATTAAAATGTACACAAAAAGACAAAAGCCTTCTGATAACGACAGTATCAATATATTCATCCCAAAATTATGCATAATTAAAAACATAAATTAATTTGGGTGGGGTGAATCAAATGAAGTAACAATTGACCTTCTAAAGTTGCGTAGACGCTTCCGTATCAGAAAATGAGAAGTTTCTGCGTGTACGAAAGCATCAGGTGCCACGTGTATTTTATTTGTTGTTATCTTTCTTCTTTATTTTTCTTTCCTTTTATATTTATCACTATATTTGACTAGCTGATAAATATGTTTGAAAAATTGGGCTGCCCAGGAAACATATTTTATTGCTATTTAATAAAGTAAAAACAAAAGATGCTGGGGTTTAAACAAAAACAGAATACTGACAATCTAAGAACACAAAGCAAACTGTACTCTAACCAATAGCAGCAGCTTTGTATGTAACGGGTCAATTGACTCTATTTATTTTAAAAAAATTTGTACTTATACACAATTTTTTATATAGTATAGGATAAAATGCTATAGATAAGATAATATTGATCTCCATTCGTAACATGAAAATTTTATATGACTGACACTCATTCATGTTTAATCTCATAACTGGAAAGTCTGGCTCCACCCCTGACTCTAAAACGAGTCGGGGTTTATGCCATCCTCTAGTGCTTGCTCGGCCGAAGCCACCTCTACCTCTTCCTCTAACTGGATTATTTCCTGGTTCTGTAAATTAACAGTATCTAAAGGCATAAGTAAAGATAATTTAAGAAAATAATTATTAATTACCCAAGAGTATGACACCAAAAGGAGGCCATGGATATAACTTTTATTCCTATTGAACAATTTTGAAAACAAAGCTTGTTCCTTTTCTAGCCAAATGCACCATAAAACTGTACCTCGTACCAATCTGGCGCTTGGTATTGATGAAACAAATATACATTGTAAAATATATTGCAGCTTATTCTCTGTTTTTTCTTTTCTTCTTTTGAGATCAAGCCCGTAAGCAATTTCCATTGAAAAGAAAATACAATATAAAAGCACAAATAACTAAGCGCGCTACTTTAATTCTAACAAAATAAAAATATAAAACAAATCGTGCTAGCTTGGCTTCTTCGAATCATGATTTTATTGAATAATTAATTAATAACCTTTGCCACACATAAAATAGAGGAGGCAGTCTCTCTTTTGTTTTCTTTTGACATGCATGTTTAAATTGCTTATAGCTTTCAGGATATTTTGACATTTTCATAGTTCAATTTTTATAACCAGCCCTCAAGATCTAAATTTATTGTCCGAAAATTTTTTTTATAAAGGAACTGTCTGACAAATTTGCTTACTAAACTGGGTAATAAATATATTTACATCGAAAGAACAGAGAAAACTAACTAACAGTGTATCTTCAATTAGTCTTTTAACATTCACACAAGCAGAATCAATCCTAAGTTATATTAAATAAAACCTAAATCAATGTTTAATTTACAGCTGTTACATCAATGCCATGTGTTAGCACTTTTAGATTCCAAGGTGATTCACCAATAGTTACTTGGAATGCAAAACTAGCCTCTTGGCCACCAGTCGAATACCAGCATTTTGTTGATAATCGTATACATCTAAGTCGAAGAATGCATCTAGCATATTACCAGGTATGAAAAGAGTATCCAGTTCTGATGCATCAACCTTGGTGAAAACTAGCTTCTGGATATTTCCAGATGATTCTTTCTGGTACATCTCTGTCGAGTAGATGGCATGGTCTCCATTCGCCACAGTGGGTATGCTACAGAAGAAAGGTCAGAAATGTCAGAATTAAGGGACTTTGATATCTTCATTCCTCACCATCCCGGTTATGTACAAGACATAATTTTCTTGTCTGAATATCTTTTCTTCCTCAATATATCAGATGATGCTCGCAGCACATGCAAGCACAAATAAAGATTAATAAAACAAAGGTGGTCAACCTGCATTCACTACTGTACCATCTATCTACTACATAATATTGTTTTCAATTGTGTTTTCCCAGAGTCTACAGTTCAAAACTTCAAATAGCCTTAATACGATCATTTTAATTTTGCTGCTGGTAACATAAGAATTTACAGTGTTGCATTGTCAGAAAAACTAATTCCAAAAATACTAAAATGGTGCATGTAAAAACGTACTGTAGACGAACAGTAGGCAGATTAACGTAACCATCTTTCTTCACCAGAGGTCTCCACTGAGAAATGCTTCCCGCCTCCTGAGACATCTTATGTGCCACTTCATCACATTTGTCTAGTACTTTACACAAATTTTCTGGTATTTCAACCACTATATTAAGCTTTGGTCGCCCAGCATAATCCAGAAATTTTGTGCTAACACCAAAACATACATTGAGATTGGCACAACACAAATGTAGCGGTACATCTTTGTGGCACACGGCCGTTTTTGCAAATTGACCGAAAGGAAGGGTTGAAACTGTAATATGTTGGGTCATAACTTCTTCAGGTTCTAGGTAGCCTGAGAAACCACTTGAGCCTTCAGTAATTGGTACAGTAGTGTAAGATGGGGCTGTACCAGCATTTGAGCTGTCAAGTTTCATTTCTTCTATATGTGCTACTAGTACAGAGGTTTCATTAGATGATGTAGTTATGTCTGTATCGGTTCTAGTTATAGGAAGTTCATTTATTGGTGTAGCAGCAGATAGCACATCCGGCAAACTTGCTTCCTGAAAAACACACTTGTGTTAGATATTTTCTAAATTTGTGCCCTTCAAAACCTGAAAAGGTCCATATATATCCCTACAGGCTACAGAATGTGATAAAAAAAAACCCCATAAAAACACTGGGAACCTCTTGAAGCCCTTTGCATTTCTAATTTCTTCAAAAGAAACCAAATGTTCAAAACTAACTGAAAGAAAATGATTTACTATTAAGTCAAAAATGTTAATTTATGCATGGCTACTTGTGATATTTTCCAGGTGCCGCACAGGAGCATACGAGTTTTATTATTTTGTAGTGCTATCCATCATATTTTTGAGGTTTTGAGGGGGTATCCAAGAAATTCGCTGTGTGATACGACACATTGGGTAAAAATAGGAGAAAGTACTTACAAGGAAAAGCACAGTAGCACAATACTTCACAACTTCAAGATTCATCCTCACATCATCCAAGCTCCTGTTAATAATTTGTTTAGTGTTGAAAACACGAAATAAAGATACAGAAGCAAAGAAAATAGTAGTGAAAATGCCTCTTCAACCTGTGTGATTGCCGTCCAAGACCAAAATAACATGCCAAGCTAGCCATCTGCAAATAACAACATTGAGCTTTCAACAATGTTATACCAATAGTTATCTTCATTACATTTTCTACAAGAAAACTAGTATCAGGAAAGCAAAATGTACAAAAAAAACTGTACAAGATAAAATTACAGAAAGCGCCATCCTTTTCCATCATTAGAAAAAAAAGAAAGGAAAAATAAAAAACTTCCTTGCAAATATAAACATTAAGCCCTCAAGTTATCTAAGCAATACCAAATTTTTCATTTTGAAAAAATGCGCAGCAGCATAACAAATACAGGGAAACAGCCCTTACAAACTAATATATTAAGTTTAAAATTTTATTTTTGCTCACTCAATATTTCAAAATTCTGAAAAGATTCTGATAGCAAGGGGTAACAGTGCATGTTTCTCTTCTGAAAAAAAATAGAACCTCAAGAGAAAAATGTAAAGTACCTTCATATTACCAGCTCTCCGACCAAACCTCTGAGTGAGTAGCGGTAAGGTGTCTATCAAACCCTTTGGTTCTGGTGCCGGCCGACCAATCTCAGCATAGGCCTCCTTTATTCTTGGGCAATCAAATCTCACTATGTTATGCCCTGCCCATACTCTCCCTGCATATACACATCACCATACAATACTTTGTCAAGATGTATAATGTTTGGTGCTAGACCCAAGTTATTCAATTTCATTATCGCTTTATATTTTGTCAAGCAATTCAATTTTAAATTTCATATAAAGTTACATGGGAGCCAGATTTTTGTACTTTAAATGAAGAAAAAAATTGACTAAAGAAGCAGCTAATTCTGAATCCTCCAAGGTCATAACTCATAAACAACATGATAAGTTGATAACAACGACTATATGTAATACATAAGAATATAAACACAAAAAGTAAAAAAGAAAAAAAAGAAAGAAAGAAACTAACCATGAAGAATGGCATAGACTGTGTCTGCGACGTCAGCAAAAGTCGGTGCAGACCCAACCGACTCGCGAGAGATGCCATTACACCTCACCGAGGTGACCGAGATGGCATCCAAATCGGCCGGCTTGATCAGAGTGGAGTAACTAAACACCTCCACCAGCCTCTTAGGGCAAACGAGAATAGCCCCGAATTCCAGCAGGGAATAGCTCTCTCCTTTGCGCGAAGGCACGGTAGTTTCGGTGTCGAAGAAAGCAATCTCAGGGCCCTCTGGATGTGGGACCCACTTGGCAGGACTAGCAGTATCCATCTCTTCTCTCCCCTTTCCTGCAGTTTCCGCTGGATTGGGACTTGAAATATAAGAAAATGAGGATTGAGGTGAGCAGTGCTTGAATTGGATTGGGATTTTGATTTGGATTTGGAATTGCTTGGCGTCGGAGAGAGGTAATGCGGTGGGGGGTTTCGTGGGAGAAGGAAGGAGGTGAGGTTTCGTGGGAATAAGGCTTCAAATTTGACCAGGTGACGTATGATTTATAAATTAATTTATTAAATCTCGTCAAAATTATTGTAATTTCAGAAAGAAGCCGCTGCTGGTTGCTCCGATCGTTGAGTTTCTTATCTTGCTAGACTGTATGAAAGTACGCGCCCTGATTTTGTTGGGTAAAAATATTGACAGAGGTAGTTTAGTTTCCTACAGCGCCCCGATCAATAAAGAGTTAAAAGACAAAATGAATAAACAATATGAATAATGGGCTGCATGAAGCGAAACCTACTCTGTCAATATCTGGTTGTCTGTACTTTATCCGTTTGGAATGGTCGGCACCGTAATTCAGATCCTCCCCGGTACCGTAATAGGGAATCTTTTACAATTACTTGATCTGGACCGTTCTTTTTAACGTGGCACGAATCTCAAAGCCCAATAATACTGCCCCTCCGTCAGCCCGAAAGAGTTAATCTCAAACCGTAAAGTGAAGGGAATCTTTTACAGTAATGGAGAGGATACTTGTCCGCCGACTGAGGGCTCCAAAGAAGAAAAGGTCGCGCAAAGAAACGCTTAAAGAAGTTCTGATTATGGGCCGCGTTTGTTCAAAGCCCAATCAATATATAGGATGATTAATGAATTATGAAATTAGGATTAATTTTGGGCTAAAAACTTGGAGCACTGATACAGATAGACCTTATTTTGATGTTCTTGTGCAAGATAATTCTCAGAATAAAGAATTCCGTTCCATCTGTTAGAAAAAATAGAGATACTTCAATTTCCCGTCTCTTCTGGTCTATTGTGTTTTATGCCGGTACTCTCTTAATTTCAACTTAAAGAACTCCTTTAATTCCAATTCGTCAACATCACCTACTAGTACCGTAACTAGAAGAGTGGTTCTCTCACACTGTTTCGCTCTCTCCCTTTCTATCTATTTCTCTAATTTAACAGTGCACATCTTCCTCTAAGAGAGGAAAGGAGAGAAAAAGAGAGAGATTGTGAATTATTATCTAATCACTTTGGAGAAAATTAGTGGGAAATTTATAATAGAGGAGGTCATAATTATTAGAGAGAAAAAATTATAAGGAACATAAAGGTTGAGAAATAAAAAAGTAAATGATCTGGAATTCACAGAATGAGCAAAATAAAAAGATTTGACATAGTGAGATATTTAAGATAAATTCAAGATGTTAGGTAAAACTAAAATAAAAACTGACAAGAGTCAGAGAAATATGTAGGAAATAAAATAAAAAGAAAAGTACAACGATGCAAACTGAATGTTTATTATAATGGCTATAACATCCTGCCATTTGTTTCGTATCATCTAGTTATTGTCGTTAAATTGTTTTGAAAACCATCCTGGCACTCCTCAGGATATAAAAATTTTCTAAAATTTGCCTAAGCAGAGGTTAGAATTTTGTTAGTCGCTTGCTGGATAAGCCAAGGCTCTTTTGGATTTGAATCAAGAAAAGAGAGCGATAGAAACTGTTCGGCTTCTTCATCAGGCAATTCTCTACACCATGTCACTCGGTTTTTACCACAGCAAGCACTGCAGCCCGGGCCAAAGCATCTACAGAAAAATTAAAAAAACAACTCATGAGGGCTCGTATCTACAAACAAAAAGGAGAGAGAACATGGATTATACAAACTGGTGCTATACAAGCAAACGTAGAAGAGAACTAGAGAGTGTGATGCATACGCAATAATTTAATAAGCCCAGTTTCATTTCTTTCCCAAGTTCCCAGAAAATAATAATAAAAGAAAAGCAAAATTCTCTTTCCAAACAATTGCAAATATTATGTTAAATTGGTCGAAAATTTGATGTATGACTTCGTTTGTTTTCGAAATGAATATATTTCGATCTGCAAACATGCAATCCAAAATGAAAGGAGACATTTATACGGAGTACAGATTTCACAGATGAATAAGAGGTTAACCCTACACGTGTAGACACTTATCTCGAAGTTACTTTATTTAATTTATTTTCCAATTTACTCGATTTGATTTTTCAGAATATAATTACAAAATTCTGTATAAAATAAAAAATCCAACATGGTCATGACGAAGAGAGTTCTCTTAACTCTTTCCTTAATGTACGCAGAAGTTGTTACCTGTATTCACAGAAGCACGCAGTTTTCTCATTTTCGGTTCCATCCCATTTGCACCATCCTGCTGGATTTACGCAAGCATCAATCCATGTATAAGCAAAAACTACCCTGGCACAAGATTTCCATGGACGACCGAGATGGGAGTACCCAGAGGATCCATTCCCAGTAATCACGCATCTAAATTAGATAAAAAACTATATAATCATATATGTTGAAATATAACCACAGTAACATTCACTTAGCCCAAAAAAGCATGACAGGAAATGGAAGCAATACCTGAGAAACACGTAAGCAGTCTCTTCTTCACAGGTTTTGCGGCCATGAGCAGTAATAAATCCAGGGGCTTTACAGTGTATGTGGCAGTGCTCTAGAAGTGCGGTTGAATTTCCAAATATGAAATCAACGCTCCCTTCAATATAGCAGTCTCTCAGGTATTGTTTCCCATGATGTAAATACAAGGTATCCTGTGTGTTATAGAGATTTGACTTTTAAATTAACTCCCAGCAATATAACACCATTAATTATACTAATACTTGCAGAAGGAAAAAAAAAAAAAAACCATAGTTTCTAATATATGTATGTTGAGTAGAAAGATACACAAATTCGAACTAGATATTTATTATATTATATATATATTACATCACAACTTCTCTCTACTACATATGACTAACTACAATCTCTTATTTCAACTTATAATATTCTTCTTGTGAAAAAAAAATTTATTTTTTTGCTTGATGTAAAATGAGTCAAGAGTCTCTTATTTATACTTGTCATGAATACATTTTGTATTAAAAATTATTATTTTCTTTAAAATATTTAGAAAATTATCTATTGATCCCAAAAAATACTTCTAGAAGATGGGCCCAACTTTGAACTTGATATTATGGTTGGTTTAATTTGGATTTTGGGCTCATGGTGCATAGTTGTCAACATTCAACAATGTCTTTACACAAAATTAACAGCACTGATCGGTATTAGAAGAATAAATTTACTATTTACCAGTAATATAGACTGTTCTTAGAGGCAGTAAAAAATATATATATATCCACCAAATTCCTCCTGTTCTACTACCTGACTTCCCTTCGCCTTCTTTTGTCTCATCTGTCCAGTCCAAACTCGTGCACAAATTCACATAACTAATGGATTTGTGCACCCCTTTTTCATGGACTTTGAGAATATTAAAAGGGGATACAGAAAAACGCCCAACAGATTACTGGGCCTAGGAGAAAAGAAAAGGGAAATACAAAAGGATGGACAAAATGAAATGAAATACAGTCAGTCAGTAAAAATGGAAGAGTAAGTTCTACCGCTTCTTTCTGAGATAAAATTACATGACAAACATCAATTTAGATCAGTTGCTGTCCATTTATATAGAAGAGATGCCTCTGAAAGACAACAGTAGGTGCCTTTTCACTTGAACCTCCATTAAAACACGTAAAAATTAAAATGAAGATAAGACATTAAAGATAATTACCTGCCATCCGAGAAACCGACAGTTATACAAAGCACATCTCTTGGCTGTGATTCGGAATGCAACTGCTTGCTCCGAACCCTGTCGAAGCATACCACGAAAAGATTATTACCAATACCAACTAACATTTGTGAAAAATTTTGAAATTAGATGTCATGGTGAAAAAAAGAGACACAACCAAACACCTCAGGTGCAGAATTCTCAAATGTGACATTCTCTGCAATGAAGTCTTCTCCTTCAACAATGACGGTCCCACAGGCGAAAGTTCCGGTACCTATCACATCAGGTGGCTAAAAAGGAAAATAATAAATACAATCTTTGAGAAATTTCAACATTTCATTATTTTCCAAAAAAAAAATCATAATCATTATACTGGTTTTAATTACAGAAGTTATATATTGCACGATCTGAATTATATAAGAAAATGTTATTTCCTCAAAAAAAAGAAACTAAGGCAAGTGCCAGAACTAGCGCATTTGTTTTGCTACAGACATCAGAGAGATCAATTAAATTTCTAATATGAGACATTTATCAAGAACATATGAAAGGAAAAAGAAATAGCATGATTCTAATGTGAAAGACGAGAGAGAAAATTTGAAATACCTGGTGGTGATTGATACGGGCATGAGTGTTATCCCATGAAATGATAGTGGTCTCTGGCAGGATCCCGCGAAATGTGATGAGATTCTTTGTTTTGGGTACATAAACTGGTTCACGATACACTCCAGGGAAAATGAGGATTGTTGTACGAACACAGTTATTGAGCGGTACCGAGTCGATTGCGTCTTGTACCTTCGCATAGTCACCGGTACCATTCGCTGCAACACGCACAACACGCTGCTCCATTATCGCTTCTGTATTGCTATGGTGAATCTCTCTTGGTCTCTCTTTCTCTAAATTACAAAAACTTTACAACTTTTCTACCTATCTTAATCTGGCTACAGAAATCACTTTATATTCCTATTAATAGGCAACAATCACTATAATCTATCTAAAGCAGCAATCACTGTAAATTCCTATTCATAGGCAGTGAATTGCTCTAATAGCCATCACAGCTAATCAAAAACAGTAAATTGCTATGCATGTTTTGGCATTTGTAAATACAAAGTTCGCAAAATCAGTAGCTCTTTTTATTAGCAAATGATCATGAATTTTATTTCAGTTTTACCTTAAATATGTAAGTGTGCCTAGATTTATAGTTCATCATATTTAGAATTTCTTCTCTCATATCCTACAATAGCTAAGCATGCCTCAAGACTTAGCTCCAGAACATGATCTTTAAAGGAAAGGAAGGGGAGGGAACGGGAGAAGTAGCGAGATCGGACCTGACCGGATCCGTTCACCTGCTCAGCAACAACAACCAATCCTTTAGTCCCAAACAGTGGTAGGCTAAAAATGAAATCCAATCGGAGTCGCAAAGTCAAGGTAGATAGTAATAAAATATTAATGATAAAAAAAAATAATAACAATAGCAAAAGTAGGTGAAGTCATTGTACAAACCCAGCAATTTTCAAGGACTTTCATCACCCCTCAAATCGGAGTGTAGACAATTTCAATCACCCTGCACTATCCTTTATCAAGTGGAATAACCAAAATCACAAAATGTAAAATCTTCTGATAGTTGTATTGCATTTGACATTTGTTTTCCAAGCAGCAATTAATTCTTCCTCACTATTTCATATGTACCATTCAGTTAATGCCAAATAGCGAGCCATATGCATATCATATTCTGCATTGTGCGGTCAACGTAACTCACCTATAACATTTTGTATGTTTTAGAATATTTAAATCTAATCTAAAAAATAAAAAATTTATGCAAATCCTATTATTTGAACTATTCAGACAAAATTGAAAATTGGTCAATTAAATCCTATACGTATTTTATCGTGTATTTGCAATTCTATCAAAAAGCCAGGCTTTCATTTATTTTTTATCGTAGAATTGCAATAATACGATATAAAAATCTTTTTTCCAATAGCGCCTGATCATCATCAAGATGATCAAATAATTCACTTATAACTTGTTAGCAGATTTAATATTTTCGGATATGAGATAAAACGTACACGCTAATTCAAAAACATCAGCAAACAAAAATGCAATCCAGATATATATGTCACTCAATTTGATAGAAAATAAAAATTATTACAATAGATAAGCAATGTATCTAATCCATTACAGGAGTTATTTATAAAATTTTGGGGTTCAATCCAACGAGAGAAGGAAGAATTGACCTAGGCAGATGCTGGAATTTTAATAGCCAAGCGCTGTAGAAGCCAAGACCGTTCTGGGCTTGGATCAACAAAGGAGTGTGAGAGAAACTGCTCCGCTTCTTCATCGAGCAATTCTCTACACCACTTAACTCGGTTTGAGACCCCACAGCCGGGCCCAAAGCATCTACAAAGAATTAAAAGATATATGACACAATCAGGTTTCCATAATCATAGACCAGAGGAGTAAAATCAGATCCTGTATTTAAGAATCGCTCAAAGCACCACTTAAGTTATATACAGGTCAAACAAAGTGCATGACATGAAAGAAGCGATTGTGACCATATAATAAAAATTAAAGGTATGCTAAACCAAGAAACATACATTCGTCAAAAGATGGATTTACATGTGCTTGTAACTGTTCTTTTTAGAGAAATAATTACCTGTATTCATAGAAGCAAGCAGTTCTCTCATTTTCAGCTTTGTCCCAATTGTGCCAGCCGTGTGGCTTTACGCATGCATCTATCCATGTATAGGCAAAAACTACCCTCGCATAAGGCCCCCATGGACGTCCAAGGTATGAGTACCCAGTGCCTCCAGATCCAGTAATGACACATCTAAATTATATAGAATAAAATAGGTAACATAAATATAATTATGGTAACATTCTCTTAGCCAGGTAAGGAAACAGTAAATGAAGTACACCTGACAAATACGTAACCAGTCCCTTCTTGAGCGGTTTTGCGGCTATGAGCAGTAATAAATCCAGGGGTTTTACAGTGTATGTGGCAGTGCTCTAGAAGTGCAGTCGAATTTCCAAATATGAAATCAACGCTCCCTTCAATGTAGCAGTCTCTCAAGTATTGTTTCCCATAATGTAAATACAAGGTATCCTGCATGTTGTAAAGATCTTTCTATTTAAATTGAACTTCTACTAACATAAACATACAGTAAAAACATTTGCAAAAACACCCAGACTACAGTATTTGTTTAAAGAGAACAAAACAAGCATCAGTGCAACATAGGTGCTAGAAGTTATACAAATTGACCACCTTATCCTTGATACAGTAATCACAGCAAATTTCCAAACCAGTTAAGACTCTCCTGGAGCCCAAATAAGCTCCGCTCAAGTTCATGCATTTGATACCTCATTTCCTCATGTTATTTGTCCCATCTATCCTTTTTCTAAATACTTAATTCAAATTAAATCAACAAATGACATTGTGCACTAAAATGATCATGGGGGCAAATAATCCAAGTGACACGAAGAATATTAGATCACCTTGGTCCTTGTAGTTAAAGAGGGTTTCTCTTTTATTTTCCGAATACCCAAAATCAAAAGTGTGTTGTTACCTGCCATCCGAGAAATCGGCAGTTGTAGAATGCGCATCTATCAGCTGTGACGCGGATCGCAACTGCTTGCCCCGAACCCTATCAAGTCACACCACGAAAAGATTATTGAATACAACTCTTATGGTAGAAATGAAATTAGAGTTTGAGCTTAAAAAAATATGCAAAAACATGCACCTGAGGTGCAGAATTCTCAAAGGTGACATTCTCTGCAATGAAGTCTTCTCCTTCAACAATGGTGGTCCCACAGCCGAAAGTTCCAGTGCCTATCAAACGAGACGACTGCACAAGAATATAATTAAAAAAAAGCTTAGAGACAATTTCACATTTTTATATTTTTCTAAATATTTTTGTTCTTATCCACTACATTTGAGATCGGAACAATTCCTTTTGACAGTTGGTATATCTCTAGAAGCTATGTAATATATGATCTTGATTACTAAAAAGTTACAAAAGCCTCCTTTCTTTCAACGAAAATGTATTCCTAAATGGAAGGTGGCTAGCAACACAAAATTAAAAAGGCTCTAACAAAATTACCAAAATTAAAAAGGCTTTAATAAAATGTGAAACTCTATTACAAGAGAAACATTAAAACAAGATCACAAAACAATAAACTCTGAAGTTAAAACGAAAATGAGATGACATTGAAACACCTGGTGATGATTGATTCGGGTGGCAGTGTTATCCCAGGAAATGATAGTGGTCTCCGGATGGAGACCACGGAAAGTGATGAAATTCTTCGTTTTAGGTATATAAACCGGTTCGCGATACACTCCAGCGGAGAGAAGGATGACTGTACGAACACGGTTGCCGAGCGGTACCGAATCGATTGCGTCTTGCACCTTCGTGAATTCCCCGGTACCATTAGCCGCCACGCGTACCACCCGTTGCGCCATTTCCGTTTCTTATAGAATACAGACTATACAGTGCGCCTCCTCTCTCTCCTGATCTATCTCTCCTATCTGCTTTTACAATTAAAAGTTCAGTTGCGAGTGGGAACTGGGAAGCATGGAGGGGTTTTAAACTGGAGAAGAGAGAAGAAAGAAAGTGAGTATGGGTTGAGTGCGTATCCTCTGAGATATCTCAACTTCTGCGTGACCGACGTGTACGGTGCCTATTCGGGGATACCGCAGGTGCCAGTATTTTAGCTTTGAGATTCGTGTAAAACGTATTTAAACAGTTGAGATTTTTTAATAAACACTCAAAATTTGAGATATCTCAGAGGTTGTGAATTCGTAGGTATTTGGATAAAAATCAAGATCTTATGTAGCAGATTAAAACAACTCAGAGGGGCTTAAAAGATGGGACTCACCATTTTTTATGTATAAATACGGTAGAAACATGTTGTCAGAGATTTGTCAAACATTTTGTCTACAATATCTTACCCACAGAGGATACGGGCTCACCGCTTATCGGTGTCAAACTGTCAAAGGTTCTTTTTCAATTATGTTGACTAGACAGGGCGCTTAAGTAATCGGTCGCTGTAAAGTGGGGTCTACCTGATCATATTCTATATCCAGAATTGATATTGCAATAACTAATTAGAAGTAATTAAAAATATATATATATGTTACGTTATACTTAGTTTGTACCATGCCTTTTTTTTTAATTCATAGTTTGTGCCATGTCAATTTCTTGTTTATTATTTACCCCCGATCGATTTGCAAATTATGCGTTGCTCTTTTCTTTTGCCTTTTATTTTTAATTTATTTTATAAAATAGAATAGAATATGATGCTTTGCTTAAGTCTCACGCTGGTCTATCGCTTTTATAGTTCACTTATAATGATCAGGGAAGTGTTGGAATATATTCCATAAAATTAAATATGAGGGCTTAAATTAATTAACAAAAATTAAAACTTAAAATTCTATAAATAAAATCAAGTTAATAAATTCAAATTAATTGAATAAAATCAATCACATAAAGTTAGTTTGAGATAAACCTAAATTAATTTAGTGCGTGAATCGGTTGAGTCATGTTTGCTCTAATAATAAAATGGCGGCCCCTCGTGTGGATTCGTACCTCCCAGGTACCTGACTCAACACAATTGAAACGGACGGCCCAGATTTACTCTCAATTGGTGCTTGCTCGGATGGCGCAGGGGCAGTATTATTTGTGCTTTGAGATTCATGTCAAGTTAAAAAGAATAATTTTGGGCCATCCGATTCAATTGTACTGAGTCTGGTAACCTGAGGGGATGTGAATTTCCCTCATGTAGATTTAATTATTTTTCCATCTTTAAAGTTCGACCTTAAACAAATATATTGAATTCTTTTTTGGTAACTAGTTCAAATATAATTTTATCTTCCTCGTCCGATTTTTTATAGTGGACAATTGTTTTTTTTTTTTTTAATTTGGTAGTAACTACCAAGGCTATATTGATAGAGTTGTTTATGTAGAGTTTTGTTGTACCCTTTGATTAGATTAAGTATGCGAAAATATCATAAAACAAAATTTTTACTTTTAACTTAACTCTAGGATTAAAAGAGTTACGTCTAAAAGCCAAACGAAATTTGTCCATTTCCAGCATTTCCCTTGACGTAATAATTTAATCCTACGAGAATCTACTCCATGATTGATTTTCTAAAAACTTAAATCTATTTAACAATTAAATAAATTAAGATAACATTTATACCTTGTATCCAAATTCCAATTGGATTGAAGTCGCGTCTCGTAGCACCAGTCGTCTGATGGCTCTATCGGTTATCCTCCAGGAATAATCAGAGAGCGGTTATTTCTTTTGCTAGAAATACTATAACCGCGTTATTCGCAAAATACACTATTCACAAAAGGCGTAAACAATATTCACGAAAGACGAAAACACTATTCACAGTTCGCAAAAGATGATTCACGATCGACAGCAAAAATACCGCGTACTTCGAAAAAACACTATTCACAAATCCCGAGAACACTATTCACGACTCGCAAGATATACGTAATCAGATTACGTATTCTTTCTTTTCTCACGAAAACACTATTTAGGAGAGAAAAACTCGATTCGATTCGATCCGATTCGGTTCAAATGGAATTCTATCTTTTTTCTCTACCCCTACCCCTCTATTTATAGGGTTTTTGAGGTGATTGTAAGCTGCTCGCAGGGAGGTGCTTGTTGCGATAAATTTATACAATGTGTCGTACACGCTTATAAATTTAATGTGTTTAAGTTTGTCATCTCTATGACATTTATTTATTAATTATAACATTTATAATTAATCAAATAAATTAATTCTCTGATTACTTTCCTATTGGTGTGACCCGATAAGATCTGTGTTATGTTGGTAAATAGAATTTAAAACTATTTTAACTTCTACAAATCATAAGACGTGATCAGAGTCAAAATAATGATGATTTACGTAGGGTTTTGGCTTAGGTTTTGCATATTTTCTCACACTTATGTTTAATTAATTAGAGAAAAAGGCTACTGTCACCCTTCTTTATGTTTTATTGCAGAAAACAGGTTTTGGGACTATTTTACACCAAATGGAGCAAGAATCAGGTCAATCGGATCAGCAACGCTCATCGACTAAGTCCCTGTTACGGCCCGTATTGGTTAATACGGACCAGGCCTAGCATTGACCAGAAGATAGAGCTGGAAGCATTAAACCCTAACCGTCAAGGTCCTAATACGGACCGTATCACCCAATACAGTCCGTATCCGAAGGCGTCTCTTGGGGAATAACTGCCGACAGCTGTTTCCAGACCAGTTTCTTAGCCCCTACTCAACCTCTACACGTCCCTACACTCCTATATAAGGCCCCTGGGCAGAATGATTAGTTATCTTTGTAATTAGGGTTAGATTTGATTAAAGTGAGAAGAGAGGAGTGCTTGTAATGATGCCGTTCCGCGGCTAAGTTCCTTTTCTTAGGGCTAGGCAGTAAACCTTGTTACTCTTGATGTTTTGATATATATTTCTGTTGATTATGATTCCTTGTTGTTGAAACAAAATGCTTTTGTGATTTACTATCTCTTCATCTAATTTCAATGATCTAGTTTAAGTCTGTTAGGGTAGTGACAGTACTTTAATGGCACTTTAATGGTAAGAGAAACTATTTGTATGAATTAGCCTCGTTGAGATTTATTAGGTTTATGTGAAGAAAACCTTAGCGGGGAAACCATAAACCGGACCAACAAAACGCGTACCAAATTCTATCATTTGCGTAAAGTAAATCGCAGTGATCTTTGTAGTAATTTGGGATATTTGAGAGATCAGACATTTGCGTAAGGTAAATCGCAGTGTCCTATGTAGAATCTCGGTGAAAGATCTGTCATTCTCGCGTAACATAAATCGCAGTGACCTATGTAGTGTCTTTCATTAAACAACAACAGGAAATCAGACGCAACAGGAATATATTGTCAAGGCGGATTGAGTGGCAATGGTGTGCCGAAACCCTAGGAATTCTCATCTCTATCTTTATTTTAATTACTTTTAATTGCTTCCTAATTTACATTGATCAAAACAACATCTCTCAATTTTCAGATTTCGTCTAGCTTTTCGAAAGATTGTGATTCGATCGCTCAAAGCATTGAACCAATATTCCCTGTGGATCGACCTCGAATATACTACTCGATAGGATTGTGCGCTTGCAGTCCGAACCGATAGCATTTCCGAGTTTATAAATATTAAAAGAAACATTGCTCTCTTTTGAGTGATCAAGCTTTTTGGCGCCGATACCGGGGAATAACGGTTCATTGTGCAAGGCCTCGCGAGACGTCCTTGCTTTGACCATTGAATCCAATTAATTAGAAACGCCTAGATTTCTTTTTATTTTCTTCATTTTTATTTTTCTTTTATTTTCAATTTCGTTTTTATTTTTATTTTCTTTTTATTTTCAGTTTTTCAGTTTAATTTTCAGATTTTCTTTTCTTTTTAGGATACTGCACGCTGGCCGAATCATCCGTACAAAGATCCGTGAGGATTGCTAGTAGGAGAGGACAATTCGCTTCCACATCACCGATAAGAACCAATCATAGTTCTTCATCAAGTAATTCTGAAAGCGAAGAAGACTCAGATTCGATCAACATGGATATCCCACCGAACCAACCGATCAACAACGGAAGACAGAACAATGGTGATAATGAAGTTCACGATGCAGAAAGACCCAAACTTCTACGAGACTATTGCGTCCGCGCGTGAATGATCCTAATTCTAGTATAAACCCGCCAACTGTCACGAACCGTAATTTTGAGATCAAACCTGCTCTCATAAATATGGTTTCGCAACAGCAATTTGGAGGATTTCCACATGAAGATCCGCATCTTCATTTGTCAATTTTCCTAGGGATATGCGAGACGATAAAGATCAACGGAGTTACCGATGAACCAATCAGGCTAAGGCTATTTCAATTCTCATTAAAAGATAAAACAAGAGCATGGTTGTTTTCCTTACTGGCCAATTCCATTCAAACTTGGACCAATTGTTTAATGTGTTTATTGCAAAATATTTTCCACCATCCAAAACTTAAAGGTTTAGAAATGCAATTACTAATTTTGAACAAAGGGATGGTGAAACATTGTGTGAGGCATGGGATAGATATATGGATATGTTAAGGTGTTGTCCACATCATGGTCTAGAAAGATGGATGATTGTCCAAACTTTTTATAATGGTCTAAACCCTACCGATAGGTTGTCTATTGATGCTTCCGCAGAAGGAGCAATCATGAACAAGGAACCTGATGAGGCCTACAACCTAATTGAAGAGATTGCAATCAACCAACACTACTGGATCCCTGAGCGAAAGAAGCCAACTCCAACACCTAGCATGCACCGAGTAGATGATATATCCATGCTAAGCGCAAAGATTAATGCTTTGCAAATGGCACTCAACAAGCAAACCAAGCAGCGAACGGTAGCAGCAGTCAATGCCGCAACAGCATGTGGTTATTGTGGAGGAGCGCATGAGATGACCGAATGTATGAATGTGACGCAAACTGAGGAAGAAATAGAGCAAGCAAACGCAATTGACAACAGCTTTCGACCTTAGCCCGCTTACAATACATACCATCCGAACAACCGAAACCATCCAAATCTCTCATACGCAAACAATCAAAGGCCTACTGCACCCCAACAGAACTATCAACCACAGCCCAATTATCAACCGAGATACAACAATCCCCAACAGAACTATCAACCAAGGCAATACAATCAACCACCGCAACCTGATATCACATCCTTAATGGAGAAATTCCTAGAGAAGCAAGACAAGGCTAACGCCGAAATCACGCAAAAGATCGAATCCTTAACAAACCGCAACAAAGACTTAGAAGACAATGTCTCTAAGATGGCAAAAGAACTCTCGAGTATTACACGCGGAAAAGGCAAATTTCCGGGCCAACCGGAAGAAAACCCGAGAGAGACTTGCAAATGCATAACATTAAGGAGCGTTACAGCTTACAAGGGACCTCCCATGCCAGATCAAACTACCGATGAGATGCATGCAGAGCCATCGCATTCCGAAGAATACGAGCCGCAACCGCCGGAGCTGCCCGTATTTGAACTGCAGACAGACCCTATCAAGGAGCAGAATGACACCGTAGGTGGAGACGAGCGACAACCCAAACCTGAATACATTTCACCACCACCCTACAAGCCACCTCTGCCGTTCCCTCCAAGGCCTGCCAAGCACAAGATGGAGCAGCAATTTGCGAGATTCATGGAGATACTCAAACAGTTACAAGTCACAATCCCCTTCACTGAAGCAATTGCAAGCATACCCTCGTATGCTAAATTTCTGAAGGAGGTTCTTTCAAACCGAAATAGGCTCCAAGAATTCTCGACAGTTCCGCTCAACCTGGAGTGTAGTGCGCTCGTGCAACGCAAATTACCGACAAAGTTAAAAGATCCGGGAAGCTTCTCGATACCATGCACCATTGGCACGACCGATTTTAAGAGAGCTTTATGTGATCTGGGGGCAAGTGTGAGCTTGATGCCCAAGGTAGTATTTGATAAATTGGAATGTGGAGACCTATCACCAACACGGATCTCATTGCAACTAGCTGACCGATCAATTCGATATCCTGAAGGAATGTTGCTTGATATCCCAATCAAAGTCGGTAAATTCTGGATACCAGCAGATTTTGTAGTTGTTGATATGGAAGAAGATGAGCAGATTCCAATCATCCTTGGAAGGCCATTCCTCGCCATATGTGGGGCAATGATCGATGTTAGGAATGGGAAGATTTCACTCAATGTTGGCGAGAACAAAATGATCTTCAACATGAATGAAACTAAAGTCCCACCTGACATAAATCGTGCCTACAATTTGGAAACAGCGGACGAGTATGGCAATGATGAATTGCGAATGGATGAATTTGAAGACACCGAAGAAATGATGCACGAAGAAGAAGTGGGGAGATTGTTCATTGTACAAGACGACGGTCAGATCCATCCAACCTCCGTGACACAACAAACCGATGATCTGAACAAGAGCCCCAATATCGCAAACAACAGGAGTCATTCTCTCTTAGCCCTTCCAATAATCAAAATCCTACGCGAAGAACTCGATGCAATGTCTCAAAGACTAGACGAGGTCGAAGCAGCACTCGGTGTGAGCCTGGCATTCGACCCCGGACCTCAAACACCAACCGACTTCTTCGAGAAGGGCAGTAATGATGAAACTACAGAAGACGCTGAAGGCAAGCCACCCGACAAGCAACCCCCTTGCATTGACGGGAGGATATCCGGAAGAAACTGATGCGACACAAAGTCAAGCTAACGACTTTAAACAAGCACTTCTTGGGAGGCAACCCAAGGCCACTTTTATATTTTCGTACAATTATTTATTTTCAATTTATTAGGACTTCAACTGGGAACGAATCACATCCACTCAATTTCTATGACCAGGTGAACATGCTGGAGGAAGGGCTCGGTTGAAAACTTTGGAAAAGTCAAGAAAATATTCTCTGTTACAACCGTATCAGCCAATACGGATTACGACAGTGAATACGGAGCAAGAAGTTGGATGAAAAAAGGAAGACAGCAGAAAATACGGTCCGTATCAGCCAATACGGACCGTATCCAGTGGAAGAGTTAGACAGTTATCGGGATCAAAAATTTTGGACCAGATACGGACCGTATCAGCCAATACGGTCCGTAATCAAAACTGATATGTGAAATTAAAACCCATTAACGAAGAGGTGCGAAGTTTGGTAACCGTTCAAAATAGAAATTTTTCTATTTGTGAGCCCCCTCTCCCGTTTCTCTTCCCTTCTTCTCTTCCTTCTCTCCCTCTCTTCCTCCTTCCTCTCCTCCTTCTCTCCCTCTTGCAAAAATCCGAGCCAACCTCGCAAAACACCGCCGGCAACCAAGAGAGATCGCGTCAACCGCCTCTCGCACAACCACCAACCGCCATTACGGGTCGTATCCGACCCGTATTCACCTAGAACGCCGGATCTTCACCATTTTCGGTTTCCTTTCCCCTTTCCCTCTTTAATTTTTCAATTTTATTTTTAGTTTCTTAAATTAGTCTTTTATTTCTCTTTGCAAATTAGTTTTAGAGTTAGTTTTCTGATATGTCCATATTTCATCTATTATTTCGACCTATTTTCAGACCAGACCTTATGTTTTCGACCACTAAATTGCATAGTTTACATTGAAAATCAATAGAATATGGTACTGCTGCAGTTTTGTGGTTGATTTGCAGGAAATAGGCGAAAACAAGCAAAGCAGGCAGAGTTCTGACTTCCCCCACGCGACCTGCGTCAGATCCAGAAATTTCAGCACCGAACTTAAAACAGTCATAACTTTTGACTCGTAACTCCGTTTTGAGCGTATGACCACTTTTTGGAAAGCTAGCGAGAAGATCTACAGTCTCACCATGCCTGGTACGGCCAGGCCGTACCAAATTGGTACGGGCCGTACATAAAGGCAGCCTGACAGATTCAAATTTTGGCAGAGGCTATTTAAAGCTGGAAACTCTCCAATTTCGAGATCAATTCCATTCCAGATCCATTTGAGAGCACAGTAAGAGAGAGAAAGAGAGCTAAGGAGCTGAGAGCAAGAAGGAAGGAAGAGGAAGAGGCGAAACTCGACGGATCTAGCTTCCTCCTCTCGATCCCTTCGATCCATGGCTATCTCTATCCCTCTTATTGCATTTTTAGATCTGATTATGTGCTGTGAGTAGTTCTTTTAGTTTCTAGGGTTAGAGATGGATTCTTGATTTGTTTTGACTTTCTTTGACTTGTATCTTGTATGAACTCTTTAGTTTGATTGATTGTGACTTACTTTGATATCTTTTGCTTTGCTTGCTGTGATTGTTGTATGATGTGCCTCTAGGTTTAGATCGAACCTATCAAGGTCGTGTGATCATCCCAATCTCTCATCCAAATCAAATGCTTAGGGTAGAATAGTTCGAATTGAAGCCGAGAGGTTGAATTCTCCTCTAATCGACAGATTAGAGGGTGCCTTAGACCTCCAATCAACCAGCTAGGGTAGATCTGTACAACACACGAGAGTTGAGGTGTAGAAATCCCTAAAAGGCAATCAATTGCATTCCAACCTAGATCTTGATCCAACAAACGATGGTTGAGGGTTAGGAACTTTAGGTATGGTCAATTGAACCTTTCTAAAGAGTTTAGCACAAGGTACCAGCAAGGAAATGCATTCACTCGAACTGGTAGGTTCTGTTCTGGGAAGCCAGTACGGGTCTTACCAGGGTGGTACGGCCTTGCCTTACCAAGTGAAGTACGGCCTAGCCGTACCAACTTGGTACGGGCCGTACCACTAGAGGCAGATCAGAGATGAAGTCTGAAACCCTGGAAACGCCTTTTATCCATAATCAAAACACAATTTACATTTCTTCTAGCATTTTATTACATCTTCTTGAATTGTTTGATTTGTTTGAATTGATCTTTTAGGAACTTAAACACCAAACCAAATCTTTCTCACTTCTAGTTTTTAATTGAGTTTGATAGAATCTAACATCGCAATTGCCCGTCCCTGTGGATCGATACCCGATTATACTACTCGATAGGGGTTGTGCACTTGCAACCCTTACTCGTGAAGTGTAAACGCGGTTTTAAAAGGTACGCCCTCAAGCGTACCGAAACTTGCGTTGCGCTTCTGTGCGAACAAGTTTTTGGCGCCGTTGCCGGGGACGGTAACCAATTGCCTAGTTAGATTTTACCTTACTTAGTTAATCTAGACTTTATCTTGTATCCTTTATTTTCTTTTATTTTGTTTCTTTTATTTATTTATTTTCTCTTTTTCAGGAACACTATGGCGATCACTATCTGAGGAGCTCGAGACACCATGGATCTCATGTACAACATGACGACAGACCAACATTGGTTTGGCCGCTACAATTTTCAAGCTGGAGCAGGCGGCCGATCCAAAGCTGATCAGATCGCAGCTCTATATGCTAGAGCTGCCGAGCTAGAGGAGGCCATGGAGAGTTATTCAATCAGAATGAGCATGAGGGCAGCCAGAAACCAGAAACCACAGCCATGTGCCATGTGTGGGGACAGGAGACACTCTTATGAGTATTGCCCACTGGCTGATTGGAGTGAGGAACCGGAGCAGGATGGCTATATCAGCAACAACAATTGCAATTTCTACGACCCTGCACCATTCGATGACTCGAACAATTGCGTATTCCAACCCGACCCACCCGAGCCGTACGTTGATCCCGCTGAGATCGAATTCATACACGAGCAAGGCAAGATGAATCAGATGATGTGGGAACATATGCAGAGCATGTCCACTCAGATGGCTGCTCAACAAAATCAAATGGCCGCTCAAAACAAGCTGTTGGAGCAGTTGAGTCACATCATCACCTCACGCCAATCTCAACCTGAAAAGCTGCCAGCTCAGCCAGAATGCGAAGGACCAGCCCAGCCAACAGACCAGACCGCACTTGACGCGACCCGCATCATTGAGACACGACCCGCATCTCCACCTGAAGAGCATATGGACGCGACCCGCACACCACCCGATGCGACCCGCATGCCGTGTTCTGATGACCTGGAGACCAAAGGAAGCGAGTCGGATTGGTCAACATGCGATGCCATTCCACCTGATGCGACCCGCGTCAAGACCCAGACAGAGCGGCTGACTCCTGAGCTCAAGCCTCTTCACCTCAGGTATGAATTTCTAAACCCAAATAGATGTTGTCCTGTGATCATAAGTGCAGATCTTGAACCCGATCGGACTGCTTCACTCTTGGAGAAATTGGAAGCGCACAAAAGCGCGATCGGGCGCTCGATCAAGAACTTGATGGGAATCTTGCGGATTTTTCTGATGCAAGAGTATGATCGCACGGTTCGTGTTCCTCAGAAGTGGGTGCTCCCACCAGTGCCACCTGATCCACCTCCCACCGATGACTGAGCGGGTATGTTTTCTCTTTCCCTTTTGCTTCTATATCTCTTTATCTTTCAGTCTTGAAGCATTGAGGACAATGCTCAGACTAAGCTTGGGGGGGAAGACGACTTTTGTATCTTAGGATTTACTTTTGTGTTTTAGGATTTATTTTGATTGCACTTAGGTCATTTTTACTTTTCTCTTGCATTGTTAGGTGAAAAATTTGCTTGATTGTTTCGATTTGGGACCTGTTTGAAAATTTTCATGTGATTGGGATGACTTTGGGAAGTTAGAACTAACCTCATAATTGACCAAATAGAACTGATTAGGAATAAATGGTTTGAGACTTGTGAGAATGGAGACTTGAATGTTGAAATAGAATTTAGAAACTGAATTGTGCCTTTAAATTTTGGAAATAGGGATTTCAATTAAAGAAAGGTTGGGATATCCGTTGGTGTGAATGAACGCTAGTGGATGTGTGTATTCATGGTATGTGCAAATAAAAAAAATAATAAAAAAAAAAAAAAAGAGAGAGATGAAAAGATGGAGAAAATAAGAGTACTGGCAATAAGCCTTGAATGGGCGCCTTTGAGCTCGTCTCCCAAATTAGAAATGAAAGAAATAAAATTTTTGCACATATCAACACACGAAGTCCGCAACTTTCTGACCTAATCTTGATTCAAGCTTGGGGGGGGCCAAAAGGGTAAATCTCCTACAAACGAGGGCACAGTTTAGTGAAAGAATGATAAATCGACAAATTCGAGTAATCAGCTTTGCAAGTTTTGAAACATTTAGAGTTTGAGGTTTTGTTAATCAATTTGTGAGGTGAATCAAAATTTACCAAGATGAGTCCAAATCATAGCAAAAAGATTCTTGAGTTTCTTAATTGAGTCAATCGAGTAAATTTTCACATTTAGGCATTTAGCTTGCATTTAGAATCCAAACCCGGTTTGAAAGTACAAATTTGCTTGAGGACAAGCAAAGGGTAAGCTTGGGGGATTTTCTGTTTTAGATCTTGTTAAAAACCAAAAATCACGAAAAACAACAAAAAAAAATTAGGTTTTCCCCAATTTTACCAGAACCAGTACCAGTTTAATACGGCCCGTATCCGCCAATACGGTCCGTATTGAGTCCTGTACTTGTCCATTTTCAACCAGCAACCAGGTCCGTATCCGGTACTTGTCCTGTACTTGTCCATTTTCAACCAGCTCCCAGGTCCTGTACTTGTCCATTTTCAACCACAAATGGCCCCAAAAACACGTGGTCTTCTCAAAGCTTTGACAGGTCTAGGCAAAAAGAAGAGGGGGGAGTCTTCTTCTCAAAATCCACCACCTGAATCACCCGATCGGAGCCCCAAACGAGAAGAACTGCCGGAATCTCCTCCTCAAAACAAACCGCAACCAATGGAGGAGCAACAGTATAACCCTCTGGATATCAAATTCACCTCCAGAGCACATGCCAGAGTCTTCGAAAAGCTGGAAGACAACAAAATCATCAACCACAAGGCCATTCATATCGAGACCCTTCAAGAGCTCGGCCTCCTCGCCCAATTCAAAACCCTAGCAAAAAGGGTCCACATCTGGGACTTTCTCAACAAGCTGGTGGATGTCCCAACTTATGACGACCTCACACGCGAATTCATTGCCACCTTCTCCTCCGAAAATGACACAATCAAATTTCAACTGATGAATATAGATCAGGAGATGTCAATGCATGATTTCTGCAACATCTTTAGCTTTAAAGATGAGGGCGTACAGGCATATAATGATGATCGGAATTTCTGGAAGATGATCACCAATGACCGCATCAGTGATCCGAGAGTCGCCAGCCACATTGTCCATCCAGTACTCCGTTACATGCAAGCGGCTCTCAGCAACTCTCTTTTCGCTCGAGGTGAGACCTGTGCGAAAGTCACCTTCCCCGAGCTATACATCCTCAAGTGTATGCTCATCACACCGGAAGAGCCTCCGCACATCGGCCATTTCCTTTGCAACCACATCCACTCGATTGGAACAAACAAAAGGGGCAAAGGAAACATCTCCATTGGTGCCATCGCAACAATCCTCGCTCGGCAACTCAGACTCGAGGTTGATTTCTTGAAAGAAGGCACTGGTATGAAATTCCTAGACATCGAGTGCCTCACTGCGATGAGAATGATTAGCGGCAGACCTCCCGAGCCATACCTCTATCACATCGAAAGCAGGAGGGTTCAAATGCCTTGCAAGCCGCTACCTCTCAAAAACCAGCAAAGATGGAAGCAAGTGGCCCCTATCGGCAGACAAGCCGCCGAGGAAAGTGATGATGAGGTCGATTTTGATGCCCTAGAGGCCGAAGCTGAGGAAGAAAATAGGGCCGAAACCGCAGCGGCCGCCGCATACATGCAAGAAATGGCGGCAAACGAGCAAAAGGCTCGTCAAGAGGCGCTCGCGACAGAAGCAGCGCGACAAGGGGCGGGACCATCTGATGCCCCTCAAAGTGGATACAACCGAGTTCTCCAAGCCGTCCAAAGAGTCAACGCGAACATGGAGAGATTCTCCATTGACACCAGGACCACTTATGCCCGGCTTGACCAGCAGTATGACGAGACACGTGACTAACATATCAGGTTCGCCAGGGCATGGACGAGCTTCGAGGGTATGCTGCCAACAACAGGCGGGAGGCACAGCAGGCCCGCTACATGTCACAGCAGTACTATCAACATGCTCTCGCCACCGGACTACCATACCAGCCACCACCATATGGACTCTTCGACCCGCCATTCTACGAGGAGATCCGGCGACCACCACCACCTCAGGATTGAGGTGCAGTGAGTTGTATCTTTCCCCGGTCTTTTTACTTTACTACTTCCTTTATTTTTATCTCTCGAGCATTGGGGACAATGCTTAATTTTATTCGGGGGGTAGGAGATAAATTGACCATGTATCTTTAAATTTTTCGCAATTTAAATTCTTAGGTGCTAGTAGTTTTACTCAATTTTTGACTAGGGTTAGAGGCTTTACCGAAAATCCTAGAATGATTAGATTGAGCTTTTTGGCTAGCTTGCATTTTTATTTTCCCCTAGGAGTAGGTTAATCAAATAGGAATTGTTTTTAAATTGAATTAGACTAAGGTTTAAACAATTGGCCATGATACCAAAAATTCAGAATTTTAAAAATAATTAGTGATCTCAAAGTGAACAATTAATTGCTAACCATGAGTGTTGACCAAAAATCGCAAACCCTAGAATTTTTATTGTTTGAGTAATTTATTTTTGTAAAGTCTTTTTAAACTTGATAGTGTTTTAAGAATACCCATTTATTATAGACTAGTCAAGTGCCCGTGCGTTGCAACGGGAAACAAAAATTTTAGTTATTAAATATTTATTCACGTAATAACTATGCTAGTTAAGTGTAAAGAAAAATAAAAATGAAATGACAAAACAATGTACAAATAAAGAAGAATACATAAAAGTAAAGGAGAATAAAAATGAAATGACAAAACAAGTAAAGGAGAATTCATTTTTATTCTCTTCTTCTCGTTAGCAATTCTAATTGAATTCCAATCACAAATGATATAAAATACATAAAAGTTATTCTAATTCTAATTAACAATTCATCAATACAAGTCAAAACATTATAATAAAAAAACATTATTCTCATACATCCATAACAATTACAATAAAAAAAGGACACATAATAATTTCAAAGAAAAAAATTAAAAATCTCAACACGAAACATCATCCAAAACATACTAAACCTGTAACATAATCCTTTCTGTAAGCAATAGTAATGGAAGTGTACAAAAAAAGATCCTTAATGGGTAAATAAAAACTGACGGCAAAAACAGAAATAAATTTGTCAAATAAAATTTGTTCCATATTGTACATTATTTGTTCATATGTTGGTGATTACTGATCTTGAAGCATATTTTGTCAGAGTCTAGAGTGCGGAATTTACTATGAAAATTGGGCTTCCAAACATTATTATGATTTTTTTTCATATGAAACCGTTTTTACCAAAAGTTCTCATGAAAGTATCTCCTGCCGAACAAGGCCGAAGGCCCAATAACAATAACATAGTTCAATACAAAATCCATCATTGCACAAAATCTAATAGGCCGATAATCCAGATCTGATTCGCCTGAACATACACCTTGATTCATTAAATCCGACATATAACGTAATTGCATATTTTCATCCAACAAAAAAAAAGCTCAAAAAGAATCTCTATGAAGTCAATAAAAAGTGGCAATAGCATCCTCAAATTTTATACAAATTATTAACATGACAAAAAACCAGCATGTAATTTCAAATCCTAAATACTTAACAATTAAAATAGATTGTAAGCGTACCAATATCAGAGAATGAAACTACAAACACTAATGCTCTCTGATTATTTCTCAACTCTCTTCAAGAAGAGATCACATCACATCACTCTTCTGATCTAAATTAAATTGGAAAAAAAAACATCCAAAAAATTGTTATTCACTCCATCAAATAACCGTAGGCTTACATCCATTTTGAGATACACATGTTTGATTGCAAATATAAGAGATCCCCTAAAATTCATTTAAAAGTTACCCTAATCGTTAAACAGCGGCGGATATGTAAACCCCTCATAATCCCAGGATTTGTTGTCAGTGTAGAAGCAGCACTCGCATTGTTAATTTCTTCCTGTAAGAGCAGAATTTCAAGAGCGTTGATCAAACTTTACCATTTCAAATCAACAACCCAATGATTAATTAGAGAGCAGAAATCAGTTCAAGTCAGATTTAAGCAATCCATTATTGAACTTTATTTAATCACCAAATCAACCCCTCCAGCAATCAAAATAAGGTAAGAAAAGGAGAAAAGCGCATTTAGGTCATACAATTTTGTAAAATTTCATGATAATAAGCTGCTGATTAAATGAAACAACTAACCGTGCGTGCCTTCAAGCATTTTTAGAGCTTGCTGAACACCTTCCCAGATACATCTCTACTTGTGTTAAGCTTCTCTGCCTACATATATAACATTCATTTTCAAATAAATTAAAGAAAGATGAAATAAAATAAAAACTACACTGCTGCTTATTTTGTAAGGAAAAAAAAAAGACAATTTGTAATTTTATCATGTTGAACGGTTCAGATCGACTATTTGGAATTTGTAAACAGAGGTAGTGATCCAAAAGTACGGACCAATGTGCGTTATGCATAGTACCATAGCCTCACTATAAAAAAAGTATCATAAAAAAAAACTATGCGAACCCCGCATTTTTGGAGATACATTCCTGCATTTTGTGCCAGAAAAGAAGATAAAGATTGGATATTGTACATGAGATGATATTTAATGGGTGTGAGCATAATGCCGTGACCTATAAAGAAGCTATATGTCAGAGCACAAATTCTCTTGTAAAGATACTGTATTGCTTGCCGGCAAGTAAAACTTTGGGAAAGAAACCTTCTAAAAAAATATGCGCTAATTGGGAAATCATTGTTTCTAAGGGATCAAGACACATCAACAAATTGGTTTTGAAAAACAAAAGTATCGATCCAGTCTTTAAAACAGTAGAAGTGATCAAGCAGCATACCGATTTAAACCGACTCAAGTTTTCTAAATCGTGTTACTTGATTCAAATTCAAAAGAACATCTATTAATCAAAAATCGAGAAGACCAACCTAATTATCTCAGAGATGGTGGGTAGATCAGGTATGCATGCTGCTGGCTGTCTGCCTCGTTTGTCCGTACACGACCTTATAGTCTAGACCAGGAGATGTGGCACTGGTAGGAAGGTAAGCTGGTTATCAGCTAGATCAAGCCAATACAAGTTGAGAGTAAATGAATTCAACTTACTATTGAATATATGATTTTCTAAGCTGCCGCATGGCATGCATTCATAAACCAGCATCCTGTGCTGCTCCTCACAGCAATACCCAATTAATTTTACCAAATTGGGATGTCCATATTGGCCCAGGCATATAACTTCAGCCTTCAAAACAAAATTATAAGAAACCCAAATTAGTCACATATATTACATAGAAAAACAGAAGTAAAAAAGCTAATAAACCAAAATATTCATAAGGTTGAATGAATAACTGTATGTCAGGTTATGGTATCATGCAGGTCAAGTCCATACCGGTCAGGTACCATGCTAGTGAATTATTGATGCCAGGTCAGGTACAGGTACATTTTGCAACAAAGACATGAAAATTCTCACTCACCATCCATTCCCGATGACCTTGAGTTCCTTCTTGATCAAGGTACTTAACTGCCACGTGTTGCGTCTCTAAACCAGGTCAATATCCAACCATTTCTTCATTAAGAGAGTGTACTTTTGAAGTAACACTTTATCTGCTTCTGTTTCTCCAGCCGGCACTGCAAGCTTTGAGCTTAAAGCTGTTTTATCTTGGTTTCCTTCATAAATCTGAGAAATTAGTACGAACTTGCCTTCTTTCTTGCACAACCAACCATGAGTTGCTCTCACTGCGGCACCAAGAGACGCTAAATCTGGAAAGTAGGTGCAATATAAGTGGGCAGTTTGAGAAAAGTCTATAGAATTTGAGAAAAAAAGGAAGGTTCAAGACTATATTTATTACAGTATAAAAAAAATTGTACTTAAACCAGGTTGGCGCTCTACCCCCATTCTCATTCTAATAACTAATGTAAGCTTAGGTATGTTATTATTTTCAAAAGTAGTTCATATATAAGTATGCAGTTTGAGTATATATTAATTCCCATTGAAGGTCAGTAAGCACAGGCTGTTGCAAATTTATAATATGCCCAATGAACAGTGAAACATTCATCAAACCTCATCATTATTTTGCAATTGGCATGATACATATATTATGAGATTGCATACAAATTACTGGATTTCAATTTGAGAATTTAATTATGAAAAATTAACAGGATTGTCAAAATTAATCCATCATCAATGATCCCAACCCTCAGTTCAGAACAAAATATTAAAAAAACACGATGCTTATATATGATAACAATAATTAATTCATTTCACTTTCATCTTTCTGAATGAATTATGCAAGTATCGGTTGTCAACCTACGTAAATCTAGGTCAACATCATTTTGTAATATACTAAAGACGTGGAAAAAATAACAATCATGTAACTTCTAATTTGCAAAACATTATTTCCTTGCAATGACAAAGGGGAGGGTTTTCAAAAGTAGTTCTATCAGTAAATACCTGGCCTTTGAACAGTATAGACAGAAGAACCAAAAATTTGTGCAACCGACTTGAGAATGCTAGCATTAGCAGACGCACCACCAGTGGCTATAATCCTGTTAGGAGGGCTGGGCATACCAAATCTCTCAGCATGACCTCTCATGGATAGCAATAGAAAGGTTGACAGAAATCAGCTAATCACATATGAAGGGTAAGCAAGATATTTCTGCTAGAGAGAAGTAAGAGCAGAGAGGGAAGTAAGAATGTCATTTTGAATTACCTCGGTAATTTTACCAGAGTATTAGTAAGGTGCCGACTGGAGAAGGTCGTCGAAAACAGGAAAAATTCATTTAGCATATGTTTAAATGTTACCAGCAATCAATTTTTCCAGAGGTGAGATCGGTAATTGCAACACTACCAAAGGGATCAACTGAGGCAAATAAATTGTTTAGAAAGAAAGATTGCAAATATATGCATGTACCTTTGAGCTTTCTGTAAACTGTGCAGTTGCTGTCTCAAGGTTTCTGCCTCCCTTTGCCAGAACTAAAAAAGGAAAACAGAAATTATGAATAATCTCAAAATTAATATCTTAGCTAATATATTGAGAATATTAACAACTATGTTAAGCTAATGCATTCTGATAAAATTATTGAAGATATATGTACCTTTAGTTGTGAATTCGGGTTCTGCAACGGAGGTGTTCTTCCTTTGACTTCACATAGCGATCAATTATTGCTTTCATGCTATAAAAGACACCAAGCAGAACATATTATTCTAGAAACTACGTACATGTCATGCTCAAGCCATATAAATTTAACATTGAAACAAGAATAGTTCTTGTTGCTAGTTTTGAAAAGGCTGTTTCATATATGTTGGCAGTTGGTCCATAGGCACTGTCCTCATTAAATCCGAACCATATACATATACATCAATCTAAGTACGTCATGCATGTAATCAATTAAATCAGTATAAATATTTCACACCAAATATATACCGCATGCATTATGAACATATATTTACATTTGCTATGAAAACTGTAAGAAGTTTCAAGATATTGTATAAGACTAACTACTGGATGAAGCAAATTAAATTCACCAAAGAGAATTTTAGCTGTTAATAAGAATATCATGATTTTTTATAATAATTAATTCTGGCTTAATCCATCTAGTCATGCTTGTAGGTTGATTTCCACAAGGCATATAATTTCAGGAGGGAGGTATTCTTTGGGTCATGATGGTCCACATGTCAGAGAAATAAGATATAAGTAACTGCTTTAAAGGTTTTATTAACATCTCGCTGGCTAACATGGTGTCTAGGTGACGTTTCAAGTTCAAAATTCAAATCCCATCAGGCCCCTATGGACATGTAATTGAGTGGCTACAAACAAGGGGCATTAAGAAATTTTAAAAATAAAGACATGATGGAGGCATTTGAACTCTCCTTATTGAAAGCTAAAAGAGCAACAAAATTACTTATTCATTCGCTTCAATTTGAATTAACCAAACACAAAGAGGAACAATTTTAAACCCCTTATAACTGAGATTTCACATAATCAATCCGAGCTCCTTGCAAAATTTAAATTTAAATTAGTGTAAGTTGCAAAAATAAATAAAATACAAAAAAAAACATATTTCATACAGGCCCTATATAGTATGGTGCTATTCTTAGAAAGTACAAAGCCAAGCAAAAATTAATTAAACCTTAATTGAACTAAAGAAGACAGTACCATGAAACATATTTCACACAGGACCGAATTTTTTTTTTCCGGTTCTTTCTACCAAATCAAAATACCCATGTAATCCATCTAGACCCTATATTATTTTAAGGCAAATGCTTCTGTGCATACAAGGACCTATTTGTAACATGAGCATATTTTCATTTTCAAAGTTCAAACAGTCGATCCGACCGTTCAACATTTTCTCCATATTACAATGTACTTGGAGGCCAAATTTTACATTTTTTTGAATTTTTTTACTATTTATTAAGATGGGTACAAAATTCAATGGTATGAATTTGACTAGTTTTGTAAAATACTTAATAAATAGTAAAAAAAATCGAAAAAATGTAAAATTTGACCTCCAAGTACATTTTAATATGGAGATAATGTTGAACGGTCGGATCGACCGTTTGAACTTTGAAAATAAAAATATGCTCATTTTACAAATAGGTCCTTGTATGCACAGAAGCATCCCTCTTATTTTAATATTATTTCTATAAATAAAAAATTCTGTGAAAATATGGGTTATATGGATCAGATTTGTGCAGTTTTTTCAGGTGTGGTCAGATTTTTTCAGTGCAGCAATGGAAATTTGCAACATAAAGATGCAGGATATTATTTCAAGCATCAAAACTGTAAACCCATAATAATAAAATTTTAAAAGATTGCTTCTTACAAGAGATAATCCTCTAATTGCTCTTTCTGCTAGATAATCGCATGGCTTGAAAAATCCACCGTATAATTTGCACCAAGTCGTCAGAACAGAAAGATAATTAAAGCCTAAGAACAGATAACACCTGTCTAAATAAATTTGGATAACATGGACATGAATCATAAGATCAATGAAAATATTTTGAGGAAATTACCTTTCTGCTAGATACCCTAATCCCCATATCTAACGATTTTATCCCAAGTCCAATTTTTTGTTTATGTTTCTCATATACCCTAAACTTGCCAACACCAATTAATTCTTCATTTCTGTACATAATTATCATTATTAGTTCAATTCTTAAAGAACTACAAACCCCTTCTATTGAAAAAATGTGAAACACTAATTTCATTGACAAATAATAAGCAAAGAAAAAAAGGGCAGAAGAGAGACAAGATAACCAAGCCCAAGTAGCGATGAACATAGCACCAAGCAGAGAAAAAAGAAACCCAAATTTTAAGTTCTGAAATCGCAATTTCTAAAGCTTAAGTGAAAAAAATAACAAAGTGAGAGAAAAAGAGAGGGTGATACCTCGAAACCTGAGAAGCGTCGACTGAACACACTGCTCCGTCTCTTGACCAGGTGAAGAAGCGCTAGGGTTTACACTTCGGGGAAACAGAGAGGAGAGAGGAAATCTGACTTGGGGTGGCGGAGAGGAGAGGCAGGTAGCTAGGGTTTGGGTCTGGCGCTTGATTTGTGGTGAACTTTGTGTACCAGCAAGTTTAACAGAGAGAGAAGAGTCGCCGACAGAAGAAAAAAAAAGGAAAGAGGGAGGAGATCGTCTTTGTGTACCTCTGACTCCTTTTTACTCCATCAAGATCGAAGAGAAAAGAAAAGAGGGAGAAGATCTAAGAGAGAAAAGAAGATCCGAAGAGAGAAGAGAGGGAGGAGGTGTTCTTCTGGAGGAGCGGTGGAACGGAAGAGAGGAAAGCAAAAGGAGAAAGACGCGTTTTCAGTGCGTCGGGAAAGGAAAAAGATGAAAAAGTGAGAAACGCGTGGGGAAGAAAGAAAAAGATATACAATTTTCATATGACTCAGTATGTGGCGAGTTAGTTTATAACTAATTCATGACTTGTACACAAATGGATACATAAAATGTATGCATAATATCTCATATTCAACATAATGATTCTGAATCGTTGGATCTGCTGGATGGACGGCTGAGATTTCCTCTTGACAGATAGAGGATTGGATCCTAACAAAATATGCGTGATATTTAGTAGTCCTGATAGACCCCTAGCGAAACTATGCAATAATTCTTTGTATGAATGAATACTTGGAATTGTGTGTAATCATGGTGCTTGTGACACAAAAAAATTTTATTTTTCAAAAAAAAAAACGAAAAATACAAAAAAAAATCAGAAATGAGAAAAATCCAAAAAAATAGAAAAATCAGAAAAAAAAAGAAAAAAATAGAATAAAAGATGGAGGATAAAAAGAGTACGGGTGCCTATGCAAGACTGGTTACCAATAGGCTCGAGAAAACCTCCCAAATTTAAATTCTTGTATATATTTAATTTTTCAAAAAATAGTCACAAGTACCAACACACTCAGTTGTCATACTTTGCTCCAATCAATTGGGAAGGAAAATTAAAATTTATATCATTAGAATTCCTATTGATTGGAAGGGATCCATTTATAATCGAAGGGGAAATTAATACTCTCAATTTTAAGGATATTTGTGAAGTAGATTGTTGAATGATAATTTTTCTAGGGCAAGCATAATGAGGTCAATCATGGGGTGAATAAATTGTTCAAGGGAGAAGTCATGAATATTTTTTAAGTTCTAAATTTTTATTGTCATGCCAATTGTACCAAACCTAAGCCCTAATTTGATTCTTAAACAAGACCTTGAGATTGTATGGTTTAACCTAGACTGAATCTTTGACCAGCTGGGATGTCGTTGCTTGAGGACAAGCAACAATTCAAGTTGGGAGGCGTGATCAGAGTCAAAATAATAATGATTTACGTAGGGTTTTGGCTTAGGTTTTGCATATTTTCTCACACTTATATTTAATTAATTAGAGAAAAAGGCTACTATCACCCTTCTTTATGTTTTATTGCAGAAAACAGGTTTTGGGACTATTTTACACCAAATGGAGCAAGAATCAGGTCAATCGGATCAGCAACGCTCATCGACTAAGTCCCTGTTACGGCCCGTATTGGTTAATACAGACCAGGCCTAGCATTGACCAGAAGATAGCACTGGAAGCATTAAACCCTAACTGTCAAGGTCCTAATACGGACCGTATCACCCAATACGGTCCGTATCCGAAGGCGTCTCTTGGGGAATAACTGCCGACAGCTGTTTCCAGACCAGTTTCTTAGCCCCTACTCAACCTTTACATGTCCCTACACTCCTATATAAGGCCCCTGGGCAGAATGATTAGTTATCTTTGTAATTAGGGTTAGATTTGATTAAAGTGAGAAGAGAGGAGTGCTTGTAATGATGCCGTTCCGCGGCTAAGTTCCTTTTCTTAGGGCTAGGCAGTAAACCTTGTTACTCTTGATGTTTTGATATATATATATTTCTATTGATTATGATTCCTTGTTGTTGTGCTAAAATGCTTTTGTGATTTACTATCTCTTCATCTAATTTCAATGATCTAGTTTAAGTCCGTTAGGGTAGTGACAGTACTTTAATGGTAAGAGAAACTATTTGTATAAATTAGCCTCGTTGAGATTTATTAGGTTTATGTGAAGAAAACCTTAGCGGGGAAACCATAAACCGGACCAACAAAACGCGTACCAAATTCTATCATTTGCGTAAAGTAAATCGCAGTGATCTTTGTAGTAATTTGGGGTATTTGAGAGATCAGACATTTGCGTAAGGTAAATCGCAGTGTCCTATGTAGAATCTCGGTGAAAGATCTATCATTCTCGCGTAACATAAATCGCAGTGACCTATGTAGTGTCTTTCATTAAACAACAACAAGAAATCAGACGCAACAGGAATATATTGTCAAGGCGGATTGAGTGGCAATGGTGTGCCGAAACCTTAGGAATTCTCATCTCTATCTTTATTTTAATTACTTTTAATTGCTTCCTAATTTACATTGATCAAAACAACATCTCTCAATTTTCAGATTTCGTCTAGCCTTTCGAAAGATTGTGATTCGATCGCTCAAAGCATTGAACCAATATTCCCTGTGGATCGACCTCGAATATACTACTCGATAGGATTATGCGCTTGCAGTCCGAACCGATAGCATTTCTGAGTTTATAAATATTAAAAGAAACATTGCTCTCTTTTGAGTGATCAAGAGGCACCTGGCAAAACGCATTATGACCATCCAATTACACAGATGATTTTGTACCATACGATATCATGATCCAGTAAACTATTTACTCGTGTTAATTCTTTTGTCTCATAGCTATCAGATCAGTTTCAAGGTAGGTGTGTGTCATCCTTGCAAACTTAATCTTTTCTTGATCCTGAGTAGATTATCAAATATGATTACTCTTGTAATCATACTGCTAGCATATAACCTTACTTTATCAAGGAACCCGGTGATACTATTACTCGTACAGAAATACGAGGGACAACAGTACTTTTGGTGAACATCTCTTTCTCCGCATAAGTTATGCATACCGAAGTGCTACCGTTATGGCTACCTTTTACGGACAGCGTTAGAAAACACTCATACATATACATCTCTTATGTAGGAATGATGAATACCTCATACTTTAGAAGTTAACACTGAATGAGAAACATTAATGATACGAACACAATCCCATTTAATGTTTCACTCGGGGTCTGTCTAATACCATGTTTCAGGAACATATATCTATGTGATTAAAATGACATCTCTTGTCTATAGTCTGTAAAACTTAACCATATTTTAATCCACATACTAACTTTGTAGCGGTTTAATTAGTGTTCCTGCTAATTACCTCGGTTAGAGACTCTTAAGAGTATATATCATCTATATTATGAAGTTTCACAATTCCAGTCATTAACTCAAAATGATTCATAAATGCAATAATACTTAAGGCAACAAATGACATTTTATTAATCATCCAATTCATGAACAAAGCTTATATGATAAATTTATCGTATTATTGACTTCTAGATTATTACATGCTAACAGTTTACAACATCAAATTCTAATTAATTCTATTATAAGATTATGTTATAGCATGAATTCTCTCATTAAGAACATTTGTATCCATAACAATCCTTATGACATTTCTATTTCCTTTCCCATAAAACTGTTGCCACAATTTCGCCTCCTCAGTCGCTTGATTCGCAACTAACCAAGGTGGATGCTTTTTATCTCGAAAAATCACCTCATTTTGATGTCTCCATATCAACCATAGGACAGACATGAATGTAGAGATCCAAACCTGTCCTTGTCTTCGCCGACCACGACTACAGAAATTGCTTGATGTCTCTCAAGTTTCAGACACTTTGTCTCCCTCATGAATGAGATTGACAAATCGATTCCACACATCCTTTACATTCTTGCACTGGAAGAAGAGATGATTTGAAGTTTCCATTGTGATCGTCACACATCACACACTAAACCTCGCAATTAATGCCCAAACTTTGCAATCTCTCACGAGTCAGTAATCTATTCTTTCAGAACAGTTGTGAGAAAATCTTAACCTTTAAAGGTGTCGTTGCTTTCCAAACCAACATAAATTCACATTTAATCCTTCATGCTTCGGTTATCACCTTATAAACAGAAGAAGTGGAGTACTCTCCATTGGCTAACTAGCGCCATATCAGAATATTATCAAATTCAGAAAAAAAAACCCGATATTGTACCAGTGAAAGCTGAGGTGACAGGGGAGGCAATTGAAAAAGCTTCCTGAAGCGAGATGTGTTGAGAAATTGACTTAGGCAAGCCATCTTTCATCCGCCTCAATGGTATTGGTTCCCAACAATCGTACCAGTAAGAAATTTTCTCCCTATTGCCTACGATCCACTGTGTACACCATTGAAATAGTGCGTACAGTTTGATCAATTGGTTCAAAAGAAAGATCCATTTACCAACCAGGTTTTAGGATTGAGTTGTTGCGATCGATGCTTCCTTATAATACTTATAACCGAGTACCACAAGCTATCAGTTTGGATTGTCGCTTTCCATCACCATCTAAGCAAAAGTGAATTGTTTCTCAACTCCAAATTGGAGACACCAAAACCTTTAAACTACTTAGGCAAACACACAATTTCCCAACTAATCAAACATAATCCTCTGCCTTGCCCTTGTGATTTACCCCAAAGAAAAATTTTGCAAAGTGTTTCAATCATTTTCAATACCAATTTCGGGAGAACAAAGCAAGTCATGAGGTATATTGGTACACTGCACATAACCGAATTAATAAGCTGCAGCCTTCCACCTTTGGATAGCAATTTACCAGCCCAACCTTCAATTCTAGACTCTATTTTTTCGAGCAAAGAAATAAAGTCTTGTTTTCTTGGCTTGCGAGTGATAAGGGGCATTCCTAAGTAAAAAATTGGCAGCTCAGATCGGGTACATTCCATTACGGCTCTTACCATCAATATGTCAGCTGGTTTAGATTAATTGGGTAGAACGAGCTCTTGTCAAAATTAATTTGCAAGCCTGAAACTTCCGAGAATAATCTAAGAACCAACTTGAGGGAGATCATTGTAAGTAGATCAGTATGAGCAATAACCGCCGTATCGTCTGCATATTGGAAGACAAGGATAGGGCTATCAAGCTTAGCCGAAATCGGCATATCAAGTCTCATTGACCCAATTAATCATTCTCTGTAGAACATCAACTGCTATTAGGAATAGCATAGGAGAAAGCGGGTCTCCTTGGCGAAGGCCCCGCTTATAGGAGAAGTAATCAGACTCCTCCCCATTTATGATGACCCTTGAAGTGGAAGTTTGGAACATATTTTTCATCTACCTTATCTATTTCAATAGGAAGCCCCTTGTGTGCATTACATGGATTAAAAACTCCCAGTTAATAGAATCAAAAGCCTTCGCGAAATCAATCTTAAAAAATACTGCCGATTAGTGAGCATGGGTAACATGGTGCAAAATCTCTCTAACCACCATAAAATTCTCAGAAATTTGTCAGCCTCTGATAAAAACAGATTGATTAATAGAGATGTGTTAGGATAGAAAACCTGTAAGCCTTGTTGCTAGCAATTTTGAAATGATTTTCGGGATTAAGCTAATGATGCTTATAGGCCAGAAATCCTTTAATTCAATAGGTTTCTTGGGTATCATCATAATGTTGGCAGTGTTGAGAGGTGTGAGATCTATTTCCTCCTGGTAGAAATTATTAAGCAATATGAAAATATCATGCTTAATTTTAGCCCAATATGTCTTCGCGAATTCATTGGCAGTCCATCGGGTCCTGAAGCCTGATTATTCGCAAGACTGAAAACTGTTGCCTCTATTTCCTGTTCTGAAAATGGGTTTTGTAAGGCACTTAAATCTGGCTCGACCCCATACAGTGTTGTTGGATTGAAATCTTCAACAAAAACCTGAGTGCCGAGTAGCAAACGCATGTGATTGCGAAACAGAGAGCGGATCTAACCCGCATCTGTTACTTGCCGGTCTTCAACTAACAAGGTTTGTACTGTGTTTGTTCTTAGCCTCGAAGATGCGTAGTTGTGGAAGAATTTAGTGTTGTTATCACCTTCCGCAAATTATCAAAGATTTCTCCAACAAATTCTCAGTTCTGGCTGGTAGCTTTTTGCTGCCAATCAGTATTTAATTTCGACTGTGGTACTGCTCACACTCTATTTACTAAATTTCAGTAACATTGAAAATATTGGCTAACTACAATTCTTGCTTCGGCAACGCATGACACTGAAAAGAGATAATCAAGCAACACTGAAAATATATCCTGTAAATATGTTGCGGTGAAGTATATTACCACAACTTTTACTTGAGGAATGTTTAAATATCTTCATTTGTTGTATCTCTATGTCTATTTTTAATTTTTTTAAATTTATATGTCAAAATAAAATTATTTTCTATATTATTTTCTCTACATACAAATAAAAAATTATCACTTTTCATCTACGTACTTAATATAAAAATGGAGATATCCACGAAAATTTTTTTATCTGAATTTTGAACCACCTTCCATACAAAGAGTATATATAAGCCTTTTTTTCATGAACCTTCTAATCAATATCAAATTAACAACCTTATTTTTTTATCTTAATATTAAAGTTAGAAAAACATGTATATACCCCCGTTTTTTAGCAAGTCACTGATTTATTTTGCGTTGCGTGATTCATAAAAGCCCATTAATATTAATCTTCTTATATAAAACCCCGCAAATTTAATCACTTTTAGGTCATTTTTTTTTTAATATTCACTCCGCACCAAAAAAAAAGAAGCTAAATACAATCGTATAATTATTCTATTTACCGTTTCGTAAAGCAGATGCTTTAAGATTTGTGCGCACGGATTGTAAAGCAGATGCGAAAATTGCGGGCACGAATCTTAAAGCAAATCGGACGGTCACCGAACCCATCGAACTCACTTTGAGTCTGATGGGCATCGGACCCAAATTGACCTCCTGCTTTAGAACGATGTACATACGCCTTTATGCATGACCTATATGTAATTATATGTAGTATTGTTGTAAAAAATAGCTATTTAGAATGATTAGTTGTTGGTAATGATCAAATCGTTACAGATTTTTTTGACTAATAGATTGATTATTTCTAATTAATTGTTTGAAGGTATTATGTCCGTCCGACGAGCGCATACCGTTATTTACAACACTGATATATTCAACAATATTAGAGGCATTGTTCAGCAAAATATATGAAAAAGTGAACAAAAAGAGGAAATTTCACGTATACCCTCAATTTAGAAATTACATTTCCCCCTCTAAATTTTTTAATATCATATTTAACCTTCTATACTTCAAAAACTCACAAATTTACTCATTTTATTGTCTTTTGCATTGAAACTCATTTTAAAATTACGAAGTGTCCAATTTACACTTCATTAAAAAAAAACATGTATCATGTTTTAGAAAAATATCAGTCTTCTAACTGAACGATTTCTGAGGGCAAATAGGTCATTTATCTACTTATGACGCTTACACGGTGACATTTAGGTATATGCATGTTAAACGTCAGAAGTAGAGAAGTAACCTATCTGTCCTCAGAAATCGTCCAATTAAAAAAATAACATTTTTTTAAAACATGCTACATATTTTTTATTTTTTTAATGAAGGGTAATATGGGTACATCATAAATTTAAAATGAGTTTTAATAAAAAAAATATTAAAATCGATACATTTGTGAGTTTTTGAAGTTAAGAAGGATAAATATTATATTAAGAATTTAGAGGGAGGAATACATAATTTTCAAGTTTTTGAGGGATATACATGAAATCTCTCCCCCCTAAAAAAAATGATGAAAATAAATCTGTTGTGATTAGAATCACAGGACTCTGTTATTCCAAATTCATCCTTTTATTTTTTTGAAATGCACAAATCTCAAAAAGATGTTGTTTTCTATGCACAAATTTCAAAACAGGTGAATAAGTGGATTTGAAATAACAGAATCCTGTGATTCTCAAATATCATAGCATATTTGTTTCCAAAAATGACAATGAGAATATACTTCTGCTCCACACTATTTTATTTATCTTCGGCAAGTGTAAAATAATAAAGGAGTAAAATTAGATATAAAGGAGTAAAATAATTTCATCTCTCATAGAATAATATAATGGAATAAAAAAGACCTATATTCGATTCACTTGTCACTTTTTATAAGATTTCATTCAATTTTATTTCCATTTAACTGTTATTCCATCACAATTTAATACAATTTTATTATTTTAGTATTGTCGAACAACAATTAGAATTAAAATACAGCGCGTGAGATGTGCCAAGATGAAACTTTGGAGATAGTTATGAAGCTCACTAGTTTAAAGAAACCACAAACCTCGTGTAATATGTGCTTTGACAAATCTTAATTATATTAATAAACCACAACCCGATTTTTGTACCTAGAAAAGTGGGGAGCCCAATTCTCCCATGGACCACAACTCAGCTAGGTTGTCTACAACTTCAAATCATAACTGTTTCTTTTAGCTCTTTAAATGGACCGAGTTCAGGAAAATTATATGTTTTTATAGCTAGAAAATCCTCATAGATAATATAATAATACGATACGATTCTTGAATTCGGATCACCCAGGTACCTGACTCAAGCAAATTAAAAAAGGACGGATCAGATTAGTTATTTTAACTTGGCACGAATCTCAAAACGGACTCCTATAGTTTCCATAGGCACTGGATGACTTTGGCCCGGTGGGATTAATCTGGACCGTCCGTATGTAATATGCTCGAGTCTGGTACCTGGGACTGGGAGCATACGGATTCACGACTCTTTACATTCGCTCTCCCCTTCAAATAGAAAAAACCTTCCCCGTTCCTCCCTTTTTGTCTTCTTCCCTGCTCGTGAGGTGCTCCCTTTCTCCATTCCAAATCAAAACTCCAAAATCTAAACAAAACAACTAAATAAAACATCTCTCTGACCCTCTCTATCCCTTCCTCCCTCCCTCTCTCTCTCCCACTTCCCCTCCATCCTTCCCTCTCCCTCCCCGATGGCGCTAAGCTCGACCTTGTAATGGCGGTGTTACTGGCGCAAATGCCACGAGGAAGGTTTAGGGTTTGCTTCCTAGCGGGTTGCTGTGGCGTGCTCCTGTGGGCGTGCGTGTTGCGGCTTCTTTCATTGGGGAGACTCTGGTGCTGCTCTTGGACCCCCACAGGCAATAGCCCGGCTGCCACATTGGATCCGATGAGTCTTTTCTCCGGATTTGGGGGAAGTAGTAGTCGATTGAGTGATAAGGAAAAATCCGATAGGTTGGGGCATACTACTTTACCTCCCCCAAGTATGTTATTGGGAGTAACGCTATTTTTCTATTACTCGTGTCATTAAACACTTTCATGTATAATAAGTCACATAGGTAAATTATGGATTATAGTTTCGTGGCTTTTTGATATTTTGCTTGGTTGGATTAAGAAATGTTCATATATATGTTTTTCTTTTGTCACTCGAAAACCTGTGAAGAAATGAGTTTCAACTTATTTTTCAATTTAAAAAGCTGCTATTATCATAATAACATTATTTAGTACACAATTGATGATTTTGTAGGAATGTATAAGAGTAATGGTTATCTCAGAGTATCTTGCAATGGTGGATTGAACCAGATGCGCTCTGAGGTCAGTCAATTTCCTCGTATTTTATTTATACCTTCATTATTTCAAAACTTCATATTTTTCATGTTAATTGTTTTGCTGAGTTTAATTTTAATTTCAGATATGTGACATGGTGGCAATAGCTCGTCTTTTGAACCTCACATTGGTTGTTCCAGAGCTTGATAAAAGATCATTTTGGGCTGATCAAAGGTTCTGTTGACACAATATTTGTTAACTATCTTTATGTTTCATTAACCGAAAGCTATTAACGAAGGCAATGCATCTTGCAGCAATTTTGAAGATATATTTGATGTGAGATATTTTATTGATTCATTACGGGATGAGGTGCGCATAATTAAAAGACTGCCCAAGAGATTTAATAAGTTAGATTCAAGTACAAGTTCAAATTCAACACCAATTAACGTACTGACAATGGCCCCAGTTAGTTGGTCAGATGAGAAATATTACCTGCAACAAGTAAGAACATTTCCCCCCCTTTTTTCTTTTGGAAAAATAATGACAAAACCTTATCCCTTCTTTTAAACCATATATAAACTTTCTGCAGATTTTACCACTATTCAAGAAATTCAAGGTGATACACTTCAACAAAACTGATGCGCGTTTGGCCAACAATGGAATCAACCTATCTCTCCAGAAACTAAGATGCCGTGTAAACTTTCACGCCTTGCAATTCACCCCTGCAATCAAGGAATTAGGGGACAAGTTGGTGCAGGCTATTAGAAAAGGTGGAAGTTATGTTGCATTGCATTTGAGATATGAAATGGATATGCTAGCCTTCTCGGGTTGCAACCATGGTTGTTCTCCAAAAGAAGCTGAGGAATTGAAAAGGATGAGGTATAATTTTTCTTTTTGTTATGGTACTTGCTAGAATATTTTGAGTAATCAAGGGGTAATGTTGTAAATTACCTTCTTTTCTTGGAACATTTTGTTCAAGATTCAAGTTGACAATATTCATTTTGAAATTGTTGATTTGAGGAGCCTTTTTGGCATGTTACAGCCAAGGGAAAATGCAAAATTGCTATTTACAACTTGGTCGATTATATTCTATAGTGACCCACTAAAAATGGTATGCGAACTAGGTATGCATATCCATGGTGGAGAGAGAAAGAAATAGACTCGAAAGCAAAGAGGTTGCAAGGCTTGTGCCCCCTTACACCGGAGGAGACTTCTATAATTCTGAAGGCATTCGGCTTTGACAACAGTACACAAATTTACATTGCGGCAGGAGAAACTTATGGTGGTCAGGAAAGAATTAGAGTCTTAGAAGAAGCATTTCCTTACCTGGTGAGAGACACCCGCCAGTGTTATTTTAATTTTTTTGTGATGATTTCAAGTGGGCTCCTATAAATATTAAAAATATGCATACACTCGAAGAGAGACAAATCACATGTAACCTTCCCTGAATTATGATAAATACCAGTACACCATTCAATATATCGTAATCGCATAAGCTCTGAGGATCCCTGGATTTTTATACCCCTTTTTGTACTAATGAACGCATGGAAATCTTGGTGGTGAGCAGTTTGGACAATTTTCATAAATTGGGGTGAAAAGATAGTTCATGTTTTTGGTGTTGTGCATGATTTTTCCAATGTGCTAAAACCTCGGTAGGGTATTTGTCACAGAGCCAAGTTGCATGGATTTGCAATGATAAGTTTATATTTCAGTTGAGGAAGGAGATGCTGGTTGACAAGGAATTGTTTAGCAAGTTTCAAAATCATTCTTCCCAAATGGCAGCGATTGATTTCATGGTCTCAGTTGCGAGTGATGTGTTTATTCCCACCTATGATGGCAACATGGCAAAAGTTGTTGAAGGCTACCGAAGGTTTGTAAATAAAATCTTTTGACTATAATTAATGTAAATAACTGTGTAATGTCTTCTATCTTGTATGATGCGCATTCCAAGGTCTATAGCAGTCATCTTACCTTTTTTTATTTTTCAAGTCAATCTTGAAAATCCTTCTGTTTGTAACATTGTACACTATCCTTGTGCTATTTTACCCAAAGCTAAAAGGACAATCATGCAATATGAGTTGTCTTTGGTGAAAATTGGGTAGACAGAAGTTGATTTCACTCATAAATATTATTCAGAAAATTCACATTTGTTCAATTTCATGCACTGTTGTTTTTGGTCACAACTACATCAGCTAAATATTTTGAAAATTTTCAAGGCATCAAGGCTATCAGAAAAGTATCTTGCTGGACAGGAGAAAATTGGTAGAGCTCGTGGACTTGTATGAAAATAAAACACTTTCTTGGAACGAGTTTGCAAAAGCTGTGCAACAAACTCACCAGAGAAGTTTAGTGCAACCAGCATGTAGACGGATGGTACCGAATAAGCCAAAAGAGGAGGATTATTTCTATGCTAATCCTTTTGAATGCCTAAGCAATGTGACTGGATGTGTGAGCAGCGGTTAATTGATTCAAAAGTGAATTAGTCTCAACAAGTAAACTTAAATATGGAAGATTTTTAGTAGTGTTATAATTAGGGAAGATGAGAAAGATGTGTTGTGTTGTTCCTTAGCCGTTCTAGCAAAATGCTGTATAGTGAAAAAAAAATTACATGATTCTTTTTATAGGTTGAATTTTGTTTAGTAGGGCATTCTTTTTGCCAACTGGTTCTTGTATTCTTTAGTTATACAAATGCATAGTCTTAGTAATGAGTTGCAATTTTGTGGGACCGGCATTTCTTTATGTCTGTTTGAATCTTGTTGTTATTGAGAAGCAAAAGTTGAGCTAAAACAAATAACCAACTAATATGCTTTAATTTAAAAACATAGTTTATCTGCTCCAATATATGATTATAACAAACTGAAGATATGAACTTAAGCCTAGATATTTGAACTTGATTCACCCATTATCATAAATTACTAGTACAATAAATTTTTGAACTAAACTTGCATTACTTAAATGTGCTCTTGATCTGAAATGGGCTCATTAGTTGCATTAAAATAGACAATATTAAATGCCAGCTAAGAGCTAATAATATTTAATTAACAGCTACCGAATTTCAATTTATCAAAAGAAGGCGTTTTAAACAAATGATTGACAATCAAAAGGCTACAATTGGGAACCAAATTTGATTTCCAATCTGTTCTCAATCTGATACAAATCAATTTGTAGATGTGCCAATCACTTCATACAAATAAAAGCTTACTCTAATTTGAATAATAAACAAATTTTGTAGCTTAATCCTGTCTTTCAGTAAGAACTGCATAAAAAAAACATCATCTGCCAATATAAAATACTATCAAGTCAACTGATCAGATCGAGGCCAGAGAGGATCCAACAAACCATCAGCCATGGACCTGGTACCACCTGTTCTTTTCCCACAAGAAAGAGCCAGATATAGAACAGCAGCCGTGAAAAATCCAAAGAAATACGCATTACCATAAATCACCACAAATACTTCTCCAACCTCTTGTACCACTCCAAGTTGTCCGAGAAAGCCTGGTACCAATGGTGCAATGCTTAAACCCAATGCTACAAATGCCCGTACATTGAACCCTCTATTATAGTAATAAGGGCCCGAAGGATCTGTACTATACAACCCTTTTACATCTAAAATGGTTCTTCGCAAAATATAATAGTCAGCTAATATTATACTGGCAATTGGACCAACAATTGCTGAATAACCAACTAGCCATGTGTACAAAAAACTCTGGCTTGAACTGAGAAGTCGCCATGGCTGGAAAAATATACTGATAATTGCTGTGGCAACAGCTCCTCTAGCAAAATCAAACTTAGATGGGCTAAGGCTAACAAAAGTGTTAGCTGATGCAACATAGTTAGCAGGGATATTAGTTGTGAGTACTGCAAGAATAATGCCAAGAAATCCTATAATTTTAATAATTATTGGAGGATCCATCTCTAACAGGAGTTCGATCGGGTTGGAAATTACCCGGCCATAAATGACCTCTGTGGAAGAAGTAATTGCTAAACTAAGAAAGGACCACACACCAATAAAAACTGGTAATCCTACTTGACCCAGAATTTGATCCTTTTGGCTTTGAACAAATCGGGTAAAATCACAGATGTTTAAAGCAACAGTAGACCACACCCCAATATTAGCAGTTAATGATGGAAAAAATACAGGCCAAAATTGGGACCAGTCGAACCGGGATGGAGTCGATAGCATGGACCCGAATCCACCGGCTTTTTTGTAAGCCCAGATAAATAACCACCCGGTGAGACCAAGCAATACCGGTGCAGCAAATTTACTAAGAAACCTGACTGGAGTCAGCCCCCTAAAGAGAATAATCAACTGTAAAACCAAAAACAAGAGAAAAGCTAGAAACTCTAACAATGAAGTGCCGAGATAAGGTATAGGATGGAAAGAAGACTTGAAGGAGGATGGTACAAGTAGAAGCAAAGCTTGTGCACCGAACCATGACTCAATAGACGACCAACCACATGCCACAAGCGCGCGCAAAAGGGACGGTACAGAGGCTCCGGAAATGCCGAAGGATGGGCGAAGAAGGAGCGGGAAGGCGATGCCGTAAAGTGGGCCCGGATGGGAGGTGAGAAGGAGAGGGAAGAGGAGTATGGTGTTGGCAGAGATGATGGTGAGAAGAGCTTGGTACCATGACATGCCAAGGGCGACGAGACCGGCGGCGGTGTAGTAGGAGGGAAGGTTCAGTACCATGGAGAACCAAAGACTGGACATGTCCAGCCATGTGTAGGACTGGAGGGATCCAGGAATTGGGTTTAGATCCGGGAGGTTCGGTTTGGGATAGTCGTCTCTGGCCATGGAGACTGGATGTTTTTGTTTGCTTCCGAGTTCTGATGGACACATACACACAACAAATATATATATATATATATATATATATATTCGGTTTGGGATGGTCGTCGCGGGCTGGTTACTCTCGAAGGACAAGTATCCTCTCCGTTACTGTAAAAGATTCCCTTCACTTTACGGTTTTAGATTAACTCTCAGCCACTTTGAGATTTGGGCTGACGGATGGGGCAGTATTATTGGGCTTTGAGATTTGTGCCAAGTTAAAAAGAACGGTCCAGATCAAGTAATTGTAAAAGATTTCCTATTACGGTCCTCTGCTCCTTTTCTTAGAGAAAAGGAGGGCCCTGCTTTTCCGATCCGAACCATTCAAATTCGTTGAGATTTGTGTATGAAAAAGTTGTTTTATCGAGATACGTGAATGAACGAATTTGAATGGTTCGGATCGGAAAAGCAGGGCCCTCCTTTTCTCTAAGAAAAGGAGCAGAGGCGGATCCCCATTGAGTTGGGGGAAATATATCTGCCCAAAGAATCGCAGGAAACCTGCCTTTTCAAATCCAACCAATAATTTTCTAAATGCACGAATCTCAAAAGCAGTTGGTTGTTATGCACGAATCGCAAAACAGATAAACAGTTGGATTCTGAAAAGCAGGTCCCTGCGATTCTTTGGAATTGTAGCAGATTTATTTCCTTAAGTTGGTGGATCTAAACATTATCTTGACCTTTCATTTACATCAGACGGTTCATGTATCTGATCCCACATGATTATGCCAGTGTCAAAAGATGTGGCCATGTGGGAGTCGTGGGGCCTAATAATTTTTTTTTTTGAGAAATTTCCATGTACTTTTTTTATTGGAAGAATGTCTGGCGTAGTAGCGTGCTCGTATAACTTTTTAAAATAAGTAAAATTTTGATAGAAACACTCTAATATCTAATATTTACATAAAAACTTAATTTTTTTATAAAGGGCTTTATATACTAATCTGAAAAAGTAAAAACAGCAATCTATATTTACTTACTCTTCAATACTCTTTTATTTAATTATTTTAAAAATAATTTGACAAATATATAATATATCTATTTCACTATTTTTTGAAATTAAAGAGTACCCTGCCACTAGACTTAAGGCTTCTGAGCTCCTGTGATTTATATTATGTTTCAGTTTAGTACTCTGATAGTACATGTTGTACATGTTACAATGTAACTTTTCTGATGTGCTATTTTTTGTGCTTAATAAAATATATGCCTACAGAAAGTTTGACCAAAATAGATAAGAATACATTCGAACGCTAATCGAAATTAGGAGAGTCAATTTGAACTTAGGTTTTGTTATGATTTCGTTTTCAAATTTTCTTAATAATATTATTCTCATCTTTAAAGGAAGAAAAAGTTTCGTAAATAGATGGTGGCCATGAAAGTCCATGTCACGAATGCCAGTAATATTGATAGAGCGTACCGGTCGCATGCTAGAAAATAGCTGGTATGGGTATTTTTATAATACTCTAAGGGATTTGGATATATTAATTAATTTCTATTAAACTGTGGATATTAATAAAAATGTCGGCACGCCAGTTGTGGGGACGTTTTGCAAAAATGCACACTTTTTTGGAAAAATAGTGTCACCCCCGTAGAAGAGCACGCAGGCACGCAGCTGTAAAGGATAAGATCGTCATAGCCTAAGCAAGGTTAGAGATCTTATGTTAAAAATTGATTTCTATTTTGGGTACCTAATACAGATACCGGTACCAGTACCTGTTGTTAATAGGGACAGGGAAATACCCCATCACCAACCACAAACAAGCAAATAAAAGAGTATATTTGTCAATTTAAATTTTACAATAACTAAATAAAAAGAAATTTAAAAAAATTAGAGTGTGATATATTCATTAAGAGAGTTTGGTGAGTATATAACTCTAAAAGTTTATCGGGTTGGCTTCAAACGATGAATCTAAACCGTTGAAATCCATCTACTTCATGAGTGATGCATGCATATTAATTTTTTTGAAAGTTTCGAATTCATTTAGTACAAAAGTCAAGCGGTAAAAAAAAATGAATATTTTATAAGTTATTTTATAAGTTGTTATATGTATTCATTTTTCATCTTTTTTTTTACCGCTTGACCGTGTACTAAATGAATTCGAAACTTTCAAAATTTTGTATGTACATTAATCAATCCCTGTTCTCTTCTCTCTTTCTCTACTCCGTTCGAGCAGATGTTTTTACTAGTGGATCTACCTATTGCTTTCGGTGATTCTGTCTAGTGGATCTAACCACTGCTTCTCGATCCGTTTCGATTTCGGGTTCGTCTAAGGGTGCTGTGAATTCGTTTCACTTTCGTAGTATCTACTATAGCTATATATGAATAAGGTACGTGTTTTTATGGTTGTTGCCGATGACGATGATGCTAAGATGTTATCTCCTTCTTCCTCTCTTTTTTCTTCTTCTTGTGCTTTCAAGTTTCTTTTCTGGCTTCCACACTGCTGTTTCTAGAGGTGATTGTCCCGGTCCGGTTGATTCAGTTTCCGGTTCAGTTTGATTCAGTGCCTTCTCGGCTGCATATTCATCTGAGTGGTGACTGTTCTGGTTCGGTTGATTCAGTTTCCGGTCCGGTTTGATTCAGTGCCTTCTCAGCTGCAATTCGATGTAGTCTGTCAGAAGAAACAAGACAAATAAGTGCACATATAAAACAATTACTAGGCTCATATAATTACAATTAAGCAAAAATGATCAAATTTGTATCCACGAGATGCACATACTCCTCTGTGTTTTTTATTTGTTTTACAGCTGAATGCTTTAAAAAATACTCGTTATTTAATATTATGTAACAGATAACTTGTAACTTTTTGAATCAATACAATGGTGCTTTCAACCAAAAAAGAAGTGTTAAAGTGTCAGTCGTTAAGGACATATCTGTTGCGTAACAATTTTAATAATTTCATTTTTTCCTCAAAATTAAAATGATTGATGGATACAAAAATTAAATTTCAATTACATGTCACCATCCATGGTATTAAATTATAAGGCCTTCGCAGTCATTAACAATATATCATTAATTGCTGGAGCGGTGGTAGAATGTTAAGTTATGAGATCAAATCTCAAAAATTATGTATAAAGTCAATCATATAATTTTTTTTATCAAAGTACATCAATCAATTTTACATTACCCTCATTTATATTTATTACCCTCAATCATATAATCCATTTCATTCTAAATTATATAATAAAATCACATCTAAACACGAAATTTAAAAAAAAATGAAAATCAATTAATCCTCATTTATATTTATTAACCGCCATTGATTATTCGATATGCTTTGCAAATTTTCAATTATAAGTCTAAATAAAATACATAGCTCTGGTAATTTCACGTTGCAAAAACCATCAAGCGAATTGGTTTAATCTAAAACCAAAACTAAATAAATCCAGATTGAACTAAAAAAATTCAAGAGAAAACCATATTGATCCATATATCGAAACAAATCTCTCTTATTTGTAAAAGTGAACAAACAAGGTTTTTAGTCTTCATTAGACTGTAAAGTTCAAATTATGGAATGTTGGTTCTTTTGAAACTCTAATTTAGCTAATTAGAGCATCTATATCTCTGGTACTATTAGAGTTTCTAATATGATGTGGTAGTTTCTAATTCAGTTTCAGAGATGTGGGAGAGTTTCTTATTTAGAAATTATGCAGTAAAGTTTTTTTTATTAATAAATTGTTTATAAACTTCATGCTGATCAAATTATTGGCTCAAATTTTTTTTCATTTTTAATTTGTTACTGACATGACTTAATAAAAACTCTAAAATTAATTTTAGAGATGTAAGAGTTAGAAACTTTAGAGACCTTAATTAATTTCTAAAAAATGGTTAACAGTTATTTAGAAATTCATTTGAGTTGCTTGAACGTAAATGCTCCTAGATCTTAGTACATAAAGTAAGATATTTTGGCTAAGTTTTTTAAATAAAACCCTATCAAAATAAATATATATATAATTTTCAGTTTGATTACGGAACTAAGATCAAATTCTAACAGAGACTAAAATAAAAATTAATTGAATACATGTATGGGTACGAGTGCATGAGGACTTGTGATAAAAATAATAATAATATATATCAAGTATAGTCTTGTTATTTTCATTATATAAACAAAATGTTTTTATTTTACAAAATCCTGAGCAGACAAAAAGAAAGCATGACATTTCATGAACAATTGAATGGATAATACACATTTGATTTTAAGTTGTTTTTAAAGCAAACTTGCTAATTTAAAAACTGTGGTATATCCCAACAATTATATTAGCAATTAACACATCAGATTAGTAATTTAAAAGAAATCACTGTTGTAGATGCTCTAAGCTAGAAATGTGGGAGCGGAAAGCGATCCGGACATTGAATCAAAATGAATTAGATGTTCCGTCAGAGACATCTAATTCGTATCATAATTCGTGCAAATTTTAAAGTTATTTTCGTAAATCTTGATGCGAATCAGACGGCTCTGATCTGATATCGAACCGAATTTGATTTATTGTCCATCGGACCGCCTTTAATTTCACAAATGTAGGAGTGGGAGAGTGGTCCTATACCTATAGGCATAAGACCGAATTTGATATGATTCTCGATCAGAGCAGTCTGATGTGTATCAAGATTCGTGTAAATTTAATCTACACAAATTTTAAAGTTATCAGCACAAATATTAACTAGAATCAGAAGGTTCTGATCTGACATCGGAACAAATTTGGTCTGATGTCCACGAAGAAACCTTTGATTTCAGAAATGTTGGAGTGGAGAGCGGTCCAATGCTCAATTGGAACCATCCGATTTGCATCAAGATTCATGAAAATTTAATTCGCCTAAATCTTAAAATTATCTGTGCAAATCATTATGATGAGGATCGGACGGCTATGATCCAACATCGCAGCAAATTTGGTGAAATGTAAGAAGCAGTCTGACCATCTTTGACGCCTCCGACTTCTCTTTCAGAATCTTTCGAATAGACTGTTTTTTTTTTTTTTTTTTTGAATGGACCGATACGGGCACCGGTTCTCTTAAACCATAATATTTTGTCATGTGGAGCCCACTTTATCAGTGAATAGTGGTTTTTTTTATCAGAACTGGACCAAACCTGATCCGGCCGTTACCGTTGTTTTCAAAATCAATATTTCCAATTGCTTCGTAGGTATTAATTACCTTTACCTCAGATCAAACCTCAATTCCAATCCAAGAAAATTCACAAAAATCTACGAATGAGACAATGGAAATGCAAGGTGGATTAGAGGAAGAAGTGCTTCAGCAGATTAGATCAAGAGCAACCGCTCTCCTTCTAAAAGAAGATTGGGTCCAGTATACAAATCTCTACACGCATCTTATCTCTCTTTGCAACAGAGATGATTCGTCAAGCAATCACAAAACCCTTGTATCGGCATTGTCCAACCGAGCTGATGGGTGGTCCCGACTCCACAAGCCAGCTGCAGCTCTTAAAGACTGTGACTTGGCGCTCTCCATAGACCCTGGCCATGTAAAAACCCTGATTTCTAAAGGTAAGATCTTACTGGAGCGCGGCCAGTACGCACCAGCCATAGAATGCTTTCAAAAAGTCAATTCTTTGAGCAACGGTGGTAGCAATGAGATGGTTCAAGTGCTGTTAAAGAAGTGTCGGAATCTCGAGGCGATTTCACGAACTGGGTTGGTTGATTTATCAGAGTGGGTGTTTAGTGGGTTTGCGGGTAAAGTTCCGGAGCTGGCAGAGTTCTTGGGTCCACTTGAGGTAAGAAAATCGGGTCATACTGGTAGAGGTTTATTCCTGACCAAGAATGTTGATGCGGGTTCGATTTTGATCATTACCAACGCGGTTGCAACTTGTAGGGGCATTTTGTCGAATAAATCTGACGAACGGGGTCAAATGGTAATGTGGAAGAATTTTGTTGATAAAATCCTAGGTACTGTTGAAAATTGTGAAAAGACTCTAGATTTGATACATAAATTGTCAAATGGGGATTCTGATACTGAGCTGGAAGTACCTGATATGGGTGTATTTAAACCAGATTCGGGTCTATTTACATCAGATAAGGTGACAACTGAGGTGGATGTTGGTCATGTACTCAAGGTGCTTGATGTAAATAGTCTGACAGAAGAGTCGGTCTCAGCCAAGGTCTTGGGGCTGAATTCAGGTTGTCAAGCTGTCGGTTTATGGATTTTACCTTCATTTGTTAACCATTCTTGCCATCCAAATGCTAGACGAATACACGTGGGTGACTGGTTAATTTTGCATGCATCAAGAGATATTAAGGCAGGAGAGGAGGTCACTTCTGCATATTTTGACGTGTTGAGGCCATTACCAGACAGGCAAGAATCAGTGAAAACATGGGGATTTGACTGCAAATGTGAAAGGTGTAGGATTGAAGAGAAGGTTTTTGGTCTATTTAAGGAATTGAGAGAAATTGAGTATGGTTTTGCAAAAGGGTCTGATTTGGGGGGTCTAGTTATAAAATTGGAGGAGGCAATGAGACGGTGCCCGGTAAAGGAAAGAGAAAAAGGGTATATTCGCGCATCCTTCTGGGATGCATATAGTTCTCTTTTTGGGTCAGAGAGCTCGGCAAGAAAGTGGGGGAGGAAAATAGAGTTGGTACAAGTGGCCCAAAGCATTTTTGAGACAGTAGGTGCTGATGAGAGGATTCTGAAATTGGTAACAAGTAGGTTGAAAAATGGAGGCAATGGTAATTTAAACGAAATGGAGAGGGTAATAAGACTGGCAAGAGGAACCTATGGAAAAGTCGTGAGAAAACAAGCAGTTAAGGCTTTGATTGAGGCCAAATTGGCTGTTTGAAATTAGGTGTTAGTTTCTTGTTTTTCTTTCATTTTCTTTTTCTTTTTCTGTTCTTTGATTGATTAGTTAAGAGGTAGAATGGAGTTAGTTTGATTGTCTTGACATAGTTAAGGATGCTTGACCAGTGTCAATGGACTGCAAAATTTTCTGGAATAAAATGATAATTGGAATTAGGGGGAATTTCATGTGTCCCTCTCAAAAGTTTCAATATTACGTATTTCCCCCTCCAAAATCAATAATTACATATTTATCCTTTAAAATAATAAGAACTCACATATTTGTCCAGTATAACTATGTAAGAAATCACATATTTTAAAGTGGGAATTTATATAAAGTTAATGTTAAATAGGATGGATTGGACAAATATGTGAGTTCTTACCATTTTAAAGGATAAGTATGTAATTACTGATTTTGGAGGGGGAAATACGTAATATTGAAATTTTTGAGGGGGATACATGAAATTCCCCCTTGGAATTATTGGAACTTTTCTTTGTGAAAATGAAGAGCAGTTTATTTAGTGGAGAAAAATGGTACCAAAAATAAGGACATACCAGCATGACTCTGGTACCACTCGATGCATGCCAGTTCTTGTATATGATCAGTAATGGGTTTAACTAAACACAAATCCAATACAATAGATTTTGCAATCTTGTTGACATAAATTAGGCCTGTCATGTAGTTCTTTGCATAGGTTTAAAAGCGTTAGGTTGCTAGCACAAAATGAATGAATAAAGTCTTCTTACAAACCGTTAGTTCAATTTTCTTTCCATAGGTTTAAAAGCAGATGAATAACAAAATTTCTCACATGATTAGGTTGCTAGCACAAAATGAATGAAAGAGAAGTCTTTCTATCTAATATACCTCACCAACTAAAATTCTAATTCATGCCAAGATTGCTTCTATCTAAAATATCACACATAATAAAAGTTCTTCCTACAATACATGAATAGAAAAAGCCCTTGTCTCAAACTTTGCATTTCTCTTCCAAGCAAATACACAAACACATGGAAGATGCTAATAGTGAGCTCAAATCATCTCTGACCCCTACACCAGGGTTACATCGGTGTATTGCATTTTGCCTAGTTGTAGCCTCATGGATTCTGATACATAGATTGAGTCAGAGAAATAAGAAGGGTCCGAAAACATGGCCACTAATTGGGGCTACAATCGAGCAGTTGAAGAACTATGATAGAATGCATGATTGGCTTGCCGAGTACTTGGCGATGCATAAGACTATACATGTTTCAATGCCTTTCAATTCTTACACCTATATTGCGGATCCAACAAATGTGGAGCATATACTGAAAACTAATTTTTCCAATTACCCCAAGGTAATTCTTCTGCTGTTGAGCCTGATTTTTTTTGTTTTTGAAAATCTTGACAGAGACTGTCAAGTTACATTAATTAAAAACAGTCTTTACAAGCAACTGCAATCAACACAGCAGTACAATTTAAACAAAATTGAAATTAGGCAAATAATCACTCTAAACTAGCAGTGTTTAAGCCACATCTTCACTTCTCCCTTAAAAAATTGCAGAACTGCCCTCAATTTTTTTTTTTTTTTCAAAATTGCCCCAACCGCCAGAACCGCCAGGTTACCTTTCAATGATTTGTGAGTGACAATGCCAGCATCACAGTCAATGTGCAGTTTTCGATTTTACCAGCATCAGATTCAACAAATATTTAAAAATCATTAAAAATTTCAATAAATGGAAAGTTTGGTACTGGGATATTTGGCATGGTATGCTCTATCTGTGTGTGAAATTTGAGATGATTTCAAGATCAGCAACTATGTTAAACTTTTATATTTCTCTTGAGCTGTCTGTGAGTGGTATACTGTACCAGCATGGTATATACTTGTTTCCTTTCTCTTAAGCTGTCTGTGAGTGGTATAGTATATACTTGTTTCCTTTTGGTGCCCTATACTTGCCAAGACTGGTACAGCAAGAATAATTGAGGGCAGTTCTGTAATCTTTTAAATGGGTTCTATACAATGTCTAAGGTTTAGCTATACATTCACAAACATATATTTTTTTTGTCATATACTCTATTTACAAAATCAAAGAATAAGAGTATCCAAAAAGACAAGAAAAAAAAGGAAAAGAAATCATAGAAGCAGTGAGACCAAATTACTATTAGTGCCTACATGTAAAAATTAAAATAATCATTCTATACATACTAAACATTTTTTTTAAAAAGAGTTACTGTAGCATACCATGTTAAAAATTGAGGGCAGTTTTGAGGGCAGTTCTGTAATCTTTTATTTATTTGAGGGTATTAAAAAAAATTGGATGTTGAGCTATCATGTTACAAGCAGTAAACAGTGTTTTGTATACAATTGCTTGCTGATTTGAAGTGAAATTATAGCATGTAATTCAACATTTGATGTTTTCTATGCATGCTTTAATTTTGAAAATTAGAGCATATTGTGTCCTTTGTTATACAAGTTTTGTATGCATTAGAATGCAATTTTTTTGAAACTTACAACGGACATGTTAGTATGTTACCTTTTATGTTGCTGAAAAAACAGTCCATAAATTAGACTTCTCCTTTTTGTACTAAAATTATACTGACAGACCTTTATATCATTTTCTTAATAAGTACCATTTTACTGATTCTTGTATAATTTAGGGAAAAGCGTACAGGTCCTACATGGATGTATTGCTCGGTGATGGGATTTTTAATGCGGATGGAGACTTGTGGCGCAAACAAAGAAAGACAGCAAGCTTTGAGTTTGCTTCAAAAAATTTAAGAGATTTAAGCACAAAAGTCTTTAGAGAGTACGGGCTGAAGCTGTCAAATATCTTATGTCAAGCATCCATTAATGATCGAGTTACAGACATGCAGGTTATTTTTTCCAATATCTTCAAATTTTATAACTTAAGTGATTAACTAAATTTAGAGATCAGAACAACAGTAAATTGGGTATAAAGATCAAGACCTAACAATTGACTAGTAATCAAACTCCCAAATTTTCTATGTTATTGTTTTAGGTCATGTTGCTGTTATGGATTTCACAAATTCACCACGTGCTCGAACAAAATACGATTTTCTAAACTACTCATGTGTCTCAGCTAACTGTAGAGAATTTTAGAAACCGTTACTAATTATTAGTTGTGATGTAGGATCTTTTGATGAGGATGACACTGGATTCAATATGTAAAGTCGGGTTTGGAGTTGAAATAGGCACGCTATCACCAAACTTCCCATGTAATAGCTTTGCACAAGCATTTGATGCTGCTAACATAATCGTGACTCTCCGATTTATCGACCCCTTTTGGAGAATCAAGAGATTCTTGCGAATCGGATCAGAAGCACTTCTTGAACAAAGCATCAAGATCATCGATGAATTCACCTATGGCATGATTCATAAGAGAAAAGCTGAGATTGAACAGGCTCGATCTACAGAAAACACCTATAAGGTACTATCATTGCAAGATTTACACTTATTATAGCAAGTCCAGTTTAATCCAATTGAAATTAGTATCAGTTTTTATTCATCACTGTTTGCTTTTTCGTTTTGCATTCTACAAGGAACACATCAAGCATGATATATTATCACGCTTCATTGAGCTAGCAGAAGAACCCGGAAGCAATTTCAACAATGACAAGAGCCTCCGAGATGTGGTGCTAAATTTCGTTATAGCTGGCCGAGACACAACTGCCACCACGCTCTCTTGGTTCACCTACATGATCATGACCCACCCATCAGTGGCACAGAAACTTTATTCCGAATTGAAACAATTCGAAGAGGAGAGAGCTAAAGAAGATGACATTGAATTGATTTCCTTTGATGTGAACAATGTGAAGACATTTACGGCTCGGACCGAACAATTTGCAAGCTTGTTGAATTATGATAGTCTCGGGAGGTTAGTGTACTTGCATGCATGCATAACAGAGACGCTTCGGTTGTATCCTGCAGTTCCACAGGTGATGTGAAGTCTATCCATCCAAATTTTATTAGGTGCAATTACCGGAGTTAATTATTAATTGACTTTTCGTGCCAATTTTACAGTCTAAAATGGTAATCTTACATTAACTTCCAACATTAGCTGAGATTATAGAACATTCAGTATGCTATATGCAAGTAACAGTACTGCTGGTACAAATTTGAGTAGAGTCACAACTATGTATTGACACCACCACACTGCACATGATCAAATAAGTACTAAAATTCAAGAATGCCGTCCTCGACCATGTATAATATCACTACTGGTACATAATAGAGTTAATCTTCTTGTAATATGCACATAGGATCCAAAAGGTATACTACAAGATGATATACTGCCAGATGGCACAAAATTGAAGGCCGGTGACATGGTGACTTACGTGCCGTACTCCATGGGGAGAATGGAGTACAACTGGGGCCCGGATGCCGCATCTTTCAGGCCTGAAAGATGGTTTAAGGATGGTGTTTTTCAAAATGTGTCTCCTTTCAAATTCACAGCTTTCCAGGTAAAATGACAAAAAAGAATCACTGCCCATGCCCAATTTCTCATTCAATTAGTGCTACATATGATATTTGAGGCTTCATTTTCATTAATTGGCACAATGGTTGTGAAAGTATAACTATGGAAGTTCTCAGTTTCATCCAGTAAATAAATATATTACAAGAACTACTGGAAAAGTAGGCTTTTTTATTATTATTACAACCACCATATATATATTTAAGTGTTAACTTTTTCCTGTTATACACATTTTTCAGGCCGGTCCTCGCATTTGTTTAGGAAAGGATTCAGCATATCTCCAGATGAAGATGACGGCCGCAATACTATGCCGGTTCTATAAGTTTGAGTTGGTACCAAATCACCCTGTCAAATATAGGATGATGACATTGCTCTCCATGGCTCATGGATTAAATGTGCATGTTTTTCGGTTGATGTAAATTAAATTAGATGGCTTTTCTTGCATAAGTTCAGTCCTCTATCTTTTCATTTCTTTTTTGTTGAAAGGAAGTTACCAGTACTGAAAAAGACTGGTGATTTATTTAGTAGAATTGATTAACACCATGTACCCATTATCTTAGTCTTGCACTCTTTACTGTTGTTCCAAAGCTAAACTGAAGAGATGCAACATATTCTTTCTTTCCTTTTTAATTTGAGGATCTACATTTCTAAACAGCACTCAATTTATAAGATACATGGTGCCGATTTTTTTAATAGTGGCATTAAAAAAATTAAATTCATAGCACTGAACTGGGAAATTCTCAAAACATAACGCAAATGCAACAGGTGTTAGTGTTTTTTATTTCTAAGGAGTCCGCCTAGCATTTGTTTTTTGTAATTACTTGTTTTTATGTAAAAAAGTTACAGACATGTACAAATATTTAAATATTTGAAACTACAATTGATTATTAATTTATTGTATGGATTTATTATTGAGATTTTAAAATTCCTTAAAAGAGCAAAATGGTGACTAAGGTCTTGGTGTTACTAATTAGTTTTTGCAATTTTAAAGTTCAAATAGTTGATTTGAAGTGCTCAACGTGTTCTCCATATTAAAATGTGTTTAGAGACCAAATTTTACATTTTTTTTTTTAATTTGTTTACTATTTATGGATTTTTAAAAATCACTGTTTTTCATAATAGTAAAAAAATTCAAAAGAAATGTAAAATTTGGTCTTCAAATACATTTTAATATGGAGAACACGTTGGACACTTCAGATTGACTATTTGAACTTTGAAAATTGCAAAAACAAATTAGTAGTATCAAGACCTTAGTCATACCACTTTTATCTTAGCCAACCTCTCTATGTATACATATTAATATCAATACTATTAATATTATGAATATCATAATCTTAACCAGAAATTAATTTTCTCTCAAAATATCATAATTTCCGACGTAATTTCTTAAAAAAAGGCACAACTTGTGACAAGAGATAAAATTATTATCAATAGACAGGTCCAGCCATCTGCCACCCTCATCTAAACAAGTTTTGAATTAAATTTTCTGTGGGCCGATATCGGGATTTAGTCCACTGTTTTTTATTGGGCCAGTTAATCCCACATCCATCCTACGAGCAACCACTTGAGAATAGGTCCGATGGGCATCGGACCTACTCCGTTCTCGCAAACAAATGGCGTTTCCGGTTTCCTTCGGTTGGTTTGAGAGATACAACCTCTCTCCCTCTCTCTCTCTCTCTCTCTCTCTCTCTCTCTCTCTCTCTCTATATATATATATATATATATATATATATTTAAAGCTTGGCAGTGACAGTCAATACTCTCTCTCATATGACATATCTTATTTGACGTGAAGTAATTTAAAAAATATATATATAAAATAATTTTTATTTTTATTTTTATTCTCAAGAATGATGTTGATTTTTTTTCTTCAATTGTATTTGGTATAAAATTGAAGATAATTAATATAATAATATCTATATACTTTTGTCTCGAGGAGTTATCTCCTTATCTAAGTTTATTATAAAATATAAATGAAGATAACAGTGAATGAAGACAATCTAGTAATTTTTTTTTTTGAATGAGAAGGTGGGGAATCAAGCCGCTCAATATATTTTTTCGAACTCTTATTATTATAAGTTACAACAAAAGATTTTTTTCCATTTGAATTTCAAACACATAATCTCTCATATCTGAGAACATATGTCTTTGTCACTTGATCACACTTAAAATTTTGAATGTAGTAGAAGAACACACGATTGAGATAAGGAGTATGTATCCTCTGCCATACCGTAGGGAATTCAATGAGCTGAGATTAAGTTCCAGCTGAGTAATTGAAATTCAGTATTTATTTAAATATATGGAATTTATTTTTGAGATTTACCACAATTAAAGAACGGTCTGAATTTAACAATTCTACGTCCGATACCGGAGGTGATCTGAATTTTTTAGATAAGCCTGTTAATTTTTTTTTCTCTCTCTTGTATCCAGTTAATTTTTTCTCTTTCTCTCTCTTATGTGGGGACTAATTTCTCAAAAAAGAAAATTAAGATAAAAGAAAAAAAAGGATAGTTCTTTTTCTTCTTAAAATTTGATATGGATAACTTTTCAGAAATATATAGATATAAATCTTATCTTTACTTTTTATCTTGAGAAGTTATAAGATATGTTGTGTTTGATAAAGAAATAAACCGGAGAGATAAAAAATAAACTTCTACTACTACTCTCTCACATGGAATAAAAAAATATTTTATATCCACATTATCTTTCTACCAAACATTACCTTACCTAATTTTAGTAGAAGGATAACTAGATAAGTAACGGCTGGTGTTCTCCTCTGAAAATAGAGTCCGAATCTGCTGCGATTTCGAGAGGGATCGCAGGATTCTGAAATTTCAAGATCAACGGTTCAAATTTTTTCGTGTGCGGATGTCGGAAAAGTTTTAGGAAAAGTAAATTTTCATACACGCATCTCGAGAAAGACCAACAGTTGAGATCGGATCGCAGGATCCTGTGATTCCCCGGGAAGCACAGCAGATTTATTTTCCTGAAAATAGATCCTTAATTTTGATGATCACCATTCCATTAAAACATGATCTATCCATTTTAATTTTAATTTGCGGACAAGTGGTGGTATTTATTTATTTATTTATTTTTGGAAAAAAGTGACATAATTAATTTTAATAAAATAGATATTCTTAGGCTTCTTTATGCTGATCGTGTGGAACAAGTGGATTAAGTTTTTTACTTTTCTCTTAAATATTGCATCATCTTAATATTAATGTAAAGATTTCTTTTTTTTATAAAATGTAGAAACAAATTCTTATTGTTCTTATATAAGAGGATAACTTTTAAAATTATATTGCTAGTGAGATAAAATATATAATTTATTTTATATGAGAGTGATGATAATAATCATCTTTTATCTTTTTATTCTTCTCTCTTTTCCAAACACAATCCAAAATTGATTTGTTTAGAAGTTATTTTTATACTAGAGCATCTACATTTTAGAAACTCAAATGAATTTCTAAATAACTGTTAACTACTTTTTAGAAATTAAGGTCTTTAAAGTTTCTAACTCTCACATTCTTGAAATTAATTTTAGAGTTTCTATTAAGCCACGTTAGCAACATATTAAAAAGCAGAAAAAATTTGAGCCAATCATTTGATCAGCATGGAGTTTCTTAATAAAAAACTTTACTACATAGTTTCTAAATAAAAAACTCTCTCACATCCCTGAAACTAGATTAGACACTGCCACATCAGATTATAAACTCTAATAGGACCAATGATGTAGATGCTCTAAAAATCCGGTTTCCATAAAATTCTGATCCCCTGAAGTAACTAAAATTTTGAGTTTGGATCAGAACCGTCCGATCTAATTTGGCACAAATATTGAAGTGGTCCCGTCATTCCACCTCAAGCCGTATCGGTCTGGATTCTGATCGGACAGTTTGGATCTAAACTGAAATTTTGAGGTACTTTAGGGAATCCTGACCTAGTGATTTGCTCTCGGGTACCTCGGGCCGGGCAGGGCAAAACCCGGGACGGGTAGCGGGCACAACGGGTACGGGTACTCTGGTACAACGGGCACGGGTAGATGGGTTTTTTTTTTTAAAGTCTGCCCTGCTCGTTTCAAACCTGTGCCCGTCTCGGGTAGACAGGTAGACGGGTAGACGGTTTTTTTTTTCTTTTTCTGTTTTGTTTTCTGTTTTTTTTTCTTGTTTTTTTTACAGTGTCGTACGAATATTATTGCGTGTTTATAATTCGACTTTTAAAATCAGAATAGTTCAATATCAAATATTGTATATATATATATATATATATATATATATATACACACACACATAAAATTATCAAGTCACATCTTTATAATTCCTAAATAAATAAAATTTGTAACTTATATATAAAAATTATTTGTGCGAAAATTTGTATATTTATTCGGCTAAGTACAAGTCTAATTATTTATTTCTTTACACGAGTAATTTTATTTTATTTTCAAACTCTCATTCTAATTATATAGTTTCATAATTTATTTATATCTCGAAATTTGTAGTTTACATTTTAAATTGATAATATATTTTGTAAACGTTCATTTTAAATTGATAATATATTTTCTAAATGTTCATTTATTTTTAATAGGTTAAATAAAATATAAATAAAAAATATCTTAAATCAATTACTTTAAAACAATAAAATCTATTCAAAAAATTTCTTAAATCAATTACTTTAAAAATAAATATGAATTATTTTAAAACAATAGATTGAAAAATAAAAGTTACCCTCCTCCTTTATTCCGGGCTTGGGACCGGCTATGTAAAATAACATAGGCGGAGTTCTAACTTTTTTTTTGGTTAGTAATTCTTCTTTAAAATGAATAATTTAAGAACTAATTGAAACGTTTAGAAATTATAATTTAAAAAATAACCATAGAGATTAAAAGAGGTTAGAAATGTATACCGACACTACCTATCTAGTAGTTTGGATTCATATACCATTGTTCGCTCTCTTCCGCACCGTCTGAATCCGAATTAGCCGCGGGCCGCGGCTCGGTACCGCTTTCTTCTAGTGTCAACTCCGGATGATGATTCTTGATGATCTCGATGTTGGTTGCGCTCATCAGCATCAATCCAATCTTGCAAGTACACAAGTCTCTCAAAAACATGTGCACCCAACTTACTACGTTTGTCGGAGAGGATCCTGTTCGCCGAACTAAAACAACTTTCGGAAGGAACGGTTGACATGGGTACGGCAAATACGTCGCGGGCCATCATCGCCAGTGTTAGATAGTTTCTTTGATTCCTCTTCCACCACGTCATGATGTCAAATTCATCTTCTTTTTTCGTTTACCCCGCAAAATAGCTCACTAACTCGTTTGTGGATGTGTGCGGTTGGATCTCCGATTGGAAATCTGCTAACAATCCACCACTGCTAGTGCTCCTGGAAGTGGAACTATTAAAAAATTAGTGGACAAATAATGTAGATATTATAAATAATAAAGATTAAAAACACATGTATATTTATATTGTTACCTAGGGGCGGCACGGGACGAAGACGGGTTTTGGTTGTCATCCATTCTTGAGTGGTATATGTTAAACATCTCATCGAACTTCGAACTCACGAATGCCTCCACCCCGGTTTTGTCTAAATGTAGATTCTCTTTGTACGCTACAACTATTTTGACCATGAAATACTTCTTGTATGCCGGGTTGAGGCAACTTGCAATAATGGCCAGGAGGGGTACATCGTCCCATATTTTAGAAATTTTTCTTTCATGGCATCTACGATCGGTGTGAGAGTGGAGTACTTGCTTTCAGCTTGTTCTAATTCACGGTGCACCTTGGAGATGTTATAGAGATGTCTGATCAACTCAAATGCCGTCGGTGAGTACGAGCAGGATAATTTGACGGTTGCATTAAAAAAGGTTCCTAAGAAATTACTCAGGGTTTGTAGTTGCTCCCATTCTTCGAGGCTGGGCTCTAATGCCATTTCCTCGGGGGTGGAGCCTCTCAAAAACTCTCCTATGACGGCTTTGTAAGGAAGGCATCGGTTCAGAAACCTATAGGTAGAGTTCCAACGGGTATCTATATCCTAAGGAACTTTCAACTTGCTCAATCCATAGTTGACGCACATCAAACCAAACCGTTGTTTTCTTTCTTGGTTTGAAACAATGTGGGACAGACAATCCTTAAGTTTATTGATCAAATCTTTTACGGCTTCTGTTTCAAGGCCCGCCTTCACGACGAGGTTAAGTATGTGGCAAGCACACTTTTGGTGAAACATTGCACCATTCATAATCGGGTTTAGTGACCGTTTAAAAATCTCAATGGAAGCTACGTTGTTACTAGCATTATCGAATGAAATAGAAAAAATCTTGTTATCCATATCTCTCTTAAGGTTATACTCTTGTAACACCTCAATAATGGATTTGAAAATTACATGTGCTGAGTGCGGGGAATCTAACACACGAAAACTTAATATCATTTTTTGTAATATCCACTGATCATCGATCCAATGGCCGGTAACACAAGAGTACCCAAGGCCATGTTTACCGGCAGTCCATATATCGAAGGTAATTGAGACCTTATTTTGTTGGTATGCAAATATAGCTCGGAGCTCATCTTTTGTTCTGGTAAACTGGTTTTTAATTTCACCAACCATCTTTCTATGATGGATCCTCTTGTACATTGGTTGAGCACACCCCCGAATGACTAACTGGGCAAAACTCATGCAACCACCCATACTTATTGGTTGTTCTTTGTGGATAATGTACCGGGCCAATTCACTAAGCATTCTTGATTCATCGTATTTTGGGTTGGTTCTGGTACCATTCGGGTTCATAAGGGTTCGGATTTGTCTCGGTCCAACATTTTCACTTGGAATCTCACCCTTCTTTTGGTGCATTTCGACATGTCTTTTAAAGCTGGTCATACCACTACTTTGTTTATACACAAAAAAACAGTTTCTTGCAATTTTTTACCTTACATTCAAGGGTTTGCATGTGGCCATTCTCATCTGTGGTCACCTTGTACCATTTGACCCACGACTGATTGTATTCAGGAACTCTTCTAGTCTTCTTTACCACTTGTTGTTCTGGGGGGGACACTTGTCGGAGGAAGGATTGGTTCTTCTTCAATTTCAGTGACACTTCTCGAAGGAGTACCTTCTATAGGGGGGGGTGACTTGACTCGATGCTACAGAAGAAGTGCCTCCATATGCATATGGTGGTGTCGGTTGATGTGTTTCTTGTGGAATATACATGTTTGGATCGTTTGAAGTATAATACGGTGCATACATTTGCGGGGGTTGTTGATAATTTAAATCTAGCGTTTGATCCCTTCTTTGATAATTTTGTGGATAATTTTGTGGATAATTAGGTGGTGGCATACGTGGAGGTGGGCCAAAAATTTCTTGTTACATTCTAGCTTGAAAATCGTCTACCTCATCGTGATTAGGAGATGTCATCTTTTAAACCTATTCAAAAAAATAAATGTAAATTACTTCACATATTCAAAAAAACAAATCTAAATCTAAATTCAAATCTAAATTAAATATAAATATAAATTAAATCTAAATTCAAATCTAAATTAAATTAAATCTAAATTGAATATAAATGTAAATGTAAATTAAATCTAAATTGAATCCAAATCTAATTTAAATCTAAATTAAATTAAATAAAAGAAAAAGAAAAAAAACAAGGCATGAAGCCACTGCTGGCTTTCAGCCATTGCCGAATTTCAAAATTAAAAAACAAAAAAAAAACAAGGCAGGTGCCTCTGCCGAATTTCAAAAGAAAAAAAAACAATATAAATCTAAATTCAAATCTAAATTAAATCTAAATTGAATATAAATGTAAATGTAAATTAAATCTAAATTGAATCCAAATATAATTTAAATCTAAATTAAATTAAATAAAAAAAAGAAAAAAAAAACAAGGCATGAAGCCTCTGCTGGCTTTCAGCCTTTGCCGAATTTCAAAATAAAAAAAATAAAAAAAATAAAAAAAGAAAGGCAGGTGCCTCTGCCGAATTTCAAAAGAAAAAAAACAATATAAATCTAAATTCAAATCTAAATTAAATCTAAATTTAATCCAAATCTAATTTAAATCTAAATTTAATCCTAATCTAATTTAAATCTAAATTAAATTAAATAAAAGAAAAAAAAATAATGCATGAAGCCTCTGCTGGCTTTCAGCCTTTGCCGAATTTCAAAAAAAAAAAAAACAAGGCAGGTGCCTCTGCCGAATTTCAAAAGAAAAAAAAACAATATAAATCTAAATTCAAATCTAAATTAAATCTAAATTCAAATCTAAATTGAATATAAATGTAAATCTAAATTAAATCTAAATTGAATCCAAATCCAATTTAAATCTAAATTAAATTAAATAAAAGAAAAAGAAAAAGAAAAAAAACAAGGGATGAACCTCTGCTGGCTTTTAGCCTTTGCCGAATTTCAAAAAAAAAAAAAAAACAAGACAGGTGCCTCTGCCGAATTTCAAAAGAAAAAAAAACAATATAAATCTAAATTCAAATCTAAATTAAATATAAATCTAAATTAAATATAAATCTAAATTAAATATAAATCTAAATTAAATTTAAATCTAAATCTAAATTAAATATAACTCTAATTTTAAAAAATCTATTTCAAAACTCTATTTTAAGAAAAATATAACTCTTATTCAAATTTAACTTATTCAAAAAAATAACTCTAACAAATTTAACTTATTCAAAAATCTATTTAAAAAAAATAAATACAACTTGTTCTACCTTATTTTAAAAATCCATTTTAAAAAAATAACTTTAACAAATTTAACTTATTCAAAAAAATAACTCTACCAAATCCAACATATTCAAAAATAAAATATAAATCTAACTTATTTATCTAACAAATCTAACTTATGTATCTAGCAAAATATAAATCTAACATATTCACATATAAATCTAACATATTCAAAAAATATAAATCTAACTTATTTATCTAACATATTTAAAAATTAATCCGAAATTAAAAAATAAAATCTAACCTATTTTAAAATAAATCTAACATATTCAAATGATCAAATAACATATTCAAAATTTTTAAAATAAAATATAACATATTCAAAAAATAAAATCTAACCTATTTAAAAATAAAATATAACATATTCAAAAAATAAAATCTAACCTATTCAAAAAATTAAATCTAACCTATTAAATTTAGATCCGAATTTAAAAAATCAAATATAACCTATTTGAAAAATCTAACCTACTAAAAAAATCCAACATATTTATAAACAAATCTAACATATTTTTTTAACCTATTAAAAATAAATCCAAATTTCAAAAATAAAATGAAACCTAAAAAAAATAAATGTAAATTACTTCACATATTAAAAAAAACAAATCTAACATATTTTTTTAACCTATTAAAAATAAATCCGAATTTCAAAAATAAAATCAAACCTATTCAAAACAAATATAATTACTTCACATCTTCAAAAAAACAAATCTAACATATTTTTTTAACCTATTAAAAATAAATCCGAATTTCAAAAATAAAATCAAACCTATTCAAAACAAATCTAATTACTTAACATATTAAAAAAAAAATCTAACATCTTTTTTTAACCTATTAAAAATAAATCCGAATTTCAAAAATAAAATCAAACCTATTCAAAACAAATATAATTACTTCACATCTTCAAAAAAACAAATCTAACATATTTTTTTAACCTATTAAAAATAAATCCGAATTTCAAAAATAAAATCAAACCTATTCAAAACAAATCTAATTACTTCACATCTTCAAAAAAAACAAATCTAACATATTTTTTTAACCTATTAAAAATAAATCCGAATTTCAAAAATAAAATCAAACCTATTCAAAACAAATCTAATTACTTCACATCTAACAAATCCAACATAAAATAAATCTAACAAATCTAATTACTTAACAAATTTAACAAATCTAAATTAATCTAACATGAAACTAAATTTACTCTACAAAAATAAATTAATCTAACATAAAATAAATGTTACCTTTAAATCTCGCGGAAAAATCTTGCGGGAGGTGCCGAACTTCGTAATTCCGATACCTTTGTAATTCCGTTTGCGTATTTGTAGAATGAATTAAATTTACAGCTATATTTTTTTTAAACAATGAATTTAAAAACTGAAAATAATAAAATTTTAGATTGAGAGAATGAGAGAATGAGATTATGAGAGATTGAGAGAATGAGAGGGTGTGAAAATATTGAGAGGAAGAGGGGTGAATATATAGAGTTTTGATTGGAGAGAGAATGCTATTTGAAATTTAATAAATTCGAAAAAAAAAACAGAATTGACGAGTGGGACCCACCCGTACGGGACAGAAATGACAGGTGGGACCCACCCGGTTTGATTGATTTGAACCGGTTACTGTAGAACCGGAGGGAAAAAAATTTGAAAAAAAGGGGTTCGGGTAAACCCGGGCGGGTACACGGGTCCGGTACACGGGTGCACGGGTTCGGGTAAACGGGTGCGGGTACACCCGGGGCGGGTTCGGGTACACGGGTATTCGGGTTCGGGTACGGCGGGTACGGGTACACCCGGGTTTTTTCCAAAAATAGGGGACCTGCCCGTTTGAGACCCGTACCCGTGTACCCGTTTGCCCGGGTATACCCGCGCTCGGGTACGGGTACCCCGGGCACCGGGCACGGGCGGACCGGGTTCGGGCAGCCCCCGGGCAGTGTCAAACCACTATCCTGACCCACACTGGCAGAGGTAAAACCGGGTCTATCTAAAATATAAAGTTGATAAAATGAAATGGATAAAAGAGGTGTACACGAAGCCTCTTTTCCAGGATAGAGACCCCACTCAGTATATATATAATATATGTACCTTATGTTCTCTTCTCACTTTCAATTTTCACTCCCCTCCTCGATTCCTTCTTCTCCTCTGGTTTCCATTGTTGTTATTTGCTTCATACTTCTCTAGAACTTATTCCGAAGCGATTTTTGGCGCAATTTCTCGTTCAATTATGGCGATTTCTCTGAGAAATGGTTTGCGCTTGGGTGGAATTAACGAATTTGCGAGAGAAAACTACTCCGGGCTATCAAGTAAAGGCGCGGGACAGGCGAACGAGTTCAATTTCAGAACGAAGAGAATAGAACTGAAAAGGCAGATTCGGTCGACGGAATGGGAGCTCCGCTGCAATTTCAACGAATCTAACCATGTAATTTCTCTCTTTAATTTGATGAGCTAAGAAAGGAGACCCTGTTTGGGACTATTTTAGTTAGTTTTTTTTTTTTTTTTTTGTTCTTCTCAAAACTGGCACTCCACCTAGAATATACACCTTCTAGTTCTAGCTAACTGTTATTTAAGGACTATACTTAACCTTCCTTACATTAATGGTAGTGGTACAGTCTTTAAATTGGGTTATTTCTTGCTTTGTTTGTTAAATGTGATCAGTTAATTAATTTATTAAAAAAATGAAGTCTGTGTTAGGTAGTCAAGAGGCAAAACTAGATAATGTTAATTTTGGTTTGTAGATGCCTGCATCTTCACAACAATAAGAGCAACTTCTAAATTTGAACAATAAGCAGTAATTTCTGTGTCCTTTCAAAGAAGTTAAATTTATGGTTGGTTCCTTTCAAATATAAAAAAGTTTAAGGGTCAAGTTGAAAAGACTTGTATATGTGTAATGGCTGTTAGATGTTAATATCTTCATGTCAAAATATTAGTTTAATTTGGATGACTCAATGCGTTTTAGGTCGAAAATCCAGTAGAAGCCACTCGATATAATACATGGTGGGAGATGGCTCACAATAACTACAGAGATATATTATCTGCTGAGGATCTGGTTGAGTCTTTAAAGAATGCTGGGGACAAGCTTGTTGTCCTGCATTTCTACTCTCCTTCCTGTGGTGGTTGCCGGCCTCTTCATCCCAAGGTAAAGATTCAATTTTCATTATTATGCAGGGGGGCACATGAGTAATTATGCCAAAATCATTTGAGTAAAAGGTGTACTATTGATAATCTTCATTAAAGAGAAATTTGGATTTGTATTAAAGGTCAAACGACCAAAAGGCACGTTTTTAAGAGTTGTCAAAACAATCAAGCTGATATATATGTTTACAATTTTGATTTCTTAAGGACTCCTCTGTTAATTTATTTGTAACAATATGTGATTCCTTGTAGGTGTATCAAATAGCAGAGGCGCACTCAGAAGCGATATTTTTTAAAGTTAATCAAGAGGTGCATAAACTGCTTTGTGATAATCTAATAGTTCGTGTGCTACCTTTTTTCCAATTCTACCGAGGCACACAAGGTCGTATTTGTAGCTTTAGCTGCACTCTTGCCACGGTAATTTATATAGTTATATTTCTTTTTATAATTTACCAAAATCAGAAATTGAAATATTTGATTATTCTTGTCAATACAACCTTTGGATATGAAATCAGGATAACTGAATTCTTGCAATGGTAGCTTGTAACCTAGATATTTTTTTCCTTTTTAACAAATTACCGCAATAAAAAACTGCGATATTTGATAATTCTTGCTAATATAACCTTAGTTTATGATCTTATTTTCTTTATTTAGATAAATAAATTGAAAGATGCCTTGAAGAAACATGGCAATGAGCAAAGCGGTCCGGGTCCTGCGAAAGGATTGGAGGGTGAGTTATTGAATATAGCTTCAAATAAGGAGATTAAACTTAATTATCCAGTTGGAGTTTAGATTTTGCTATTTATGCTGCTTAACACTAGCAGCATATTAATTATGAGATGCTTTAATTATCAATGTGTTTCAAGTATAGTTTGGTGGGCTTGGTCAGTGAGGGTATAATGTTATCTAGTCCTCTGAGGCCTGAGGGGGAGTATTTTTCTTTTTCTTTTTTATGTTTATCACTGTAGCTGTTGTTTGATAATAATATTTCTATAATTTATAGGCTCAATTGAATAATAAGCATTTAATTTTGGCCTAGGGAAGATGCATCTGTAAATAGAATCTAAATACCTGAGATACATAGTGCGCATTAGAAATTTGTACTTGTCCATGAATGTATGATTATTGAAGGGCCCAGATGAGAAAGCATACTTGCAATAATGGAGATATTGCCTCTTGAAATTTTGGATTTATTGGAACCTCTTCATTAATTGAGCTGTCTTTTCTAATAATCTCCATGACAACTTGTTTCTGGCGATGAAGGCAAGACGCAAGCTCCTGTCAGTTTATCTGGTTTTAGATATCTTTTCAGTACCAAACAATTTAGCAAGGGGCCACAGCCACAGGCAATCTAGCAGACTAACTATAAAATTGATATAATAAGCTCTCAGATAATTAAATCGTCTATGCAAGTGCAACCCTTTTCCCCCGGGTCCTCTACAGTAACTCATATTTTGAGTTTCTAATTCAGAGCATCTGATCAGAACTCGGACTAAATGGACTCAATTTGCAAAATTTACAAGGCATCTCTAATATTCATGTTCAGGGCGTAGCCAGATTTTCGGACAAGAGGGGTCAAATACATATGAGGTCAATCGTATAAAAAATTTCAAAGTATGGGGTCAATTATATAAAAAATTTATTCGAAGAATGGAGGTCAATATTACCGTATCATGACATTTTGTGCTAAATTATATAGAAAAATAAATATAAATACAAAAAGTTTAAAATTAAATGGAGGTCAATTGATCCCATTAGATCTAAGTAGATCCGCCTCTGTCATGTCAATGCAGATCAAATAGTTGGGATTCTATTCTACAACAACTCAAAGTGTATCGCACGAGAACGGAGTAGGTCCAGTGCCCATCGAACCTACTTTAAGTTTAACGAGCATGATGACTGTCCGATCTAATTTAAGATTTGTGCGCACAAAAATTGAAACAGACATGCACAAATTTTAAAGCATTCTGCACGAATCTTAAAGCAAATTAACGGTGATTAAATTCATCGAACCAAAGTAAGTCTGATGCCCATCTGACCTACTCTCAAGTGGTACCGCACACATATAAATTCTCGCTCCTTCAGAAAATTGAGTTAGGTTATTCAACATTATATCTTTTAGTACCAAGTGGACCCCCGTGATTCTTCTCTCTGGGCCCACAGTGACAGCTCAATCGGCTAACATAGGACCCGCATGTGGGGGCCCGTGCTGTGTTTAAGAGCGGATAAGAGCTCCACCGTGGCAGTGGTGCTTCATCAAGGCCCAACGTGGCAGAATATTCTTTAGTCTTTACAGTATGCTTTTATGAAGCATTTACAGTGTAAAACAATCAGCAAAATTAAAAAAAAAAATCTATGAATGTCTAAGCCGGATGCCAACTCTAATTATAATAAATAGTAATTAAATTGATGTATGAGATAATCAATCGGTTCATGCAACCTACTTGCATTTGGTGGCAATTATGATTTTAATCAACTCTTCAAACAAAACCCTTTTAAAAAGGAAAACCGTACGAGTTCTTGAAACACTCAATTAGCATAATTAAAATAAATTTTCATGGTGCTAACTGCTAACTAATACTGATTAATTAGATCTAAATAAATTAAAATCTATACTTCTTCAATATTACAGCTGAGAACAAGCGGAGCATGTAATCTATACTGATTAGGATAATATCCGACCCATTTGCACCCCTACAAACGGTGCATGTAATAAGAAGTTTGGTTCCTTCAACTCTCTAATTTTTTTTTTTTCCAGATTATATGAGAGGTATATCTAAGATAAAATCTGAACATCCAAACTTGAAATTTGTGCACATAATTAATTGAGGCTAGAAGATACAATAAACACCAGTGTGCAAAAATTAGCAGTAACTCACATTAAAACTAAAAAAGTATAGAAATACCAAAATATCAAAAAATATAGTTATCCATGTACCAAACAACTTAATTAAAATGTCTGAATAACTTTCAAAATCACATTAATTATTAATTACTAATGACTAATGAGATAAAGTTGATGGATAAAAAGATAGTTCTTATCCCACATAAAAGTAATGAGTTATCATTTTATCCTTATATCTTTTATTCTTTTTTTTTAAAGTATAGTCCAATATAAAGATTAGAAGTTATTTCTATATATACCAAACAATTAAAAGTAAAATTGATTTGTTTGGTACGGAAGTAACTTCCACAAACAAAACATGGCTAGCTCTCATCTCATTTATCTGAATGTAAAGCATTATTACAATTTACAAATAAAAAAAAAACACAGTTTACTTTGTACATTATAATTCCGATATAGTTGTTGGTAAAATCTAATTTATCTGAATGTAAAGCATCTCTCCATTTCGTTAGAACAGGATTTATTCATTTTAAGAGATATACTGGTATATGATAAATTTACTAAAATAAAAAAAATTCATATTTTTATTGCTGGTATATATGGAGAGGCGGATTTAATTGAGATGAATGGGAGTCAATAAAAATTTCTTATTTTTATTGCTGGTATGCAGAGGCGGATTTAGTTGAGATGAATGAGGTCAATTGATCCTCATTTATACTTCAAATAATTGTATTTTAACATGCTATTTTTATAAATTTTTAGAAAAATATCATAGTTTCAACTATGATTGACCTCCATATAATTTACTAATTGTATTCACTGTTGACCCTCATATTATATTTTCTTCTCCAATTTAAAAGCTTGCTATAATATTGACCTCCTAACGATAAATTTCTGGCTCCGCCCCTGCTGGTACCTGGTATATATGTAAACTATATAAGTCTAAATTAATTGTTGTAAATAATGTCACCTTAATTGTTAATAAAATATAAGTTCTGGAAACTTTCTTAATTAGTAAAACTGATTTTATTATAGAGAGAAAAAAAAAAACAGTTTACTATGTACATACGGTCCCTGGCAGGGTTAAAACCAGGTCTATCTAACACCTGAAGTTACATCATTAATCACTAACAGAAAACCAACAGTGTATACACTGTATAGTGTATAGTATAACAAACTTCTATAATCCTAACAACTCCATATATAATTCTGTTATTAAAGCCAGAGTCGACTGTCCAGTGTCTTCAATACTGGAAGTGTCCATTGCACGGCTATTAGGAAGAAATGGTCTATAAAAGCGCCTCTTTTCCTGGAACCTGGATAGAGACCCCACTCAGTGTATCTATGTCGTTTATGTTCTTCTCTTGATTTCTCTCTGTGCTTCTCACTTTTAATTTTCCCTCCCCTTTTTCGATTCCATTTTCTCCTCTGGCTTCCGTTTTGTTATTTTGGCACAATTTCTCGTTGAATCATGGCGATTTCTCTGAGAAATGGATCGCACTTGAGGGGAATTAAAGAATTCGCGAGAGAAAACTACTTCTTCGGGCCATCAAGTATAGCTGTGGGACAGGCGAACGAGTTGAATTTCAGAACGAAAAGAATAGAACTGAAAATGCAGATTCGATCGACGGGATGGGAGCTCCGTTGCAATTCAAATGACTCTGACCATGTAATCTCTCTCTTTACTCTGATGATCTAAAAGGAGACTCTGTTTAAGACTACATTAAATTTTGTTTTCCTTTCCTCAGAACTGACACTCTACCTGTCGAATTTTAGAAAATACACCTTCTAGTTAACTTTAATTAAAGGAGTATACGATAACTTTCCATACATTAAAGGGTACACTTTTATATTTTGGGTTACTTCTTGGTTACTTCTTGCTTTGTTTGTTAAATGTGATCAGTAAATTAATTTATTAAAAAAAAATGAAGTTTGTGTAGTTGTCGAAGGAAAACTAGATAGTATTAATTTTTGGTTTGTAGATGCCTGTATCTTCACAGCAATAAGTAACTTACAAATTTGAATATCAAGCAATAATTTGGTGGTACTTGTTTTGAAGAAGTTGAAGTTAATTCGTTTGATTCCTTGCAAATATGAAAAATCATGAGGTTAAGCGGAAAAGACTCGTATATATATGTGTAATGGGTTGGATGTTAATATCTTCATGTCAAAATATATGTTTAATTTGAATGACTTAAAATGCTTTTAGGTCGAAAATCGAGGGAAAGGAACTCCATGTTGGTGGGAGATGGCTCACGATAACTACAGAGAAATATTATCGGCCGATGATCTGGTTGAGTCTTTGAAGAATGCTGGGGACAAGCTTGTCGTCCTGCATTTCTACTCTCCCTCCTGTTGTGGTTGCCGGACTCTTCATCCCAAGGTAAAGATTCAATTTTCATTATTATGCAGGGGGCACATGAGAAATTATGCCAACATCATTTGAGTAAAGGGTGTACTGTACTGTTGATAATCTTCATTAAAGAGAAATTTGGAATTGTATTAAAGGTCAAACGACCAAAAGGCATCTTTTTTTTTTAAGAGTTGTCAGAATAATCTAGCAGATGTTTACAATTTTTTATACTCAAGAACTCTTCTGTTAATTTAATAGTTACAACATGTGATTCCTTGTAGGTGTTTCAAATAGCAGAGACGCATCAAGAAGCTATATTTTTGAAAGTTAATCAACAGGTGCATAAATCGCTTTGCGATACTCTAATGGTTCATGTGCTACCTTTTTTTCAATTCTACCGGGGCACACAAGGCCGTATTCATAGCTTTAGCTGCACTCTTGCCACGGTAATTTCTATAGTATATTATTTTTTTATAGTTTACTGAAATCAGAAATTTGGATATTTGATTAATCTTACCAAAACAACCTTTGTAGATAATTGGATTCTTGCAATGGTAGTTTTTTATATGGTCTTTTTTTCTTTTTTTACAAATTACCGCAATCAGAAACTGCGATATTTGATTATTCTTGCTAATACAACCCTAGTTTATGATCTGATCTTTCTTTTTCTTTGTTTAGATAAATAAATTGAAAGATGCATTGAAGAAACATGGCATTAAGGAAAGTGATCCGGGGCCTTCGAAAGGATCGGAGGAGGGTGAGTTATTGAATTTAGCTTCAATTAAGGAGATTAAACTTAATTATCCACTTGGAGTTTCTAATAATAATGAAGATTTTGCTTTTTATGCTGCTTAGCACTAGCAGCATTTGCATTGTGAGATGCTTCATTTGTCAACTGCTTTAATTTAGTATAGATTAGTGGGCTTGGTTACTGCGGGTATATTATTATCTAGTCCTCTGAGTAGGGGTACTTTTCTTTTTATTTTTCTTTTTCTGTTTTTCAGTTTATTGCTGTAGCTTTTGTTTAATAACAATATTTCTATAATTAATAGGCCCTGTTGAAAAATAAGCAATCAATCTAATGCTCGTTGGAGAGAGATCAATGCTGTGTAAGTTAACAAATGCTCACATTTAAATATGTATTTTGTTTATATCTTGTGCCATGCTTGTCAGTGCAGTAGCCTACTAACTTGCCTGGCCCAGTCGTGAAAACCAACAGGGAGATGACTTTTGTAACGTGTACTTTTCTAATCTGCCTTAACCATTGTTTAGTGAGAAAAAGAGAATCTTGGTTGGATTGATAGTTCTGTAATAATGCACTGACTAAACGCCCATTGTCCATTAGTTTCGGCCTAGGGGAAGATGCATTTCTAATAGAAACCTGAGATACCTAGTACGCATTAGAAAGTTGTACTTATCCATGAATGTATGATTATTGGAGGGCCCAGATGAGACAGCATACTTGCAATAATAGAGATATTACCTCTTGAAATTTTTGATTTATTGCAACCTCTTGATTAATTGAGCTGTCTTTTCTAAGCTCCTGTAAGTTTATTTGGTTTTAGATATAAGAGTACCAGCAAATTTAACACTAGTTAGGTAGGTTATTGGAGGTCCCACTTTTGAAATTTAGGTAGGTTATATAAGTATAACATTGGACCATTTAGTATCAAGTGGACCTGATTCTGCTATCTGGGCCCACAGTGACAGCTTAATCTGCTAACAGAATGGATTAGACCTCCAACGTGGCTGTTGGTGCTTCATGAAGGCCCAACTTTAGTTCCTTTCATTTTGTAGTAAAGAGGTTGTAAATAAATCAATGATTTTGAGCGTATCATTAGAAACTTGTCTTATCATTAGCAACATAGCTAAAACTGCTTTTAGGTGAGAATTTGTAAGTGAAAGAATAGTGCATAATTTGGATTGATCTCTCTTTTCTTTTCTTTTGCTTTTTTTGAAAAACTTAGCAGGTGCTGCGAAGGGTGGATTGATCTCTTAATACGAGTAAATTGCAGTACTGAGTGATATACAAATACTAGAAATATTATGCTTGACGTAGAATTTTTAGTCTTCAAAAATTGAACCAATACGGTTTAATTGTTCAGAAATCGATAGATACTGGTTCTGTTATACCTTTTTTTAGGTTTTTGTTTTGTCTTCTTTTGTGGTTACTATGATCATCTAATGGTACAATCATTGTTCATAGTTTAAGACTATCAGCATACATGCATTTGACTTGGTACATTGCAAAATAGAAATGCAGATCAGCTAATTAGTTCATCTCTCTTCTTCTTCTTTTTTCCTTTTTGAAAACCTTGGTAGTGCCTACCAAGGAATCTCTCTCTCTCTATGGTGGGTGCTCGGTTTTTCACATCTGGGCAATACCAGATTCATCTGGCTTAGATTCCAGAGCCTCACTAAAATCAACCACAGATAATTTTGAACTGATACCTGACAAGAAGAGGAACAACAATTAAACTAACAAACAGCAAGAACAGAGTACATGTGCTCGGCTAGCATGTTAGCAAGCTGGCAGACTGGCACTGCTTATGATTTGTTGTTATCAGAAATTCATAAAAATAGCTTATAACGAACTTATATAAACTTCAATTTTGTAATAAGAACACACCTGTTCACCTAAGAATGAAGCCTCAATCGTTATCATCATAAGCTCGTCCTTATCTCTGCAGAAGATGTACAATACACCATATCATGGTACCATCACGCTGTATCTGCCTTGATATTTGGTTATTTGTGGCAAAAATCAGATCCTGGATTTCAGGTAGATCAGTTTTAGTAAGCCAGAATTAAAAGAAAAAGATAACAAAATAAAAGTAACAGAAATGTAGAAAACATATACTAAACAGCTTACTTTATTGTAACATCATCCTTTTAACTTCTTCAACTGGGCCCCACCTTTTAAGGAAAGAGCCCTGGGCAAAATCGGCTTGCAGTCTCTCCCTGACTTATCCCCAGAACTACGCAACTCACTTATAATAGACCACTGCATTTCAAATTTAGGCTTATGCCCAGCCTTTTGCATTTCACGTGTAATTTCAGCTGCAATTTCCAAATTTTTTACCTCATGGTATTTCTCAAGTACATGGTTATAAATCTCATAACTCGGTACTGCACCGACCCGTACCATCACTTCCAAAACCGACTTAGCATCTGGTAATCTGCCTAGATCACAGAGGGCTCGAATTAGGGTTTCGGATGATTTTTTGCTCGGCCTCAATTGTTGTAATTCCATTTCAGTTACAAAATTTAGAGCGGCATCAATATCCCTGCAACGGCAAAGAAGGTTAATGATTCCACTGTAAGTGATTTCGCATGGTACGTTGCCTCCTTTCAACATTTTGTTTGCCAAAGAGATTGCAGTCGTAATCTCTCCTTTCCTGCAAAATTGTCTGATCAGAGGGTCAAAGTACAAGTTCACAGGGGCCTTTTCACAAATATGCTTTGCCTCCAAGCACTGACCAGATGAAATCAGGCATAACCCGAGAGTGTTAACAATCGAGGAACCATACTTCCATTTCTTTAATGTAGTCAAATTAAATAGCTCAATTGCTTTGTCTAAACTACTCATCGTGCAAAAATGGCTCATAATTATTCTAAGGCTTCTATTGCTTGGTTCAAACCCTTTAGAAATAGAAGCATCAAATGCTTCGACCGATTTGCCCATATTTCCACATTTATGATATCCATACAGTAGAAAATCATAGGTAACATTATCAGGGTCTATACCCCTATGTTGCATCTCAGTTAATACTCCGTCAACAAGAGGCTCACTTCTCATGCTAAAGAGACAAGATATGAGGATATTTTTGTAAATAATTTCACTTGGCTTGTTCACGCCTTGAATTATATTTGAAAGTTTCAAGGCCTTCTCAAAATTCTGTGTTGCACACATTCGACTTGTGAGAGCTCGGTATCCTGAGATGGAGATGCAAGCACCTTTTCTTAGCATGTAACAAAGGATTTCCAGGGTATTCTTGAAATTATTTTCTCTGCAACTGCCTTGCAACAAGGCATTCAAGCATGATTCGTCAAAACGTAAATTTTTCAAAGTTGTCCCTTGAAAAATTGAGTTCTCTTCTTTCCTCATCTCTCTCAAGCACAAGTCCAAGATAGAATTCGGTAATGTTTTTTCTGAAGGTTGTATCAAACAAAATACACTGTCAACACAGCCAAACTTGAGTATCAGTGGCCACACAAGTTGGAAAGTACCAGCATCTAAGGTGCTATTCCTCTCGATCCAAATTTTATATAGACCAAGCGCTTCAGCAGACTTTCTCTCCTTTATAAACCCCTTTATTAGATATAAAATGCTTGAACTATCCAAAAATAAACCATTGTTAAGGATTGCCTCCACTATTGCACATGCAAAATCTGTGTATCCTGTGCTAGAAAGCAATTTCACAAGCACCTTGTATACATCATCCAAAGACCTGCGATGGTATCTCTCAATACTGTCAAGAAGTTCTAGGGTTTCACTTATAGTACCAAAATTAAGCAAAAAACAAAAAATAGCCTCTAATTCCTTTTTATCAGGCGACCAATTGCCTCTTTTTGCCAATTCCCAAGATTTCTTAAATCCATGGATATCTCTTTCTTCACAAAAACAGAACAGGAGGGAACTGTAACTTCCTCTCTCTACCAGCATATCGTGAGAAATCAACCTCTCCAAAAGCAAACATGCCTTCGCTGCCATCTTATTCTCGCTGAAAATTCGAACGGCTGAATTCAAAATTCTCGAATCGACATTGTCTATCGATTCAGGCATCTCATCTATAATCCTCACAGCATCTTTCAAATACTGCACATTAGCAAGAAGGCACCTTAATAGTTCTTCATAAGCTTCTAGAGATAAATCCTTCCCCAATTGCACAGCCTCATGTCGTGTCTCGAGTGCATTTCTGACATTGCCCCTCTTCAATTCACTAATCACAACCGAGTCAAAATTTGGCACCATTGCTAGGTTTAGAACCTCATCCAAAGAACACTCGAATTCATCAATATCCATGTCCAAGTACAAACCATTTCCTAAATTGTCAAAAAATTCAGCCTTTTGAAACCCGACACTGTTATCTCTCTTTAGCTTCACCCCAAGGTGACCTAACCCTAGAATTGACATAGCTTTAGAGAAAAAGCAACCTCCTCTTTGAACAGAAATTATGTTAGAATTATTCACCTCATCAATTACCTTTTCAACCTCGTCGAGCTTTCTATATTTACAATATCCTGCTACAAGAATTCTAAAAGTATATAAATCAGGCTTTAGACCTTTCTCGAGCATATCATCATACACATAACTCACATGCCTATACATCCCCTTTCTGAAAATACCTCCAATGATGGAATTATAAAAATACACTCTAGGCATTATTTTTCTCGAAAAACATTCTGATAAATAAATAAAAGCATCTCTTACATTTCCACCCCTACAGCTTTGACAAATTAAATTTCCAAAGGTTGCAGCATCAGGTTTGAAACCCATCTTCTCCATTCTTTGCACAAAAATCCATGTTTTTTTAGAACCAAGGTTCGTACACAGGGAATTAACCATTTTACTGCAATTTTCAGATTTAGGTATCGCTGATTGTTCTCTTAGAAAATTCATCATATCTCCAAAATCCTTTTTTATACAAAACCCTTCAGCAATTTCTGAGATGGCATCCTGGCTAGGTCTAATTCCAAATTGTTTTAAAAGCCGAATAAGCCTTACTGCTTCCGAAAGTTTACCGTTGTTTGCCACCCTAGTAACAACAAATTCCAGCACAGGCTTTTCAGAATACGAGCCCAGGCCAGCATTTATCATGTCTCTATAGACTCTAACTACCAAATCAGCATCTGGAATTTTGATTAGAGAATTAAGAAGAGAATGGTAACATGAACCAGACAAAACCAAACCCATATCTCTTGCTTGATCAAAAAGAGACAAAGAATCGTTAACCTTGGATGCTTCAGCATAGGCTTGAATGATGCCACTAAACAAAGCACCGTAGTCAGATAACACCATGTTATTTCTTACCATAGATGAAAGTAGAGATTTGGCCTCATCAAGCATCTGAGCACTTGCGAGAAGCGAAACCATAATTTCATAAGACCTTGATAGGTGGTGAAAATCTCCTCTTTGCAACTCACACCACCTAAAAAGCTTCCACAAATATGTCACTTCTCTGAGGTTAACGTCGTCACCAAAACCCAGTAATATTTCTAAAAAGTTTTCGGGTTTTAGTTCTGAGGCGCGCAGGAACCGTCGAAGAGTCTCAGGGGAAAGATCGAGACCTAACTTCATCACCAATTGCAGAGGAGCACCGTAGGGAAAGGTGTCAGCTTTCTTCTCCCAAATGTGAGAAAACTTTGAAATAGCGAATTGCGCAACGGTAGTATGTGCAGGTGGTGGAGAAATTTCATAGAAACTGAAAGGGGTTTCAGAGTTGGGCTCTGAATGCGAGATGGCATTGGAGGAAGTGGAGAAGGACAGAAACGGACAGAGCGGGAAGAAGTTGAAGAGGAGAGTGTGCAAGGTTGGAGGGAAATGGTGGTACAGAAGGGGAGATGTGCACTGGAGGGATCGAGTTAGGGAGAAAATGGAGCGGAGTTTGTTACCCATCAGATGCTTTGAAAGATTTCTGTACTTCCATGGAGTCTCTGTGGATGAACGCGCAGCGACACAGAACAGAACTGGTAACGAGAGGAAAGAGCAAGGAATGATTCGATTCGTGAAGAGATCTGAGAAGCACAAAAAACTGTAGATGACCTAGTTCTGGGATCGTAACCGTTCGATCTCTATCTTACAGCGAGGTCACATTGATGCTCAATTAGAATTTGAAGTTTAAGTGTGAATTTATTGAAAATTTACAGGGGAATTCATATTTAATTTGAATTTAAAGATTCAATTGTGAATATGTATTTATTTTCTTAGCAGGTTTTAAATCATATTCAGATCTTGCATTAAAAAAATTTATAATAAATAAATTGCATGCATGATATGATATGAATGAATTTGCAATTATTTTTATTTTGTAAAGGTACGAATTAAGAATATAACTTTAATTTAACTAACTTATATGACATTAAAGAATTAAGTTTTTGTAAACTAAAGTTACTTTATTATTATAATAAAATTATTTTAATAATCTTTCTATCAAAAAATTAGTGAGAAATTATTCCTTAATCTTTCAATCTTTAAATTAGCTAATTTTTGGAAATCAAATAATGTTACATCATTTAAGAAGCATGGCATTTGAAAGCAAACATATTATCACAAGTACCTCCATGATTTCTCATTGATGTTTTCGTTTAGTTTAGGATTTGAATTACTAAGCAAACAATAGTTTGTTCTCGTTTAAGATTTAAGATAATGCTTGTTAGTCTAGGATTTAAAATAATAGTTTGTTCTCGTTTAAGATTTAAAATAATCCGAGATTAAATTACTAAGCAAACAATAGTTAGTCTAGGATTTGAATTTGATTGTTTGTTCTCGTTTAGTTTAATTGGCGTCGCTGCTAAGGTACTATAAATTTAGCCCCTGCTAAATGAATTTTCTAGCTTCATTACTTATTTTCACAATAGTTATTTCTGTCTACGCAGAATGTATAGAAAACATATATATATTTTTGTATATACCCCGATCAACTCTATTAGAAAAAAAATAACTTGCCGCGCCAAAACACATAGATGAAGCAACATTTTCTACATCAACAATTTGCAAAATTCATTAATGAAAAATAAGACATTCTACAGCAGCAAACCAACACAGAACATAATTCTTTTTCAATCAAACGGTACAATTTATCACCCAAGTAATGTCAGCTGAAAATCTCTCTATCTCGGCAAAAAAAAAGAGAAACTAACATGCTATTATTATGAAGACAGCTTGAGTACAAATGCATGAATAAAAAAAACAAAACAATTCCTTTATTTTTTAAAGAAGAAGAAGAAGAGAATGCTCAAATTATGTGCAAGGCGGCGTACTCAGATGTATTAATATTCTTCTTGCAAAAATGGTTACAAAAGTACCAGTATGAAGCCTTCCCTGATATCTTTCCCCCTCAAGTAAATTTCCCCAGTAAAAACTAACTCTAACCCATGTTACCAAATTAATCACCCGACTAATATTGGTCTCTATAGCGGCACAACTATTCGGTCCCAATCAGATCATTGGTCTTGCATCACAACTAAACAGACAAAATTCAACATTCCCACTTCTCACAGACAACATTCAGTATAGTCATCTTATTTTCAATTAACATGTGCACCTCTCACTCTGTCTCCTCTTTCCTTGGCCCCTCATTTGAGTCATTTCCACTTCTCCAATGTTGGATGTAAGAGAAATGGAGCAATGGTGGATGAAGAGACAAATGGAGAGATGGAGATTTAGTCAAGTGGTTCAAACCAAATCAAAAGTTTAATGAACCAAGGAGTAAAATCAAAGTGGAGTGCCAGACTCTAGACATCGGTATAGTTCAGAAACCTTTGAAGAAATTTGCCCTCTTGTCTATCCATTTTAGGTTTGACCAAAACAAATAAAACTGTTCACATCACCTTAAACATTAAAGCCCCCATGGATCCAAAATAAACCATATACAATAATCAAATCTTTACTAGCACCAGAGTGGTCCATTTTAGGTTTGACCAAAACTAGTAAAACTGTTCACCCCCAGCTTAAACATTAAAGCCCCCATGGATCCAAAATAAACCATATAAAACAATAAAATCTTTACTAGCACCGGAGTGGTCCAGGTGCTGTAAATTAGTAAATGTTTAGGTCAGTCTAGTAAAATTGAATAACACCAATATACTGTAGAAGGCTCAAGTGATCCAACTAAAACTCACCATTCTTAACCATATAGCATTATGGTTTAACAAGATAAGGGTAGTAGATGTTAATTTATAGGTCTGACCATCCTATCACCAATAAATAAATGAATCCAAAACACACTTGAAAGCTCAGCTTAAATTAAACAGGGAAAGATAGAGAATGACACAAGGCAAGCAAGTTTTAGGCTAGGTTTAAAAAGTACATAGTTCATCTTAAAAACATAATGAAGGTTTCATCAGAGGTAGGTAGGGCTGACATCATCAGGGCTTCAGGTTTAGAGGGCTTGGATGTAGGCTTCACTTAGGCAGTAGGCAAGGCTGCAGATTTAATCATAGGAGGGTAAAGGTATAAGGTTAGATGTTGGTGAGACATATGTTAAGTCCACTTTAGGTGGCTTGGCTCGTTGGTACTGGAAATTAGTCAAGAGAGAGATAAAAGGATGAAGGGTAGTGGTTCTACCTGGCAGGGGCCCTAAACCAGTGAGGTGTAGAGTTTAATGGTACCGTCCATGAGAACCAGGCCTGATAAGAGAAGCTTCTTCATTAAGACTTAGGATTTGTACAGAAAAAATTGTAAGGTTTAGGGATAAAGAGGAAACATGGTACTCAGAAGATCATCAAGTTAAACAGATAGAATAAAGATCCCCCAAACCCCAATTTTATATGGTTCATAGGGTCCCTCCCTCTCTTCCCATGCATCTGTCAAAATGAGGTTTTATTTTCACCTACATGTTATAAATACCATGTCTCATAGTCCTCTCACTAAACAAGAAGCACCTTACGTAGTATGAAAAAACCACCCCTCCCCTCACCTTCCCACAAAATTAAAAAGAAAAAAGATAGGACGGAAGAAAGAAACAGCTCATCCTGTGGTGCCAACCTTTCCACACAAAAAGCCAATAGACTTAACTTGGTTCTCAGTTACCAAAATTTGAGCCTTTATCTTTTTCATCCCGGTCTCCTTCATAAAACCCCAAGTAAACACAAAACAGGAGAATGTCATATTGAAGAACAGGTTTGGAGCCGTACAATAACTGTACGGCACCAAAATCCAAGACCATAATCCTCATTGCAGCAAGTCTATAATAAAGTTTAGGAAGAAAAAAGCAAAATATACTTTTGGTAAAAGAAAGATAGCATGTTTAGGAGTGTAGGTAACGAGAGCAACTATAGTACATACCCACTGCTGCCAGAACGTCCAGAGTATCCACCATAGGTTCCATAGCTGCTTCCTCCACCCTACAGGGATTAATGGCCAATTCAAGCTTTAAAATACTTGATATAAAAGAGGTGGTTGCTTATAAGAAACCTCAAATATGCATACTTTTGTACCTATATTAGCTTTATAATGGTCCTTTATTGTAAAGAAAAAGGTACTATTTTTGTCTAACTTCAAAGCATGAATAATGTTAACTTCATCTTGTTTGGGAAAGTGATTTTTTTTCCATTCCCAAGCCCTTCAACAATTGCCCAAATCAAAGTATTTCAACATAAGTAGAAGCCTTATCAATACAAACTTAAGCTAACCAGTTACCCAAACAGGAGGTACAACTTAACATTTTATCTAGTTCTGCAGTAAAAATACTGGTTCTATCAATGCTGCAACTCCAGGGATATAGAGCCACTAATAGTAACTCTGGTCTATTGCATGCATTCCCCTAGTTTGTCTTAGAAGTTGATTTTACTTGTACAATGTCTACTCAACTTCCTGCACCTCATTACAGTCAGTCTAGTTCTAAAAAAAAACTATTTTTAATTTACTCAATCCTTCAAGCAAGTGTGTGGGAGGGGGGAAGCATGCATGTGGAGGGGGATCTTAACTACCAATTTATTGAGGGACTTAAGAAGAGAATTCAATTACATTTGCAAGGGAAGTTCATAAATACTCCTTTAGTTCATAAATACTTCCTTAGAAAAAAAACCTCCAATGGAAAATATTTATTTGAAATAGCAACTTGAGTAACAAGTGATCTACAAGAATAATACTGCCTTTCTATATTCCAAATCAGATTGGGTGTAATTTTTTTTGCTAATGATTGGGACTAATTATTGCAAAAACCAAATAATATATAAATGCAAATACATACATGTGAGCCGCCATATCTGCCATAGCTATTGAGGTCACTAGAAGAACTGTAAATGCCGTGAGAGCCACCGTAACGACCACTGTCCCTGCCATAACGAGATGACTCGGGAGAGCGGGTCCGTACCTGGTGGTACGGTATGGAAGGGAAATGGGAAAGCTCATTTTCCCTCTCAAACAAATTGGCCTTCAGACGCGTTGCCACTTCAATAAGGGCATTTTTAGCAACATCAGCCTCTCCACTTACCTGAAATAAGTGCAAAAGAACACAATCTGAAAAGCTAATAGAAGTGCACAATCGATAACATAACACAAAAAGTAAAATGAATCACAAGCCTTTCTGCAAAAGGACACCATTATTTCATTGTATCAGAAAGTAATCCCCCAACATATTCCATATTTCCAGCTTAAAAGTTAAATCCAATAGTTTTTTATTTGTTTTGTAGTTGAAAGTAACACCAAGCTGGTAGAACAGAGGTAGAACAAGGTAAACTGGCTGTGTTGCCCTCACTAATCATTTCGTTAAGTGTTTCTAAACCAGCATGCTCAATTTTAGTTCCATCTATCTTAAAATAAAAAAGGATCATAAAAAGAACCTTAGTTGCAAATGCAGCAAAACAGTATGTAACTTGGGAGAAAAATGAACAGAAAAACAAGATACCTGAACCATCTCATCGTCAAGAGTAGCAACCTTGGGAAGGTTATCTTTGGAAAGAATACGAATGTTGGCACGAGTGCTTCTTCTCATTTCAGTTACAATGCTGCCTCCTTTGCCAATAAGGCACCCAATTCGAGAGCTCGAAACCAGCATGCGGGTGGTGAGTACATCACCATTCCCCGACTCTGCCCTTTCACTGCACTTCGGCTGGAGCCGTACAGCCGCATCTATTGATGGAGAAAGGTCTTCAAAGTACTGAAAAGAGACATATCCAATAGAGTTAGGGCACCGGGTTGGTACGTATCCCCCTCTTGCAAAAACTGGCAGGGTAAGATAAGAAGTAACAAACGAATTGTAGAACCTTTAATGGCTGTGTACCGGTATGAACAGATATTTTCTAGGCCAAATATCATTTATCACTGCCTAGAACCCACTATGAAATCCTTTAATAAGATGAAAAGATCTGACCTAGATCAGAATAACTAAAAACCATACCTCCTTGGCAGAAATAGAAATTATACAATCATCATCGATAGCCTCACTATCAACCTTTATTGTGGCACCAGATTCTTGTCTTATCTGATTAATCACACTGCCATTTTTACCAATAACTGCTCCAATTAGCGATGATCGACAGACTATGCGCAAGGTGAACTCACGCGACGAGTGCTCGTCTCGAGGCAGTGGGTAGAAACTGGGCCAGTCAGAAGAGCGGTGGTCCCGATCGTAGCTCCCATAAGAGCTGATAATTGGACCTGGTAATGGAGCATTTTGTGTCACTAAGCTGTTAGACCGGGATGGGTTTTCATGCAGTCGGGATGCAACTTGAATTAGAGCTTTCTTCACAACTGTCGGATCGCCTACAATCTTACAGGGAAAAAAAAAACAAGAAGAAAAAAATTGTAACAGGGCTGGTTTAGCAAAAATATCAGAGCTGGTAAAAGAACCTTAGGAACCATTCTGGTATAAGGTACTCCTAACTAAGCTGTGGAAGGTATAAGATACATTAATACTTCAATACATTTACTTAACATGAATAAACACAACCATGAATTTATTCAATTTAATCAATTAGCATTCAAGATAGAAGATACAAATAATTCACTGAGAATTTTATAAAATCCTTGACTTCATTGATTCTGATAAATTTTCTGTCCTTAAATTACAAAATGACCTGCTTTAGGGTTTGGAACTTGCCAGTTGATTTTTAAATAAAAAATGTGAAGAAAAAACAACAAAATTTACCTGAATAAGCTCATCACTGGGCAAAGCACAAGTCGGCATATGCTCATCTTTCATAATACGAATTTGCGCACCAGTATCGCTCCTGATTGCTTGTACAATAGTGCCTCCTTTTCCAATCACACAACCGATCTGATCTGATGGCACCAACAAACGGGCGGTGACCTGACCAGCACCTGCTTCTCCCTCTTCTCCAACTGCCATGTCATCAACTACTATCTTGTCATGAACCTTGAATAACGCATCTTGCGCGGGACACACCATCTCTCCAGTTTCATCCGAGTTGTTGGTCTCTTGTCTGGAGCTCCAGATGGTGATGATTCGCTCATCGCAACCGGGTACGGTTTCACCAATTCGGATCTTAGCCCTCGTGTCGCTCCTGAGTTGTTTCGCAATTTCACCACCTCGACCGAGGATGCTACCGATCTTTTTACCCGGACAGAGATAGCGATATACGGTGTCGTCCGGATCGGGTGCATAGCCGGGCCCTTCTTTGTTCCGGTGGCGGTCGCGGTCTCTGTCGCGCTCTCTGTCGCGGTCATCGCCGGAGCTACGCCTCTTCCCGCCACCGCCGTCGGAATAGTCAGCGCGGCGTTTACCGGAGCTATTTCTCTGGACGCCCATTAGGGAAAAGGAGGCGTGGGCACGAGAGAGAGAGAGAGAGAGCGGGGCAGGGTTATCTAGGGTATTTTATGCAAAGCAAGAACGCCTTTTATTGCACAGGAACTCCCAGCTCTGGGCTCTGGCTAGTTGCGGGTTTCACATCACGCACACTGCACGTGACGATAATAGACGGTTGTCTCGTTTAGTGGGCCTGCATGTGAGCCCAACCTTCCCAAGTAAAATTGACAAATCGGGAAGCGGAGTAGGTCCGATATAGAGCAGGTTGGGTCCGATGCCCATCGTACTCAAATTTAGGTCCGATGAGTTTTGGGGCCGTCCAATCTGCTTTAAAATTCGTGCACAAGAATTTTTTTAAAACAGATGTGAAAGTTGTGGGCACGAATCTTAAAGCAGATCGGACGGCTCTGAAACCCATCGAACTCACTTTGAGTCCGATGGACATCGGACCCAAATTGACCTCGAATACGAAAATCTGGTGAAGTGAAAATTAAAACTTAAAACTAAAATCTGGTGAAGTAGACATATTCCATGACAATTTTTGAAGAATTGAAAATTTTGAATTAATACAGAATACAGACAATAAAGTGAAAATTATCCTGTGTATACCTTGTGCTAGGGGTGAAAACGGAGCGAATACGGAGCGGATAGTAGTAAAATCATATTCATATTCTTTTTAATTTTTGGATACGGACACAGATCGGATATCAGCCGGATACAGATATGGAAACTGATCGGATCGGATATTTATTAAAATAATATTAGAAAATACCAAAGTTCATAATATTTATCTAATTTTAATGGTGAATAACAATATTTTTTTCATAATATATATTAAAATATATGATATATATCTATTATTCGTATCGGATAATTGAAATGTAAAATCTTATCAATATTCATATCCACACGGATATTCAGATATCGAATATCCACATCTAATTTTTCAAATACAAATCGAATACGGATCGGATATTATCCATACCGTTTTGTGCTCATCATGAATTAAAAACTGCCCCATTAAAATGTGTATCCAACTTTTTAGCCTCCGCGAGGAAATCTTAAGCTGGATAATACCTTCAATTAAGAAAAGGTATAGCTAAATATCTCAGACATGCTTAAATTAACACGAGCAAAAGGAGAATTAAAGAGAAACAATTGCAGAGTTATGTAGAGTTGGGTGTCAGGGTGGGAACCATTTTGGGTCTGATGTCTATCGGACTCAAAGTGAGTTCGATCGATTTGATGACCGTCCGATCTGCTTTAAGATTCACATCTGCAATTTTCGCGTCTGCTTTAAAATTTATGTGCACGAATCTTAAGGTGGATCGGATGGTCCCTAAACCATCGGACTCAAGCTGTTCTCGTCAGGGTGTGGTCAATTGACCCCACTTAGTTTTACACAAAAGTACCTTAAAATATGTATATTTATTTTAATTTTTTATTTCCTTCTAAATAGTATGTATTGACTATTGACTCTATTGATAATTTTTCAAAATAAAAATTCTATTGATAAAATCACTGAAAAGAAGAAATTAATCCTCGTAACAGAATCTAACCTTCTTAAAGTCACAAAAAATTCTGAAAGGAGATTTAATTTTAAGTTGCCAAACATGTAAATTAATTTGTGCTTAATTTTAGTCCTACTTATTAAAGTACTCGCTGCACGTTGATATGAGACAGTCATAACGTAGCTATAACGGAAGCTATCATACATATCATTTTTTTTCTTTTCAAAATTTATATTCTATATTTCTACAAATTATCAACATGATCAATATTGAAGAATTAGAATAACAATTAAATGACAACTAATCTAAGTCTATACTTTTTTCAATCATGCAAATAAGAAGAAGAAAAAAGATCTACAAGGTAACATTATTTAATAGTTCATACTTCATAGTATTACAGATTATAATAGACGAAGAACAATTAATTTTACAAGTGAAATGAAGTAAGTATACTTATTTGAACATTTTATATATTATAATAATCAAAATTAGCTTTCAATTGAAACGAACGGCAATAATTTTACAGGTGAATACTAAACGAAGAGCAAGCAAAAGAAATAATTAATATTTGAATATTTTTCGATATAGAATGAGAGACTAAATCACAAATAAGAACAGAAGCACATAGTTCGGTTTAGAATACTTATCATAGCAGACCATGTAGCATCATAAATAAAAATAAAAGTCTATGTAAATCGCAAAAAAATAACTCATGTAGCATAGCGATAGCAATAGCACGTAGCGCGTAGCGGTAATAGCAATAAGCTATTACAGCTATAGCGGTCGTAGCTAAATTAGCGCACTTTTATCTCATAGCTTAGCTTTTATGGTTTAAAAAAGCTATGGCGTAGCTAGCTATTTAGAACACTAATCAAAAGTGACGTTGTTCCTTTGCCTTTCACGATTTCTTCTCTCTGTGGAATAAGCTACTCGGCTCGGGTTCACTATTCTCCCTTCTCCCGTTCTCTCTACCAACACCTGCTCTGCTCGGTTGCTTGCTCGTTGCACCTCTTTCTCCTTCCTCGCCAAGCACACCTCCTGTGAGTCGTCTTTTCTCTATCTGATTTTTAGCTATTTGTGTCGAACTTAATTTACAAATAAGTAATTATACTGATAAGAATTCTTATTAAGTAATTAATTAATGCTCTTTGTTTTTTCTGTTATATATAGGTTTGATCTTTCATTGTGAATTTGTGACCTTTTGATCTGAGATGCATTAATTGGAAATATTACTTGCAATGTTAGATACTAGCTAGATGATGAAATTTGACATCCTTATAAACAAATCAAACAAATTGCAAGGCAAAATATATATTAATTAGTAAATTGAAATATGTGATAAGCTTCTTCTTTTTTTTCTAATGACATGTAACGAAATTAAGAATTGCAATGATTGTGGATCTATATTTTTAAATGATATTTTTAGAATGGAAAAAATACTAATCAGAAAATTGAATATCTAACAATCAAATAAAACAGTTTAGGAAATTAAAAAAAATTAAAAATTAGAACATCTACATATGACGAGTATGTGTGACGAGTACGTATATAAATAAATTTAGATTTCTACAAGTAAAAAAAATAAAAAGATGCATAGAATAAAAAAAAGATAGAATATTTGATTGGAGGACTGATATTCAATCCGAAATTTCATCTTTTAATCGAAACCATTGGTGAATCAGGATATTTATGTGCTTAATAGAAGAATAGAGAAATGAAAATATATCCGAAAAATTTGAATTGAGTCATTTACTAAGTTAAAAGAACAGGCATACAACCAATAGCTTAGCTACAATTTAACTATAATTTAGATTCAAAGAAAGTATATATATTGTAATCTCCTGTACATATTAATCAATAGCAAATTCCAAATTCCCTTTACACTCATTGTCTTCTCTATTCTATTACCTATTACATCTTGTTTGGATGGAGAGTAGAGGAAGGGAGGGAATGGAAAGAAAAGAAAACTTTCCGTCAAATCATGTTTGGTTGATAAAATAATGTCGGAGGTGAAAGGGTTAATCTTGTATCATTGTAATCAACAGAATCGGTTTCCCTCCCGATTTAGAGTGTAACGGATGGAAAAAAAATTTGTTGCAAATATTTTTAGAAAAAATAACACAAATGTCCAACTCTATATCTTACCTATATAATTCACATACAAGTTTTTTGTCACAAACCTATAATAGCCATCGAATTTCTTATTAACCTTCTAAATTTTAATCAACCAAACAAGAAATAAGATGAAAAAGAAAGTTAAATTTATTTTCTCTCATTAATCATTCAAACACGAATAGATTAAATTTGTTAATCTTCGTTTCTATTCCATTTCATTCTCTTTTATTCTTCACCTCCCCTTCCTCCCTCTACCCTCCATCCAAACAAGGTGTTAAGGTCCTTGAGAGCCCATAGGCCAGTCAAAACCGCAGTCTTAGTTTCCTCCTTTTTCCAAGTTAAAAGCCCATAGGCCAGTTAAAAGCCCATAATATTAAAGGCCTTTCTGTACTTGCACATTTTTCTTTCTGCTCGATTGGCCTTTCTTTCCCTCTCTGTCTCTCTCACAGAAGAGATGAGAATTGAGAAAGCTATCCGATAGTTAGAAACACTTAAAACACATCTTTGACTGACTCCACTCTCCATTCTCCACCTTTCACTTTTGCAGCAGCAATGGCACCTCGTCGCCATGGTCGTGGCTATGGCAAGAACAGGCCCAACTCCAATCGCGACCGCAAACGCTCTCCCGCCTCTCCGTCCTCTCCGCCCTCCGCTTTGCTACTGGACGACTCCAGCACCTTCATCATGGACGACGATCGTGACGCGAACCCTAGGAGCTTCCCATTCAGTGTGAAGCAACAGTGCTGGGAGAAGGCCGAGAAGGTCAAGGGCCGAGATCCCGACAGGTGGCGCCGCGACGCGCTTGGTAATATCGTGTTTAGGAAGCTCGTAGGTTGCCCGGGTTGCCTCTGCCATGATTATGACCATATACTCCCTTACTCGAAGGTCCTTCTCTTTTCCTTTTTTTTTTTTCTTTCATCGGGTCCCTCTGCTGTTTTCTTTATTACTTTTCTTTGGCAACATATGCAATTAGGGACCCTCGTTGGCTGAGTAAGCATAACTTTCTTCTTCTTCTTCTTTCCAAAAAAAAGTGATGCATAACACCACCGTCTGTTTTATTAGCATATGAGGCCACCTATTTTCCACATAAGCACAGTCCAGTATATATATATATATATATTTTTTTTTTTGAAAACTTAGCAGAGGCTGCCAAGCTGGCACAGTCCAGTATATATATAAAAAAGAAACTAAAATCACAAAAGATAATCCAAATCCCTCAATCATCTACAAAGTCTCAGCCAACTTCCCTCTACAATCTTTCCCAGCACGTGGCTTAGAGAGAGAGAGAGAGAGAGAGGGAGAGGAGTGGGTCCTGCCTCAGTCAATCTGTCACTGACTTTTTATTAGCTTACACCTCAAGCAAAAAAAAACATAGAAAGCAAATTAACCTCACGTCAAGCTTATTACAAACATGTTAAGAAGAATTTACAAAGCACCCTATCTTCTTTGACAAATTTTCACACCACCCCTTCAATCACTTGATATTGCCTTGAGCCTCCCTTGGCTGTACCAGACTGGTACTGGTCTCCTGGATCTCTGCCCCCCAGACTAGGAATGCCTTCAACATTAATAGGAATAAGCTGATGAATGAGTTGTATCCAATCAATTTGTAAACCATCCATCCAGAAAATGGCACCAGGTTTTGGTCCATTTTGTTTTGGGCAAGCATAATTCGATTTTTATAGTAGGAGTTACTTTAACATGTAAAAGTATTTGACAGCCTTCTTAAGGATGGAGATGCTATTTTAATTTTGAAAATAAGAAAGAAGACCCAAAACTAAAGTAATTGTAGTTTGAAGAAATAATTTTGTCAATACAAATGACTGATCTAGTAGTCAGCGGGAAACATGAAGTAGGCCTACTTGAAAACAGGATGTATGATTACAGTAATAGACTCTAAACCCACTATACTATAAATTATTCAACTGGACTTTTTGGAGTTACAAAGCTTACTGGGTCAAAGAGTATATAGATTTCCTTTCCAAATTCACAGTGGCGAAATAGCCTCTCTACACCCTGCTACCAAAGTCATCCCCCACCCCTTGTACCTATTGCTCCTTTTGGTATCTGTCCTTTGTAAATTGGTTTTAACTTTGATGTGTTATAGCCTAAATAACATGTATCATGGTTTGGGAAATCCTGTTTACAAAAAGTTGATGGATTACCTTGTTGTCTATGCTATGATTATACCATACCATTTCATCCCTTACTTGGTCCTCTCCCAAGTATGTAAAATGGGGTGAATGGGGAGGAAGCAAAGGGAAACGGGAAGGAGAGGAAATGGAGAGACGGTAGATTGTTAACCCCAAATCGGTGCGGAATAAAGCTTGGAGAAATGCGTAGAGTGATTCTCTTTATTTTCCTAAATTATTTTCTAAAATTAGAATTTGGGAGCAAGGGTAACAGAAGCTCTTCCTTTCCTTTTCGTTCCTTTCTCTCCATTCAACCCAATTTCAAACTCAGGAGCAAACCCTGAGGTTCATCTTTTCCGTCTCTAATAAACTTGCATTTATATCCTTGTATTATTGGAGAAATTCCTGAAAAAGTCTGACAACAAGTTCTGCTTTATGGGGTTGGAAGAAGAGGGGCGCTGGGTGTTATTTCAAATGGGGGATTGTCCTTTAGGCTTGTAATCCTTGACTAGTTCTTGGTTTTCTGTTTTTAATAACATAAATACTCATCCTATAAAGCCACTGATTTGTTTTTTTTTAAATGTTCTTCTTTAGTGCTATTAATCTGCACTTCAAGAATGCTGTTTGCTGTTACATGACATGGCATAAAAATTAATATCCAACTGATGGCTTCATTTGCAAGCTCTGGCACGTAAAAGTAACTCTACCTCTGTTAGGTGTTAATTAGAGTTAATAATGAAATTGCCAGCATGTCCAAGTGATTAGCAAACCTTAGCGGCCAATGAACCATGATTTCAGTATTTTTTTTTCTAGCACTAATTTTGTAAGTTTTTAGACAGCTGTATTATTAATAACACGTTTCTAGTAAAAAAGTTGTGATCAGTTTTGTTATTATTTGATATGCCAAAAATTTGAGGAGGGTTCAAATGCACCATGATTTTGTGCTCCAATATGCTCCACATCCTTTATCTCTGTTTTCAAAGTCCGAACAGTCGATCCGAACCGCTCAACATGATCTTCATAATAAAATATTCTTGGAGACCAAATTTTATATTTTTTAGAATTTTTTTACTATTTTTTTAGATAGGTACAAAATCACTTTTTCGGATGATCCAGAATCTCCTTAAAACAGTGATTTTAGTAAAAAAATTCTAAAAAATATAAAGTTTGGTCTCCAAGCATATTTTATTATGAAGATTATGTTGAGCGGTTCGGATCGACTGTTCGAGCTTTGAAAACACAGATAAAGGATGTGGAGCATATTGGAGCACAAAATCATGGTGCATTTGAACCCTCCTCCAAAAATATATACCATCCGATGCAGTTCATAATTCATATAGTAAGTTGAAATTGAGTACTTATATGATTAAAATGGGAGTACGGCTAGGGTGCTTTGTAACTGGTACTTTGGCTCAAGATCTTCATTGAACGGTGGATTTAAACCGTTCAAAATTTACATGTTAGAATCTTGTAAAAAACTAAATTTTATATTTTATTATGTTTGTTTTTACTATATTTCTTGGTACAAAGAAAACTGTTGCTATTGGATGGGTCCAGAAATTTTGAAACCAATTCTCTCCCACCCATAAACTAGTAGAAATAAAAAATATAAAATTTGGTGTCTTATAAGATTTCAATATGTAGATCACATTTGAGTGGCAAAGATTGGTTCTTCAAATTTCGAACCAAAGCACCAGTAGATCAGTGCTTAACAATGAACTGCCTACCCTTAAAAGGAGACATCTTAAAATTGAATAAGTACTAGCTTGGTTAAAATGCTACAGCATCTTAAATTAAACAAGTACCAGCTTGGTTCATATACTAAAAGTACTCTCATGCCAAATTTAGTGGATGATAAATAATGTTAGATTCAACTAATACGTGCTACAACCGCTAATCTGCAAATTTGTATAGCTATTTTCTGTGAGGCATCCATAATAAGATAAACGCCATATTGCTGCTATTTACAAGCTGTGTCATTACATTGTTGTTAACCCTTTTATTTGTGCATAAGAGTGATGGTGTTAAAGCATCACAATGATGTTGCTTGTTTTTAATTTCTGTCAAAATGCAGTGGCCTTTGTGGTGAAAATTCTGTAACTTTTACAACTTCTTCAGAATAATATTACATTTCCTTCTGCATTTGATTCCTGTCCTGTTTTAGATTGTATCCACATTCTTTGGTTTACATGTATGTGGCTGAAATTTTGGAATAAATAGACATAAACATTACTAATTATCATTTCTATTGCTTAAATTTTTCTCGGATTGAAAGCATGCATATTCATTATGTGTAATACTTTATTTATGAATTCCTCAGGGTGGGAAGAGTACATTAGAGAATTGTCAAGTTCTACAGGTGCAAATTTTATTTATTTGTTTTTAGTTTTTTCTTTCCATTTGCAATGCCATTAGTCATACTCCTTTGTTTTTAAAATTTTCTGAAGTCGTTTTATTATGTAAATGTTGAAGGCAACTGTGAACCGGTCAAAAGGGAACAACACAGAAGTGTCGAGATCAGATCTTATGCAAAAGAGTGCTTATTGTAGAGTATCTGGTATGTATTATCTAATCTCAGTATGGTACCATTGCACAAACATTGAAGAGAACAAAACTTATAAATCATAATGCTTAATAGACTTGAGATTTGATTTGCAATGATGACAAAATGGCAGGAAGAGACATGGATCTGCTTGAGCTTTCAGCTTTTGGCAATGTCAGACGTGGGCCTGATTCAGGGGGATGCAATATACAATGATAAATTTATTTAATCATTTTAGATTTCTAGGTCTGTGAAAACATGGCTTTTTTGCTGGTAATATATTCAAAACCAAGTTCAATTTCATGTGTTCTATTTTTGCTATGCTGGTAGGGATGTGGCTGATTTCCATTCAGCAGTGTGTGTATAGTAATAATGGCTTACAAAAGATCCAACAAAAAATATCAGTTAAACCTAATACTGGTAGGTTCCTGGTGCCACAAATGGCACAATGTATTATTTTGCATTACTATATTAATTTTATAATAATCAGTTCAATCGATCTTAGTGATTTCAATGGAAACTTAAATAAGTAATAAATTAATTTTATTGTAAATTACTTAATAAGAAAGTATATGACTTGTTGTATAAATCAATTTAATCATAAAAACAAAAACTATATAGTTATACGTATTAAAAAAATATCATATATAATTTAGTATTTATCAATTACTAACGGGTACAAAATAGTTCTTATTCACTCTTATATGATAAGTTAAGAAATTTTTTTTCTTAACCATATCCATTAAGTTAATAAAAATAATTCTTAGTCATATTCGTCATCGAATGCCATATGGGTCGGACCGACATTTTTATTAATATCCAAAGTTTAATACAAATTATTATTTATACCCAGAATCGGACTCAATATCGTAAAATGCCCAAGCCGGCCAGAAAATGGCCGGCTTAGTTGTTTTTTTTTTTTAAGAGACATTATGAAGAGAAAAATAATGAAATCTAACACTGAAAATTTGAATTTTTTTGTTTAAATTATTTGATTACTTCTTTTGATATATAATTAGTATATTTATACTAAAATACGCTAAATTACTTGAAATTATGTTGAATTACACTATATTAAGTTAAATTACACTAAATTACATTACATTACGCTAAAATACGGTAAATTATGGTAAATTACATATTAATAGAGACGATATCTTCATTGAAAAGGTGAAAAACGACGACGAAATTTCCAACGGTCATAAAACAGCGCTCGAGTGTCCGATTTCAGCAAATGACCACTTTTCGGAAAGCTTGCGAAAATGCGCATGCGTCAGTGACCGCTATGCTGTTTTCTGAAATTTAGAATCGCCAAAAAACTAAGGGAAGAGCCTCAAAACTTGAGTTGAAGTTTCCGATTAAGATTTTCATTTATATTATTCAATCTAAGTAGCTCAGTAAATTAGTTACATAATGAACTTGTAGAATACCAGGTTTTACTATTTTCGGAATTTTTTTACTATTTTTTATGATTCATGAAAGATGGCACAGAATCGGTCTATTTTAGCGTAATTTACCGTATTTCAGCATAATTAGCGAAGTTATTGTAATTTAGCGTAATTTAACGTAATTTAGTGTAATTCAACATAATTTATTGTAATATAGTGTAATTCAACATAATTTCAAGTAATCTAGTGTATTTTAGTATAAATATGTTAATTATAAATCAAAAGAAGTAATCTAACAAATAATTTAAACACAAAATTCAAATTTTCAGTGTTATATTTCATTTTTCTCTTCATAGTGTCTAAAAAAAAAAAAGTCATCCGGCCAAAAAATGGCCGGCTTAGGGGGGGTCGGCCAGAAAACGAGTAAGCCGGCCATTTTCTGGCCGGCTTGAGTATTTTTCGATATTGGGTCCGATTCTGGGTATAAATAATAATTTGTATTAAACTTTGGATATTAATAAAAATGTCGGTGGGTCGGACAAATGATTAAAAGAGTTTCATTGACACCCTGAATTTAGTGTGTGCCGCACAAGGCTGATAGTTCGGAAAATGATCAGATCATGTTAACTATGACAATTTAATTTTAGTGCGTTATTACAAAATTTTGTATGGACAAGTTCGGATTTGTTGTCTGAATTTTAAATTTTGAAATATTAATGTCAAAAAGAGATAACGGTAACTTCTGAAACCCAATAGTTGTGCGGCGGAGCCTCACACCGGTTTAATGCGGAACAGCACAACTGCACAGACACCCCCACAAAAATCAAATTAAATGAATATCATATGTGGACCTGATTTTCAATTCTATCATCCACGCTAACCTAGTTCGCCTATATGTGCGCGCACTGGGTTGGCGCACCCAGTGCATAATTCACAGTGCATGAACCTAAATAAATGACTTATTCTTTTTTTTACTGAAGCGGGTCAAATATTAAAATTATTAAATTAATAAGTCATTTATTTAGGTTTATGCACTGTGGTTCATTCACTGGGTGCACCAACTCAATTCGCGCACCTACTAATTTGGTGCGTGAACTGGGTTAGCGTGGGTGGTAAAATTGAAAATCAGACTCCAGGAATGGTACTCATTTAATTTGATTTTTGGAGGGTGTCAACTAAAATAATTTCGGCTCAGCTGGTATTTATTTATTCAGTTGCTTGTTTTGTAATATAGCTTATGGTAGCTATGGATGTCTTGACAAAAGGTACATCCATTGTCCATTGATTGTGGTTATTTTGCCACTTCATATTGGCTTTTGCACGCAGTAAAAGCTGACCTTGAATTACAGTCGGTTTTTTGGATCATCTGTGTCTATCTAACTTAATATCTCTGCTTTATTAAAATATTGGCAGCGACTTAAATGACTAGTTGATTAGTTCAACATTGCCATAGTTAAGCTTCGAGTTTTGAAGCTCCATATATTTCACCAAATTATGATGTTCTGATAAATTAAATTCTCTATTTTCATATACATATAGAGAGAGAGAGCACCTTCCTTGGTCTGACTTTTTTATGTGATCGGTTGAGTATGGTATATCTCCGCCACATATATTTTATGCGGAAAAAGAGGTATTTTCCCACTTCAGTGAGGCCACCTTAATTACCACACACCCTTTTTTTTTCTTTTTCTGGTAAAGTGCACTAAGCTACTTCAAAAGTGGGCACTTTTTTTTTTTTTTTTTCTTTTGAAAATGTTTTTGGTCAAGTGCGTCACTTACTCACTTATTGGGGGAGGGGCTTCCACTGAGTTGAAGACAGCAAACGCCTCCCAATTTTCTTATTTATCATTATTATATCAAGTTGGAGAACGGAGTAGGTCCGATGCCCATCAGACCTACTTTTAGGTTCAACGAGCATGATGACCGTCCGATCTAATTTATGATCTGTGTGCACGAAAATTGAAACAAAAACGCACAAATTTTAAAGCGTTCTGCACGAATCTTGAAGCAAATCGACGGTGATTAAACCCATCGAGTTGGGCTTTGAGTTGGTTTGGTTGATTGTCAAAAAGAGGCTTCATCTTTTTTCCCTCTGCATGATCGATCACGATCAGTATTTTTTTTTGAGGAAAAACCCGTAGGTTGCTTCATTGAATTGTTAAATGACTCTTACATAACATTGTTACTGAAAGAAAAAACAAGCGTACACCTAAATTGTAAACAGTAGTCTAATAGCAGAAAAGAAAAAACTAAAGCAGTCCTCTTGCTTGGTGGAATTACGTCCCTCCAGTGCATTCCATGCCATGTATCGTGAAGTATGTTTGATTGAGAGCGAGCTGGTCATTCTCCAAACATGCAGTACTGTGTGTTGGTATTCCACAGAAAAGTTGCCCTGTCCTTCGAGCCCAATTTGCCAGTCTGTGTGGTATGTTGATCGCGTCTCTTGTGATGTGCTGAACTTGAACCCAGGCTTTGTTCTCCTTATAAAACCTAGAACACCACGCAATAGCTTCAGCAGCGTGCCAGGAGGGCCATGTATCGGCCGGATCTCCTGTGACTGCTTTCACGATTGCCTGTGAATCCGAAACAATGACATGGCTGTGGTCCCACGTCCCGCTGGAAATGTGTAGCATCGCTTCCTTGAGCGCCAGTGCCTCTGCGTGCATGGGATCCTTTGCCACCACCGGGGAGCATTGACAGTGGATTGCTTGTCCTTGCAAGTTGAAAATTGCAAAGCCTATCCCTGCCCTCATCCTGACGTCCCAGGAACCATCAACTTGTGTTACATGAAGATCTCGAATGATGAAAGGCTGGTGCGTGAGCTGTTTAGAAACCCGCGCACTTTCTGTCCCGTATCTGAGAGCCCCTGCTTGTGACAGGATAGAAGAAGGTGTGGCTTTATCCTGTTTATACAATGACTCATTTCGCGCCTTCCACACATACCACAGAATATTGCAGAAGAGCGTGATTTCATCCTGGGTCATACTCGCTGTCAAACTAACCAGTGTCTCCGCAAACTGTAGTGGTAAAGCATCCACTCTGATTGAGAAATCCGACGCAAACCATGTAGCTCTTGCTCTGGTGCAGAAAAAGAGTGTGTGCATGACGAACTCATTTTCGCGGCCACATAGTTGGCATTTCGGATCTATCGCCCGAATTCGCGTATGCATGACATGACTTGTGGCGATACCGCCATGTAGGACCCTCCAAAGAAAAGTTTGAACTCGGGGGATCAAACCTTTCCATTTCCAAATCTTACCCCACGCCTCTGTCGTTCTTTCGTCATAGACCGGTGGTGTTCTCCTGGTTTTAACAAGTGAGAAATATCCTTCCTTGGTGGTGTATATCCCCTTCTTTCCTTCCGGCCAAACCAAGCGATCATGAATCAGAGGTTGCGCCGATGGGTGTTTGGCCGATGACTGTATGTGATGGGTGGAACCCTCCCCAAATAGACCTTCAATCCGAGCCGTGTTCCATTGTTGAGTGGTCTGTTCGAAGAGATCTGACACCTTCATATTCCGGTGTTCATTTGTGTGGACCGGTTGGATACCCCAGCCTTCAAACCACGGCTGGTTGACCGCCGGGATATTAGAACCATCACCAATATGCCACCGCACCTTGTGCAACAACTGCGGTTTCAATTCCTGAATGACTTTCCATAATTTGCTGGTTTGTCGTATTGTGTTGACCCCCCAAAAACCCTT